>CAHIKZ030005506.1:5417500-5510000 GCA_903632075.3 Acanthosepion pharaonis
GCTATTTTTACGAGTTATAAATCTCGGTCTTTCCTGGGGGTGTTGGCCATATGGATGATTCTATCTAGAAAGTTCTGCAGCCGGAGAACAGGGAAATTTGTTAACGTCATTGTATTATAAAGAAAGAAACAGATAATAGAGAGAGAAGGTGCATGTGCTTTATGATTCCGCAGCTACCTTGAGACGAGTTAAAATATATATATATATATATATATATATATATATATATATATATATATATAAATAAAAGAGAAATATTTTTTGTGCATGCATGCATGTATAAATTTATATATATATATATATATATATATATATATATATATATATATATATATATATATAAATAATAATTACATCGGTTACACAAACACATGCTTATCCAGACGCCTTACGTTACACCTATCTGATCACAACTCCATTAGAACCCATTTAAAAACACACACACATTTACCCGACTCAATTAGGAACATACTAGTAGAAAACACAAATATATTAACTGCTTCCACCTGCAAAAAAAGAAGACTAAATATAATGGAAGCATTAATAATAAAAAAGAAAAAGCCAACTCATAACAGTATTACCTACAAACAATGGCACAATGTGCTAACCGTATTCGGAAATTAAAATCATCCCTACCACACACTAAGACATACACATAACGCACACACTCAGTTAAGCTGAAAATCGAATCATCCTTGATAATGGCTAAAGGTATAGCCGAAAGCGCTCGGAAAAATAAAACATTTGGACAGTTCTTACACACCCTTCGTCCAGAAAAGAAAGCTCTTGTCAGAACACAAGAAAAATTAAATAAAAGCTTAACCGTAGTACCTTGTCTGTCCTTTTTAATGAAACATGCACACACACACACACACACATATATAAATATATATATATATATATATATATATATATATATATATATGACGTGTAATAGCAAAATTGGCAAATTGTTACACTAAGCCATAAACCGTTTTATTTTAGAAATCATTAAATATATCTTACTGGAAATCTCCGAGGTTTTTATAACGTTATTTGACTCTATTTTGAACAAAAATAATGTATTTAGCTCTAAGTTGATATGATGATCCCTCTTGCTCTTGTCACCTCCTGATCATGTTTTCATCTCTACTGCTCCTTCTTTTTTAAACTTATTCACCGTTCTCTTGATGTTTCTTGAACGTTCTTTCAATATGGAAGCCAGATGTGTAAATGTTGGAGTCATTACTGAAAGCCTGATTGATCTTTTTCGCTTCACCGTTACTCAGTTGGGAATACATAGTGTGTCTGACACAAAACGATTTTAACCTCTTGTCTTTCTATCTGAATAATTCAAAGGGATTTCCAGTGATTATTACGATTAATGCTATCAAGATGGATAAACGTCTTATCTAATAACCTGGAAAAGAGAAACTCAATTGGTTTAGTATTTTTTTTAGATGTAAAATATTTTTTGGAATGGATATTATTCCATGCTTTTACACGGTTTGGTCAATGTTGCTTTTGCATGCGGTGTGTTCAAAGGTTTCTTCTTGTTTCTGTTCGGATCATGGCTATACAATATTTCTCTCCTTTGCAGCAGTTCTTAATTTTTTTTCTTTTCACCCTCCCAATAATACATTATTCTGTAATTCATGAACACACGCTTTTTGCTTTATCACTATTGCTTTCAACATATCCTGTGAGCGTCTAATCCGCTGATAACACTTTTCATGTAATGTTTTCCCCAACATTCACATTTCTGTATAATTTAAATTATTTACATGCTTACTGTTGTTCGCATCATTGTTGTTGTTATAAGCCTTATCATTTTCTGATGATTATATCGTTTCACAACTCCTACTGACATGCCCTATTTTTACAAGAGTCAGATCAAGTCAATATAGAGTATTGCTACTGGTTCTGTTCAGTCCTCTTTGTCCAGCCAAGACAGTTCAAAACCGCTTATGCGAACTTGTGGATGAAATATTATTCAGCATCTTGCAGCCATTATCCCACAGATGATACTTTCAGTATTGTATCACTACTGGTATAGCAGATTTCTAAACTTAATTTCAGTAGTTCAGACCTTTACAGCCGACACACACGATGCCATGTTGCAAACATCTTCTTCCACATAACTGTTACCCTGTGGTGCATAGTCCCAAGAAATTGAATCCCTGACAAATAGATTCCTGGTCCAAAGTCAATCGATGTCTATCCTATTTGTCCTCATAATACTCTCT
Organism: Acanthosepion pharaonis; assembly: GCA_903632075.3. Taxonomy (NCBI): domain Eukaryota; kingdom Metazoa; phylum Mollusca; class Cephalopoda; order Sepiida; family Sepiidae; genus Acanthosepion; species Acanthosepion pharaonis. The sequence continues at coordinate 5,419,726 of CAHIKZ030005506.1, forward strand.
TAATTCTCCGTTCTCTTTCCCTTCAATCTCACTCAGTAACCTTTTATCTAAAGTGGGCATTGGGTCTTTACTTGGATTAACCTAAAAAAAAAAGAGGTATACGCCTACTATTTGATTTCATTTCCCTTACAATGTAATATTAACATAATATTAAATTCACACATATTGAATAGTATTTGTGCGCACTATACCAGTAGTGATATAATACTGAACGTTTCATCTATGGGATAATGGCTGCAAGATGGTGAATAATATTTCTCCCACAAGTTCGCGTACATATATTATGTACGAGTAATTAGATTCAGTAGTATTATGCGATTATATACAAAAAAATAAGCACAGGTACTATAGATATGGTTTATCCAGTTAATCGAACAGAACATAAATAAATAAAAATATCTGTTAAGAAATAGCAGTGTAATTTTTAAAAAAATTCTACTTATATTCACCTCAGAAAAAAAATAAAATATTAATCAATATTTTGTCTGACTCATGGACGGATTCAGTGCAACTTTACAAGTTCATAAATCATTTGGTCCCCTTTTATGTTGAGCGTCACGACCCTGATGGCGATCTTCGAAGAAGTTTTGGCATTCTTAATCCGCTGTGTGTTCTATCTAAAGACAACACCGCAGATATCATAGCCGAGAGGATTCAAAACAGAAGAGGTCTGTGGCCACATGTTGGAGGTAACGGGATTCTAAAAAGCAATTGTTTGGAACAGTTTTCTCCGGATGTTATCGGATATCAGCTAAAATCTAAAATATGCATTAAAATCCTGTTCATCCATAGTGCGACATACAGGTATATCGTCTCAAGTTTTTGATTTTATAAGGAAAAAACACATGCCTGATGATGGATGAAGACTGTCCGTAAGTACTAGCATTTTAACATCAAATAAACTGAAAGACTACAGACAACAAGTTTTTCTTCAAGGATCAAAACTCGCACTATGGATGAACAGGATTTTAATGCATATATTATGTTTTCTAGCGATGGATGTCACTAATAATCGCATTGATACTTCTGATTAATTCTATGTGTGATTATTCTTTGTATATATATATATATACATATATATATATGTATATACATATATATATATACACATATATATATACATATATATATATACATATATATATATATATATATATATATATATATATATATATATATATATATATATATATATATATATATATATATATATATATATATATATATATATATATATATATATATATATATATATATATATATATATATATATATATATATATACATATATATATACATATATATATATACATATATATATATATATATATATACATATATATATATATATATATATATATATATATATATATATACATATATATATATATATATATATATATATATATATATATATATATATATATATATATATATATATATATACATATATATATATATATATATATATATATATATATATACATATATATATATATATATATATATATATATATATATATATATATATATATACATATATATATATATATATATATATATATATATATATATATATATATATATATATATACGTATCTATCTAATTATATCCATTACCACTCTACCTGTCTGCCTCTCTCTCTCTCTCTCTCTTTGTGAAGCATCTGCATTCCATGATATCGATTATTTTTTCTTCTTTTTCTTTCCTTGATATATATTCACAAGGTTTGATTTTTCTTTAGTGTAAAAGAAAAGCTGAGCAATTTCTCTATAAGAACATTTGACAAGCGCTAGCAACAATATATGCGGACAGATAATGACTAGATTAATGCTTTGTCAAAAAGACTGTGATACATAAATGTCCTATTTTAGCTGAATTTCTGAAACGTTATTAATATTATACATTGTTATTTCTGCCAAATTACCTCATCTGCCTTATCATTATAACAACTTTTAGTCTGCTGTATCTTCCGCCTTTACGCATGCGTCTGTTACATTCGTTAACATTTAAAGTATGTCGAGCGTAATTTTCATAACAGAATAAGAGTAAATACAATAGGCATTAGAGATAGCCAATATGTAATTGTTTTTCACAGTGAAAAAATCTTTTGTGTCTTTTCCGATGATAAACTGAAAACATAGACGATCCTCATCAGATTTGTTTAGACATAACGTTAGGCTGTCAATGATTGTGGCCTCTCGTCTCAGCGTGGCTACTCGCTTCCCAGCATACCAATCTGCTAATGCCCATTGTTATGTCTGCTACCCACACAGAGCCAACCTATGACTTATACTGTAACTAGTCTGAGCTAACCTTAGAGTTCAAGTTTGTATCACACTCGGCCGACATACGCTATGGAATGTTCACCAATACTAGTTGCTAATCACTGTGATTTAAAAAAGTTGACGCGGAGAAATGACGAGATCGATTTGTAGGATATTTGTGCGAGAATAGATACAACAATCTCGATAGGAATTCAAACTCCACTCAGCGAATTCTAGCCCAGAGCCCTTAAACATTGAACTATCATAACATCTACAGAGAGATGGTGCTTACATGTATTATAACAAATTGTAGTTTAGTTGTGATTAAAACATAATATTAAGTAATGTGAAGATTAAATATCAGTCCTGTTATATGCCAGTGAATGCTGAACACCTATCAGTCTATCTATATGGCAGTGAACGCTGGACAATGTCCTCACAGATGAAGAAGAGACTTGACACAACAGAGGCGGTTTTTTGTTGTTTTTTTTTTTGCTTTTTTCGCAGAGGATGCTAATAATACCATGGAACGAATATGTGAGCAATTACACTTATAATTATCATCTGCAAAAAAAAGTTGAAATTTCTTGGGTACATAATGATGGATGGGAACTTGGAAAATCCGATTTTCACAGGACAAATTAAAGGCAAGAGAGTCAGTGGAAGACAACACTACCTTGTGTGCTTGACTACATGGATAGCGGAACAAGGTTAATGTTGATAACAAAAAGACAATATTTGATAAGAATTGCAAAGTACAAGGAGATGTAGAATCCGGGATCGCCAAAGTACTTAATATACACAGTATATATTAAAAGAAGAAGTTAGTGTGAACAAGTCACTGCTCTATTGCAATATTCCATGAGAATTTGCATGAAAATTTTGGACGGGATTTGAATTTGAAATAAAAAATGACATTCCATGATCAAATCTATGAACACATGACATGTTTAACTTTAAATGCAAAACAGTGATATAAAATAAAAAAAGAGACGAAAATAATACATACATCTCTTCTTTAGCTAAGGTTTGCATTATTTCCTGACCTTTGACAATATATTACTCATTATTTGCAATATATTTAAATCAAACATGTGTACATTAATTCCTAACATCCTACAGCTCTTTGTATTTCATTGAGCAAAAAGTAATGCTAGAAACCGCGTAAACAATAACTTGTCAAAACTTCACAAATCAAGATTTTCTCAAACGTTTTTAGCAAGTATTAAACAATAGTTTAGATGAAAAATTTATTGAATATGCAACAGACTGTAGGAGTAAAAGCGAATTAATTATTATACTACAGACACAGGCATTCATATATATATATTCATCATTTAAATGTTACTCTTAGTGGATAGTCATTTTTTTAATAGAACCTCTGTTTATGTTTTATACAGCATTTTATTTTCGTCTACCAGCCTGAGAAATATTATTAAAGATAAATTCGCCCTCCAGCAGGATTCGAAAAAAAATATATCGGATTAACAAATAAAAATCTATTACTGCTTTAGAAATCTCTCACACACGCATATATATATATATATATATATATATATATATATATATATATATATATGTGTGTGTGTGTGTGTGTGTGTGTTAGAAAGAGAGAAGGAGATAGATGCTACTATAAACGAATAATTATTTAATTTCCTTTTAGGTAGTGACACATCTGTTAACGATATACTGGCGTATCTTTTAAAACATGCTTAAATCTATTAAAAAACGTCTGGTGCAATAAAAATATAACTTCTCCCTACTGCAAGAGAAATTTATTAATATTTGTCGAGATGACAAACTAATGATATTCCATTATCGTGAATGATTTTTATTGCCAACTATTTGAATTACTATTGGGACTGCATCTGATTGATGTTTTAGCTTGTTTTTTCTTCAAATTCCTACAAACTGGCCCTTTCCAGAATATTTCCCCACGTCAAATATATATGTGATTAACTGATTTATAAGCAAATTACACCTTTTACAAAAAGCGTAATTTTACATTGAATTTGTAATGCAGCAATATTAAGTCTTATCAATATTCTTTTGTGCAAGACATGTTTATGTACAGCAATATCCAAACAATTACGCATACAAAAACATCCACATCTATAGTTATATATAAAAAAACATAAATAATCTGAAAAATAAAGAAATAGGCGCTGAAGTCAGCTTCCATGATGCTATATATTTGACTCATCAACATGTTCAAAGCGACAGAAACAAATCGACCAGGTGTTTAATATCATCAGATTATAAGGCTGAAACATTATTCGCATTTATTTTTCCGATATTCTCTATAGGATAAAACGATAATTTGGTGAGGAGTTCTCGATTTTTCCGAGGATTTTGGTTGTATGTTTATCTTGTTCGTGGTTTCGAGAGGTGTGTAATCAATAACTCTTTTGTCACGAAAGTTGATTAGGGTTGCTCTACAGTCAGCATTCAGATAAGATGATAATTCCACTTCAAGTTTACTTGTTACATACACTGATTACACAAAATATTCTATCCAGTAAATGTGGCAAGACTAAAAGAGACTGTCTCACAATAACAACGCTTATCATTATTAGATGTATACAACCAGGATTGAGTAATTCATTTTGATGTTTTGAGTGCTGCATTTAGTCTCAGGAAAATAAGCTTGTGTGTCTTTGTTAAAATTAAAATTCCAATTGCCACAATACAAGGTTAGAGTATGTCTGAAACAGGAGAGACTTGGGCATCAGGGTTAGTGTTCATTGGCAGTAAATGTTAAATCATGAACGACGGCAACGACTAGGGACGGGCATCCTCAGTTTTGACGGAGAAGGGGTCAATAGATTTCCCAGCAGTTATGCTCTTACAGAATGGCAACTCTATATGATATTCACAAAAAGATTGAGTCAAACTAAAAGAATAACACGTGAAAAACACGGCATAGGTCCTTGATGCATATGTAGCTGGGAGGTCACAGAACAGCATATATTCTAAACGAATCTGCATTTTTGAAAGCGTCTTCAAACTTTTTTATTCGAAGTCCACGAAATACATCTGTAGTCGTGATTCGGCAAACTTATGGGTAAAGAGTGCTGAATATAAAACGAAACACGAGTCAGAATTGTATAAAAGCGACTTTATAGCGAGTGAAATTCTGCGAAAACATATTGGTAGCTTAACAATATTACAGGAACATATAAAACGCCACATTTCCTTGATTTTTCGGATTATACTTAGAAAAGTATTGATAGAAGAAATCGTTTTCGGTAAACAAATAGAGACAGATATACCCATTAATCTGTAACATAACGATCTTCAGTGTATATATATATATATATATATATATATATATATATATATATATATAAAATAACATAATTTTCTCTTTACTATCATTCAAAATATTTTCGGATGCACTACTGACAGAAAAATGTACTGTTCTCGTGTTTATGTAATCGGCCACGCGAGAATACATACACGACAATGAGAACCAGATAACTTCATCTGAAAAGACAGTCGAAAAGACAACAACGAACATCTTACATATTATCTTATTATGTGACGACATAATATTCATTGTCATTGCATTTTGAATATCATACAGACAAATGTAAAATATATATGGCATTCTGGCCACGTATTGATTCTGCTCGTACATAAAGATAAAAAAAAAAACTGAGCAAATGAAATTAATCAAATACACAAAATTTACAGGGAATATCTAGAATTATGAACAGCTTTAAACCACTGAGTAATTGATATTTTTTTTTTAAATCTCATCATCTGTAAAAAAGATAACAGCCAATGTTAATAATCAAATTAATATTCATAAAGCGATCAGGTGTTTATCAATAATAAGTAAATATTTCATTCTCTAAGACAAACGGATGCACATCAGTATGAAATGCTGCTAGTCGAATGGTTTTCAATTTTGATTTCTGCATTGAAATAGAAATTGTGTGTGTGTCTCGTCTGACCCGCAGTGATCGAAAGAAGACATTGATTTAAGCTCAAAACGATGGCGCATTGCGAATCTAAGGGAAGAAATGGTAGCTAAAATAGAATGAAGAATAGCCTTATGACCGGTAAAAGAGGGAAAGCTCTTATATCTGAACATAAGTGCTAAGGAATGAGGTGCACCCTGTTATCAAAGATGAAAACTAAAATGAACTTTTATATCTCTTGCCTCCTATTGGTCATCTTAAACAACCAGAGTCCGAAGGCAAATTGAAGTTGTTCTGTTCTAGGGGCATCGATCCAAAACTTTGTCATTCGATTTTAGAATGTATTAGACTAAAACTACGCTTGGCTGAACACGAACCATTTGCTAAGATTTAAAATATCTTCAATAAAACTGGGTGTATAGCATTCAAGTTCCGGAGAAGCAGCTGCAGTCGTGTGCAATATAACAGGTTTTGTCGAACCATATTTACTTGTCACGAGGTGACGCGATTGAATGTGAGTGGGACTGTGGTTATTAGCATGACGATATCTGTGTTTCCCGACATAAATGGAAATTATTGGGAAAAGATGTAAAGTGGAAGGAAAAGGAAAAGAAAATTACAGAGGCATTGTAAATAAGATAAAGACATACAGTACATATATAATATTTAAGTGATAAATCTTCGAGAATATAAATATTTCCATCTTTCATATTAATACACACAAATACACACACACTCTCTTATAATGTTATAGGCATAAAATATATATATATATATATATATATATATATATTTATTATTTGCTCTGGATTTATTATATATATATATATTATTTGCTCTGGATATATATATATATATATATATATATATATATATATATGTATGTATATAAATTATTTGCTCTGGATTTATTATATATATATATATATATATATATATATATATATACTTATTATTTGCTCTGGATTTACATTGAGCACTCTGGATTTTATCCTCCTCAGGTTTACCCATACGGATTACTTAGTTTTTCATAAACTATATATATATATATATATATATATATATATATATATATATATATATATATATATAGAGAGAGAGAGAGAGAGAGAGAGAGACAGAGAGAGAGAGAGATAGATAGATAGATAGATAGAGAGATAGATAGATAGATCCATTCTCCATGAATTTACTTGCGTAAAATAAAGCTGTTTCTATTCCAATAAGTCCTGAATAAAACAGTGCACATAAGGTAATAACGTGTAAATATCCGTTGTTATTGTAGACCGTCTTTTCTGATGAAGTCATCAGGATATCCTTGTCGTGTATGTATTCTCTTGTGACCGGTTACATAAACACTAGAACAGTACACTTTTCTGTCAGTAGCTCATCTGAAGAGAGATGAGAGGAATCAACACAATAATTAAAACGTTCATTTTACAGTATCTATAGATGCAATACTTTACAAAGAAATTAATACTGGACGACATCAGTAATTAACAATGACATAAAGAGATACATTGATATGCATTGAAACATGACAGCATTTGTGTAGCGATGTTTAAATCTTTTGGTGCAATATCCTAAAATAATATATATATATAATGTACAGTTAGATCAGGGCTACAGGAATGTAGGACGCCCATGGCTAAGATACAAAGACAAGCTGAAAAGCAAATTGTCAGCAGTCAATATACCACACAACTCCCTTGAGCGCTTAGCCTTGGAGCGGGTAGAATGGAGATCAACGTGTTTTAGTGGACTCAGCAATTTTCAATCTGCTTGTCTGAATCATTTTGAAGAAGCGAGAGCAAGATCTAAAAGTTCAGCCAATCTAACAGTGATTTCATCTCACAATCCGCACACGTGCTCCATATGTGGACACCTTTGTAAATCATTATACAAGTCTTAAAAGCCACTTAAGATTAGCGCACATAACTTTCATAAATGAATCAATAAGCTGTCAGATCCACATACGACGAAACCGAAGGGAGAGTCCATTATTATTATTATTATTATTATTATTATTATATATACATAATATCAAAGCTTCTTAAATGAAAGCTTCAAATCAGCCAGGGAGAGGAAAGGTACTGTTCGATATTTATATATATATATATATATATATATATATATATATATATATATATATATAATGATATATAATTGTGTATGATATTCTATGTCAACAAACGGTATTTAGAAAAAATATTGCAAAAGTAAAATTTCTTGCGACGCTTTTCTTCGTGCGCCTGTGTAGACGTGACAACATTAATAAAAGCTCAGTTCGATGACATATATATATATATATATATATATATATATATATATATATATATATATGTGTGTGTGTTAAAAACAATCGAGTAAAACTACTAATGAAGTTAGGCATAACAAATATGAAAGACAGGGAATCATTAGACTTTTTCCAAACATTTTTGACTCAAACTTTTATCACTTGATGTAGGTAATGAAGTTGAATCGGCATAATCTGCCTTACAAAACGTAATGCATGAATCAGCAAAAGAAACACTGAGGTATATTCAGCGAAAACATCAATTCTGGTTTGATTGAACGGATACAGAAATTAAATCTCTCCTCGTAAACATAAATGCCATCAGGTTCGGATGGCTGACAAAGCTTGCCTATCAAAGAAATGGACCTTTAAATCAGCCAAGGGAAAGTCCCAAGTAAAATTGAGGGAAATGAATGAGTGCTGCTGGTCAGAAAAGCCTAAAGCTTTGCTGTAGGCTGCTGACAGATGTGAAATCGTATCATTCTAACAAAAATGTGAATGTTGCTTTTGATCCCATTTCCAGTGGTTTATTGCCAATCTTTTCTTCAACACTTTTTTGACAGACAACGTTGGGCAGAACACTTCTCCACGGTTCTAATTCTGGATTTGTCTGTTGATGCTGAAGTAATAAACAATCTTCATCGGAGACCTGTTGTACAAAGCCTTTCTGCTAACCCTTCAAACTTCGAGCTCAAAAAAGGCATCAGACAGCTTTCGAATCGACCCCTCCTCGCAAGGAGGGAATTCAACCTGAAATATTCAAGTTTGGCACCAATCTTTGGAACAGCAACATTTGTAAATTTTTTAATCTTGTGTGGAAAATGAAAAGTGCCACAGTAATATAAGGATGCTTCAATTATCCATTTGTATAAACGCAAAAGGAAGAGGTGTGAATGTGACAAACATAAAGGAATATATGTCCTTTCGGTTGCTGGCAAAATCCTTGTCTCGTATCATCCTGAATAGGATTATCAATTTGTCTCAGAATCGGCATTACCAGAGACCCAGTGCTGTTTTCGATCCGGTAGAGAGATTGTTGATATGATCTTTTGTCTCCGAAAGATTCATGAAAAGGCACGAGAACAAAACAAGGATGTATTTGTCGTCTTTTGTAGATTTCACATAGGCTTTCTTTAATGTATCTCACATAGCTCTTTGAAAGTTTTGTCAAAATGCGGTGTTTTAAAAAATGGTCCATATTATTATCTTCTTTCACGAAACAATGAATTTGTTTAAGATCGGGATGGGAGCAATCAGACGCATTTTTCGTCTCCAACGGTATAGAGTAAGGTTGTGTTCTTGCTCCCCTTCTCTTTGGGCTCTATTTTTCTGCTAGGAGTCAATGTTGAGTTCAGAACATGTGGAGATCTATACAATCAGCGACGTTTTAAAAGACAACCGATGTTTGGTCTACAGATGGTACGCGATGTTCTCTTTGCAGATGCTACTGCTCTATTAGCACACAGTGTAGAAGACATTGATAAATTCTCTGAAACAGCGAAAGCACTTGGACTCACTATCAACATAAAGAAGACTGAGCTAATGTACCAGCCAGTACCAGGCAATCCATCTCCCACAAATCTTTCCGTATTCATTGATGGTACGGCATTAAAAGCTGTTGAAGCGTTCATATATCTTGGATCAACAGTATTTTCTGATAGAAAAATGGACAGAGAAATCCAGTCCAAAGCCAACGCAGCGTTAGGTAAACTTAAACATAGGTTATGGTACACCAAAGCGGTGTCTCTCAGAGGAAAGATCGATTTATACAGATCGGTCTTTCTTTCAACGCTTCTCTATGTTGCTGAAACTTGGACACTGTACCGCAAGCCCATAAATCAACTTGACGCCTTTCACGTGCGTTGACTTCATGACATATTTGATATAAAATAGGATGACCGGGTTCAATACTGAAGAAATGGACCATCACAGGTATTGAAGCCATTCTACCAATGATACAACTTAGGTGGTCTGTCAGTTGTAAGAATGGATGAGCATAGGCCTTCAAAAAACGAGATGTGTGGGCAACACCAATCGTTCAGTTGGACGTCCACACAAAATTGAAAAACAACTTGAAACGCCTCAACTTTGATCGAGTGGTGTAAGACTTGCTTTATTAATTTAAATGTTTCTGAACAGTAGATTTAAGCACCGTGATCAGATTCTTAAAGCTCTGTAGCAGATGCGCCATCAAAATCATGTTTTAACAAATTTCATCTGTCAGCGAATGCTGGGGAAGTATCACACTTTAGAAAGCGTAAAAATGTCTTTCCCTTACCTGATTTTCTCTACAATAGCCCCTACTAGCATGCAACGAAAGGCAGCATCCAATGCAGACCCTCATTTGTCGTTCATGACAAGAGATCCCACTATATATATATATATATATATATATATATATATATACAGCAAGATTTAGATGGATAAATTGTCGCCATATTATATTTTTAATATCGCGCATGCGTGTTGTTTGTTTTTCATTTTGTAGACTTCACAGTAATCTCAGTTGGGCACCGTTTGTGAGAAAAAGACTATCATGACTTATTTCAGTCTACCAGATATTTGGAAACGGAATGCTGTTCTGATTGGCATTTTCTCTGGAATCTCCAATACGAACATTTCAGTGTGTTTGGGTGTCAATCTGAGATCAGTGCAGGGGCTTCGGAAATATTTATTTGATATATCTAGTCAACATCATGTTGTTTAGGTGAACACTAGTGATGGCGACGTAATGTTTCCATTCTTCATCCGACAGGACCTGAGGTTTAACTCGGAGACCTACATCAAATGCCTTGAAAGTGTAGTGCTTCTTTGCATCAAGAGGATATCTGCTAGAAGTACCTATTTGTCTTTATTTGATTATATATATCTGTTGATTCCACAGCTGTAAGCGATGCGATTTTATCCAAACTCTTTGCTATTAAAACATTCGTTTAGTCGCTGTTTCCCAAAAACTGACAGATTCAACCATAGCTAATCATTAGTGCTATCTTTTGTTTGAGCAGGTTAAAATGATCATCTTTCCTTTCTCATCAATTGCAACAACTATTCCATCCTGTATTTGTTCATTCTTTGGGAAAATACATTTTTGGTTGTAAATTAGTGAGTAAATTATTTTTAATATATTTATTAACCTAATCATACAATTGGTATGCATTCGTTAGCATACATACTCAACATTTGTCAACAACGTACGAAAACCTCACTTCATGAGAAATAGTGTCAATATATTCACGTTTTCTGATTTTATTAAACTATGTATTAATTTTGTTTCTTTAATTATAATTTTTCTTGTAATCTTCATACCCAGAGAAAATTATTTATTAACTGAATAAATCTTAAGACAGGGTTAAAGAAATATTCGGTAACATATCGATGAATGTAGACTGTTGTAATACATTCTATGGAAATTCACTAGTACTTTGTATGCATTTTCAAGTCTGACTTTATTTTACCGGACAACCTCTTAGCTACTAACTCTAAAAAAAAGATACATATACCATATGGGTTATTAATCGGAAGCTTCAGCCCGTAGTTGCCTACAACCAACATCCGCCACTAACACCGTAAATGAATACAATAAATACTTTCGGATATATATATATATATATATATGAAAAGTGTATATAAATATAAACAAATATATATATGTATAATTATTTATATATTATATGCGCGGTACTTATTAGAAAGCGCTCAATATCAGAGATAGAGCTAACATATTTGGTTGGATAGATGGGAGTTTGTGACCCTTTCAACATACAAATGCGTATGTATAGATATAACGCCACCCGCATACATACATGTGTCATAACCGAAACTGCCCACATATGTTTATATATGTGTGAGTCCCGACGGACGACCAAGTGTGTATATGTGTCTGCATACATCGATGTTTGCGTTAGTACGATGAATGACAAAACGACGAAATTTCCCCCACCACTTCCACAATAACACCAATACACGCAATCTACATAAACCCAAAATTTTTTAAAACATTAATCACGATCGCTAAAGCCTGAAACCCAGGGTCACAAACTCACATCTATCCAACCAAATACATATATATATATATATATATATATATATATATATATATATATATATATATATATGGTCGTATGGGCATGGTATATTATCTTCTCTCAGATACTCGAACCCTGAAAACTAACGGCGCGATATTTTTATCAGTGCAAATCAAAATAATTTCTGAAATCTGCTGAATAGCATTAATATTGATGAAAGTATTCAAGATAATCATTCTTTTACAGCAATAATGAACCTCAGCAGGTATATTCACCGTATTGCAATGAGTAAAAATGAAGGAATGTTTTGAAGCAACAGAAATTTGGTTCCACAGTAGTAAACTGAAAATAAAATGGACTGAACATGTATGGAACTACCGCGTTTTGTGGAAAATGCAAAAGAAAATGACACATATAATCGGAAAAAGACATTTGTTAATTCCCAGACATATAAGGAGGAAAAGGGGCCTACAGTATTTCACACAAACAGGACATATTAAAGGCAAGGTGGAGAGAGGAAATCCGCGAATAACTTAACTAATGAGCTTGTGTAAATGGTTGGCAGAACAGGAATTAGGAGAAAGATAAGAAGAAATTTGTGGCGATACATGATCGCCTACTTACTAATTTTTTTAGGCGCATAGAAGAAGGTTGGCTTAAAACTGGTTCTGTGGAGCATTAGTCGTAAGGTCGATCCTCAATGGATAACCGATATTCATAGACGCTTATCAGAAGTAAGTTTGGGAAATAAAAATCTAAACTCTTAATCTATCTATTCTGCGCCGTCCTGGGTATGGCGATAAACTGCATTCGCGTCCTGGGTGAGACGATAAACTACGACCAACAGCAAGGCCTCTGATCAGGAGGTTTTGAGGAGCGTGGAACCACCTCTTAATTGATGGTGTTCCCAGGTCCACCCTGACCTGGGATGGTAACATCTGTTTGGGCCCCAAATATTGGCAAATATTTAATTTCGAAACGTGGATCAAAAGTCTATGAGAATTTAAAAATAGGTTTAATACCAGAAATACTTTTGAAGAAAACATTATTACCAACAATAATTTCAAAAAAAAAATAATGCCAGCTATATCTATTTGAAGGAAAAAAATATTACCAGCAATAAAAATTGTAGGCATTAAATAACCCATTCTGGTTGATATGCCGTATAAAAAGACCAAACTAAAGCAAACCTCTACGCTGCGAAAAGAAATGATTGGATCAACAACAGTTCTCGTTCGACATGTTCACAACAACTACCATCACTGACATAATTATTAAAACTATTTTTAAGCACTAAACCTGCTATGATAACAGTATCTCTCGTCTAACCAACTCGGACTGGTGTAATGTCTAAAGGAATTAGCGTGGTTGACCATTATACGTAATTTCCTCTTATAATAGAACTGACTATATTAAATGTGGCTGAATTTTAATGGTGTTTACTATTAATGAATGTGCTGAGAGTAAAAATCGTTGTTATGATTTTATTATTGACATTGTTATTAGCTGAAGAACTATATGTTCTTCTTGTTTCCAATTCTTCAAGTTAAAAAATTTTGTAATTTTTCATCGTCTGTCTTCTTATTTTTTGGCTTACGGAAATTGATAAAAAGGGACATTCGGTAAATCCGTTTTCTGATGTACGGACGAAATAGGTTGCTAGCAAACATCAGCGCGTTCATTGGAAGGTTACAGGTTAAACCATTCAGATCTATGAAGACAGTTTATGCAGAACCTCTGGCTATGATTTGTATAAGAAAAGAAACGCTTAGTCCAACGTCGGATGAAGGGTCAATATTCAAATACACTATGGAAACATGAGAATAAAATGGAGGCTATGCAAAAGATAAGGTTGTGATGGAGACGAATATAAAGATAATTCAAATTAATGGGTAAAGGAACTTATATATCATAATTAGCTTTATTCTTTTAGTTTTAATTATCTTTGGCGCGGCATAATCATATGCATATCAGTTCAGTTATGTGACATGCAGATTTTTTTCCCTCAGAATGTGGCCATATCTTTCTGGTGTAGATCAGTTTCTATTCAAGTCTATAGAACCCGAGCTGCCCTGCTAATTACCCACAGCTGGTGGGAGAAGAAGAGAAATCATACCTTTCCCAAGGGTATTAGCACGGAATGAATGTAAAGGATTCGGCTGCAAATCGAACTCGGTTCTCCGATTCCTCAATCCGAGCCGCTATCCATTACTCCCCCATACCTCCTGCATACATATTTCCTTAATATCTGAGCGTGTCCTTGGGAAGATCGCTAATATAATATTAAGACATTCAAAACGGGTGATAATGTTCATAATAAATGCGATGGAATACTAAACAATATAACTCTCTACAGGAAAGCATACCATAATCAATGTAATAAAAGTTTTCCCTATATTCATAAGGCGTCATCATATATATTAAGTGCATTTTATTGAATCGTGATAAAATACGCGGATAAATCACAATAAAAATAATAGGGACCATGTTATAGTAGCTTCAGTCGTTGCTATAAACAGGTTTATAAATCTGTACATCGAAATACGGTTTGAGACAAACATAATGTCATTAATGTATAAAGGAACAGAAGAACCAAAAGAAGGAAGTGACGTATAAAAAAAGAACATTGTCAGCACGCAAAAAATAAGACTATTAAAAGGATCTCCGAATTCTGAATTCATATTCGACCAAAGTTGCAAAAACAAACGTAGATTTAACAAAGATTACCCACAAAGAAAAAGAAAGCTTTTAAAATTATACTCAACTGCAGAAATTAACCAAAGAAACAAATATGCACGAAGAATCTATTATGAAATAATCTTTATCATCTGAACCAGAACGAAGAAGTTTGGATCAAATTACGAGGACTTTGATGACAAAGCACTGGACTCCCGACAAGATGTCTGAAGATTACATTTGTGGATGAAAAATCTGAGAAGTTGATTCTGAACAACGACAGTTTCATGGATTCTGCTGCCAAGAACACGTGGATAATCGCATATAACATTAATTATAACCTAAACAACTACAACAATACAATTGACCGAATATAAGGATACTAGAAACTGAATAACCAAATCTTTGGCGAACTCAAACTTACATATAAATTCAATAGAAAAATGAATTAAATATCAAAAAGAATTACACTGCAAATGTTGAATAGAAATTATAAACAAAATAACTAATAATAACTAATAAATTGAAATCCTTATTCTCCAAGACCAATCTATATAGAGGTAATAAATAGTCACAAAATGAGCGGTAATAATGATGAATATCACACGGTTATAATTCAAATCAAAATGTTGCATCAAACAGTAAAAAATCATTTCTGAATTTTAAATTCAGTTCTTGCAGAATTAAAAAAAAAACAACTGTGATTTAACCTCAGAACTCACTGAGAAACTATCAGAATGAATACAAATCTAGAAATATTATGGTATTTTGTAATTCAATCAGAACACGGTATACAAGCCTGAAAACGCCATCCACATCATTTAATTCAAGAATACGGGGTGGATGTGTTGAAATGTAGAGCGACTCCAAATGTAAAATCGGAGAGATGAGTTCGAATTTTAGTCGGTTTCGTCAAATTCACTTACGCGAAAATAACCTGGGGAAAGTTATGAATCCATCACCTAGCTTCATTTATGGGTTAAGTAGGAAATATTCTATCTGTGAAGATTAATGTTCTTTGCATAAAATGTTAATAAAATATTCAAAATATGTTTCGGCTTTACATAACGTACAGCGTGTTGATAAGCCGTAAAAATCAAATACTTCAATGAATTAATCAAGACAACACAATTCCAATTGTAACTGTCGCTGTTTCTGAAGAAATAAAAAATAAAAAAGAAGAATCTTGAAAATACATGGCCATTGTGTTTATACTGAAAACTTTTAGGAAAATGCTGTTTTCATTATTGTTGTTGTTGGAATACTTCCTCGGATTAAAAAAAAAAAAAAAAACTGGAAGTATCCAAAGTCTGAACAAGTCTCGAAAACACGCAATAAAATACTACTAAAAATGAAGTGCCTCATGGAAGATTTAAAATAAAATGGCTTCTTATGACCTCTAATGAAAGCCCAGAGTTCCTATGACGTTAAAACACAAATTTGTATAAACAGTCATCATAATATTAACAACAAAATCTAGCATATCTTTGCGAGAAACTCGAGATTGAAAATGAATGAGAGTGATCTCTGAATCAATATTTACTACGCTTTTCTCTGTCTGGTATTCTATATTTATTATAGAACCTACAAAATTTCAAGTATGCCAGTGAAAATAATGTTAACATAAAAATGTAGTGATTGGAATGGCTGTGATGTATTCCCGGATATGAGGAACTATATAAAGCATACAGAAAAGCCTATTATTTAAACAGACAAGAATACATCGCTGAATGCTGAGATATTAAAAAAGACCTGCTGCAGTTTTATTTTCAGACACATCCACCAGACACTATAAATATGGAAATTGATATAAGAATAAGAAATAGAAGATCTGTATACGTTCAAATCACTAATGATCGTCATAAATGACTACAGTTATCATCGGCTTCCATATGAATATTTTATACGTAATGAAAATATTAAAAGAAAAACTTAGTTACAAATGAGACATTTACGAAATATCAGCAAGAAATATGCCAATCATAACTCTGTTAATATAATCTCCTTAATATTGTATTATGAATGTGACACACATGTGGTAATTGATGACATTTCTGTCTGCCATTAGAGATTTAAAAGCTTGATTAAAAATTCACTGAAAAGATTAGGAACCACGGATAAGAAGCATTTCGTCATAATACTGAATCAGCCGTACTCAAAATAAAACATTAGAAGAATCTAGATAAACAACAAACTTAACTATTTTGTTTATACACACACACGCATTCATTCACACAGATATTATATATATATATATATATATATATATATATATATATATATATATATATATTCGTAATATTTCGATAATTATCTGGAAATCCTCCGGAACAAATACTTAATTTATTGTTCAAGAGCAGATTAGATAATGAACTTAAACCGATCGATTTAACTCTTTTGTTACAAAAATTTGTGACTTCAGATTTCACATCAAATGTTGTAATTTGAGAAAGAATGTACCATTTCATGGCATCGCCATCTTTAGATCATCAATAAGATTTTTTAAAATCTCTTAAAAGAATTTAATGCTCCATTATATATAATAAACTTTATTTTATTTAATGTATACATGATTTTTTATATTTTTATTAAAAATGCCTGGACTTTGTTTCAAATATGTTTTCAGGTAATGATGTGTATGTTGCAGGTATTATCAGCACTTATAAATCAAATATTGGTAAGTATATCATGTTTGCTAAGATGTCATTATATCGCACATAGGTCAGATGATCAGATGAGTAGTTCGGTATGATCAACAGAAATTTAACTTCCTTTGGATTTAAAAATCGCTTCTTTGATATAAGACTTCGTATACTACTTTGGTTTTACGCAGTGATTTTTAGAGGACGGTTAGTATTAGTGAACTAAAATTGCTTCGAAATACTTGATGGAAGATAATACAGAAAATGTCACTATAAAGATTAACCACAGATATCGCGTCTGTATTTAAGAAAAAAATGGAAAGCATATTTGATTAGTTAATCTATTCATGGATAAAGATACAAGACTGAAAATAATAAAATCAGAAACTGTTCTTTCCGGGATTTTTGTTTATTTTTGCATTGGACAATGTATTACATTATATTAGGTGTGGTACTTCATTTCTTTACACGATTTCCACTGGAAGCTGTGTTTATTTGATTAGTATTATGAATATAGTGAACACACAAATGAGCAGAGAGAAAGCAACATTTGGGTTGAAGCTCTTTTCTTCTCTTAGAAAAATCGATGAAGCCATTTTTATTTTCTTTCAAATCAACGGTAGTTCCCTAACATTAATTAACAGTGAATGAAAATAAAATTTCCATATTAACAAACTGCAAGTAACGACGAAAGACGAATGGCGAGACTCCTCCATTTGCATTAAATTATTATGTATTTATTGAATTTGCAAGAGGAAAAGTTAAAGAATATACGAGACAAAGCCAGACTATTTTGTTTTGGAGGTGGCAATTAACCTCGCAACCGTCATATATTAAGGCTAATATAGCTGTCTAGATTAAACGCTATAATTTGTTAAATGCTTAACACCAAGAAATTGTATATAATACGAGATTACACTTGAAAATTGTCGGCAAGATCAATAAGGTGTTTCCATCTAGTTTTCGTCTGTTTTTGGAGTTTGGTTCGTGCCAAGAAGCATTTCATGTAAACATACACAAGCACACATACACATATAATGATATGTGTGTAGGGGTAGTTTATTATATTATGGACAGAGAAATGCCCGTAGTATAGTGAAAAGTTCTCAATCCATAATTCGTCGGAAACTAATGGATAGTAGAAGGAAAGTTTGGTTTCTCTATCCTTAGTGGGGGGAAAAAGTAGAATATCTTTCTGGAGATCGAATGAAACGTGAACATTGAATTAGTATGAAGTTGTTATTTTTTTGACTAGCACTGACTCAACAAAGCACTATCTACGATATTTTCAACTCTTACCCACAAACATAACAAATGTCTATATATATATATATATATATATATATATATATATATATATATATATATTATTAAACAGCAAAAATCCAAAATTGCCTCATACTTTCGCTACTCCCCGATATACCACGACAAGTAAAACTGTATTGATGTGTGGATTTAGAAAAGAATCAATGGCTTGTTTCCTGACGAAGCCATCTCAGCAGAAGCACTGGCTACAAGTAGATCAGTGTTTCTGATATCATATATATATATATATATATATATAATGCAAATATATTTAAACTTGGTGTTTGAAAAACATGGATAGCACAATATTCAAGTAAATTGGTATCATAGGAAAAAAGAAGAATACAAGAAGGTACTAGAAACATCCGAACAGGGCGAAAGAAATTGTCCCGTAACTTAAACCTCTGGTACAAAAAAATAATAATAAAATGAAAACAGGGAGTAATAAGTTAAAAGAGTAATAAGTTAAATTAGAGCAAAAGTAAAATAAATAATTCATAATGAGCTAGCTTATACCTACCTAGGTTTCACCACATAGGATCCCATAATGATTACATGTGCTGAAATATATATATATATATGTGTGTATGTGTGTGTGTGTGTGTTTGGGCAGCATATCTTCATTCAAACATGTTTCGTTGAATAATATTGCCATATTATGTCTATTAATTTTTATAATAATCATTTCTATTTCTTTATTTATCTTCTAGATCGCGAAGCCCTATTTCACGTGTACACTGATTCCCAGCAGTCAGCGGATGAAATCTACAGATCTAACGGGCACGATTTGGGTGTCAGCAAGTACCGTGGAGTGCATCAAAACATGAACATGACCCCAATGATTACTGGTCACTTACTTGGAAGTTTCCGGTTATAAGAATTCCACGAACCAATGGACACCACATTCCAAAAGAGTAGGATTAGCTACTTGAAACGATTTTCTCATATAAATCCTTCCTAAACAAAATTGTTTTGAAACTTCATCCGGATCCACAGATGAACTGAATCACAAAGTATATTTCGGACCCGAAGGAGAACCAGTATGATGAATTCAAGTTGCGATTTTCAAAAGTAAGAGCTGAGTAGAAATGCAGGAAAAAAGATGTGAGACTTTCACAATGCATATTTCCAATTCAACAGAACGAAGAATAATAATTACATTTTTAAAAGACTGAATCCAAACTTCTGACGAGTGCCTTATCGATTTACAAATATATAATCTTGATCGAAAAAATCTCGAGTGAACACAGCTTGATGCTATTTCTAGAGCAATTAAAAGTGTACTGGAAATTTTATTTCATTTCTTGCAGCTATCATCTGCTTCAAAAAATTTATATATATATATATATATATATATATATATTTAGATATTTTCCTCTGACATAGTTAAGGAAAAGCAATATGTACATGGTAACTTTTAAACATTTTTAGTTTTCTGGTATTTTTATTTGCGTCAAATGCATTTTTTTAAAACCAGAAATAATTACGTATATATATATATATATATATATATATATATATATATATATATATATATATATATCCTGTCACTGGATGTAACCAACGTATTTATACACTGAGGACCCAAAGAGATGTGAGTTCGATGACAGGTTAAGGCAATGGGGAAATTAGGGAGGTGAATTAAAAGGAGACAACTGATAGCTGACATCCATTACTCATAACACGTAGAAATTAGAACAGTCTACCCCAACAAGTAAAATAAACGGTTTAGTTCGACATTCCAGCCAACTGAAGAAGGTCAGAGCGTACAACGGCCGAAACTTTCTGATAAATATGCCAACAAAGATGAGGACAATAGTTTGAATAATGTAAATAGTGTACATAATATCTCATCTCAGAAATATAGACTGATAAAGAATTAATAGTTTTTTCACGTGTGGTGCAGGATGTCTAACCAAAGGTGACACCCAGGCATGAGGATCATGATTAACGTAGTTGCTAGAGGGTAAGTTCTGACATCTCTTGGAACTTCTATTATAATGCAGTCTCTTTTGTTCGATTATTACTTTTCTGTTTGTTTCGTATATTTGGCTTACATCGCTAGGTTTATTTGTCAGGAGTGAATCAGGGACATTGCTAGGAATCTCTGTCTTTCATGTGTTGAGTCCCTGATTCCCATCGGTGAAAGATGTTTTTTTTCTGAATAGGAAGTTTTTTTGAAATATTATAATAATTAGTAATATTAGATTTGCTGCAACGTCGAACACCGCTCGCTATTCAATCGCTATTTCCATGGATATGATTCCGATCTAGTTCCACCTGTACAGATATTTATATCTAAAGCCTGTCATACACTATTAATGGAAGCGAATCAACCTCGTTCGTTTACCTTTATATTGCATTAGAAAGAAGGAAGTTCTATTCAGACAGCTTCTTTCCAACAGCAGATACTTTATAGTTTAAACCCCCCGAAAGAATGCTGCCACGAATACTGGGATCTTAATCTCCTGATGGCTGGAGTCAAAATTTATCATACGGATACTTCTGATCTTCTCCATTCATAATCGACATAAAGGTTTCGTTTTGTAATCTTCTCACATGAGTGGTTCTTTGGCCTTAAACATATGGCATGTCAACTGTAGCTGATTACTATAAAATATTGCCTCGTTGTGTGTGGGATTGTATGACCTGATAATATTTTCGTTCAGGACGAAACCACGCCACGTATAAAGCAGATGTTCTGCTTCTGAGTAATGTTCGTGTCAGCATCAATGGCGATATTATATGCCTCAGTATATATCGCCTTTTCTTTGTCATTCAGTTGTCTCCTGCTGTTTCAGTTTTCAGTTTTGTCATTGGCTATTGTAACCCAATCTACGCAGATGGTTTCCTGGACTGCTTACTCTCTATATTAAGTTTGAGTTCGCATGAATTATCTTATTGAATACGCTGCATACATGTTAAAGTGAATATTATTATTAAACGAGTATTATTGTCATATGATGATTGATGTCTTGCACAGAATATTTTACCTGGCTGTCATGAGTGCTTTGTCTTCATGCAACAAAACGACTGAAAATCTACTTCGTGTTTAAGAAGAAAGCGTCAGAATTGACAGATCTCCAAGCATTTGTCGCAAACCTGGGCCAAGATTAATCCGATAAAATCGTAACTAATTTAGTGAGAACGTATATAGCATCTCAATGGGCTCGGCTTATAAGATTTCTCATTTGGAATTCAAAGATAAATCCACCACTCATCTTCTTTAACTATTCATTTCTTCAAGCGATTCGCCATGACCATGTTTATTTTGTAAAGTCATTCATCATATCCAATGATAATGTATTGAAGTCATTCAGCGTATTCATTTTCATATTTGAAGTCCTTCACCATATTCAATAATTATTCATTCACTTATCGAGTGGTTATTTTTCGAAGTTATTCACCGTATTCAGTAATTATTTATTGATGTCATTCGACGTATACATGTTTATTTTGAAGTCTTTCGCAGTATCAAATAATTATTTGTTGAAGTCATTCACCGTATCCATTTTTAATTATGAGACAATCACCATATTCGATAATTATTTATTGAAGACATTCACCGTATAAATGTTTATTTTTGAGAGTCATATAGGCTTTAAAATTGCTCTTTATTGAATTATTCACCGTATTTAATAATTATTTTTTTAAGATAATCGCTGTATCTATGTTTATTTTTTAAAATCAGTCACCCTTTCCAATGATTATTGATTGAAGAATTTGGAAGTTTGATAAAAAAATCAGTAATAGGGGACAAAGACAAACTTGATTGTAATTAATGAAAATTGCGGAATCACTGAATACCCGGAACCCTTTGTCTCCAATACAGTTTTGAGCCGAGCTGGATACAAGTAGATGACTTTGGGAACTAGATGACTTTGGGCAGATAACTCGCATCTAGTGCCTCTGCAATCCACGTCATTTGCCACCAAATTTTTTGATTCCAAAACTTTGAACGCAGCTCCTCCAGTAGTTTATATTAGTCCAGTTTAATGAGAGTTTAATACGGGAACTGCTCATTTTTGTTGTACCAAGTGCTATATGTGACACCATTGGGAAGCAAAGAAAGGGAAGAAAAGAAGGGAAAGTAATGAAATTTTGATAGTAACAAATGGTGAAAGGTTTCATTGCCATTGCAGAAAATTCTAAATAGATAAAAATTGACTGTGTCGTGGTGGCGGACTTATATTATCGGGAATAGATAACAGCCACTTAGTGCTGGCGAAAATCTAACTGACAAATTCCAGATCGGCTAGCTAAACTCCGGGACAGAATATATAAACAATTAACTGTGTCACAGACTGCTGACCACCCACGAACTAAAGAAAACAAAAGGAAATAGGTTAAGTCTTTGTCGAGGGAAATATATCGTTAGACAAGTTCTGGGTTTTGTTAGAATGTAGCGATAAGGGTGAAACAATATTATCGGAAGGGTTAGCCGTAATTGCTGGACGACCACCCATTCTGATAATTAGCGAAAATCTGACTGACGAAGTCCAGATGAGAATTGAGGTTATTACACTACTGGTCGCATTGTTCTGTTGCCGACCAGAGAAGAAGAGAGAATAGAAAGGAAAAGAAGGAAAGGAAATAGAAAGAAAAAGAAAAGATAGAAGATAATTCTTTTTTTTCTTTGAGCAAGATATTTTTTTAAGAAACAAGGCTAGTCTGGTCACGCCCACACTGTTGATCGAACATTGGATGAATACTAAAGAGAGCCAGGGGGAGGTGATCATGTGATGCAGGGGAGGAGGCCTGCCACTACTCCTTCAAGAGGATAGGTATAAGATGTTACTGCGAGGAAGTGGGAGGATCGTTGACACCCTCTGAAGTAGGGGTAAGAGAAGACTTCCAAAAATGGAAATAATAAATTTTTCCTGACCGAAAACAAAAGAAGGGGATTGTGGAGTTGGAATTATCAAGGAACCTCAAACCCCAACAACGCCCACCCCGGTTTTGGTCGGCGTCCATATAAGCAAAGTCGCAGCGAGCGAAAATCAGAGTTTTCCCAGAGAGTTTCCGAGAGAGTTTTCCACAGTCTCCAGTGCTCAGTTGAAGCGGGCCTCGCAGAGCTGACTTGAAAGATTCGCGCAACTTCCGAACTCATCTTCAATCCAAGAACAATTTATTTTTGAAGAGCGACTTAGATTCATACAACCAACACAAGTGTTACGACTATCGCCTGAAGACACACCAAGAACCAATTTCTTAAAGAACAGACAACTTAAGATGTTAAAACTCACCTAACAAAAACAATCCATATAGCGGGTCGGGAGATAGACGCAGTCCTATATATCCAGCAACCAGATATAAAGTATTGTTATCCTTTTTTTGATACCTTGAACTTTTGAGTTATTATTTTATTTTCTTTTATACATATTTGTGCGATACCACCCCCATTTGAACTCAACTTGAATTACGGCCCCAACGACTGATTGATTTCGTCTGCCTAAGATCAATTCACAACGTGAGTAGGCGGACTGGAGATCAATGCAGTTACTTTGGTAACCAGACGTTGGAAGCGAGTTGGGAACGACGAGGCTGATATCAGATTTGACCAGATTCCCATCCGACTCACCAAAAGGTTAGAACGTCACATTTGGGTGCCGCGACCAATACCAAGCCAGTTGATCGTCCCAGGACGGGACAACACGACTGACGCAGACAGGCGGACGTCACGTTTGGAGCGGTGACACCCGAACGAAGCAGCGAGGAGCGAGCGAAGGCTGTAGAGGGACGTCACATATATAAACAGCACGGACCCACTTTTTATTTTCGTCGGGAAGATATTTATCCCCTACTATAGCACTCGCCATGGCTTGAACGAGCGCTGCGAGACTACGACATTCGATTTTCCACTGTTCTAAGATCAGGTACACAGTGCGGCCAAAGTTGGTGTCGATCAAAGCGGCCAGTAACCATCAACCAGCTTGGACCAGCGTCAAAATTGACCAACGCAGAGTTAGCTCTGTGGTTAGGTGGGTTAAAAAAAGTTTTATGCATTTCTATTTTTTTAAATTGCCAAGATATATTTCGTCAGTTTAGTCTCGTTTTACGGACCCAATAAGGCCAAATTCGATAAATAGGCTTCAAATACTTATGTTTATGGAGCATTTATAGCAAAATCAGTATAGGTGATAAGGAAATTGAACATATAATAGGTAGAGCTCGTGGTAGATTTGCCCAACACCGAAAATTGTTACAAAACAACAACAAAAAGAAAGGAAAAACATTTATCTTAGAAATCATGTACTTAAATAGCTTCTAGAGATGCACACTTCAATATGAATGTTATGTATATCACCCTTTAAATTCAGAAATATCAAAACTGTACAATTCTATACATCAGTTCTCTAAGATCAATGTTTAATATAGCTTTGTGAAAATCTATCCTGTAGATTGTAGCGATGATCAAATTTCTTCTAAATTCTGGACTGGAGATATAGAATTGCAAACAAAGATCCGTACAAGTTAAAGAAACGACATCACTCGAGCAGCAACTGAGAAAATAGATATTGCAAGTAACTCAAAAAGAAAGTAACATAAAGTTGTTGACGTTCGTCAGCCCTGCAGACAAAATGTTTTGAAGGAAGCGCCCGTCAATACTGGACAAAGCAATGAGATTGAGCATAAGATACCTATTTTGCTGTAATATTTTTAAAGAGAAATATTTTATAATTTTCCAACGAATATAACGCGAACTTCTTGCTTAAAGGATATTGAATGTTCTCTTATCAGGAAACGTCTAAAATTACGATTGTCATCGTCTTTCTTGTCTAGAGCTCAAGTCGAAATCTCATATTCAGTTCACTGCCATAGATGCTGAGAAAAAAGGGTTGGCTATTTGTATAAACTCAGAGGAAATTTCTTTCTCCATTGAAGATGCTTACTCGTTACAAGAGGTCACGTGAGACAAGACATGGAGTAATGTAGACACATCTGATTTGGAGATGCTCCGTCTTAAGTGCCGATACAAAATTTTCAGATGTATATGCGTGGTTTGTTGGTGATAATTTTCTTTTCACTTTTTGCTATAGAAGGAATGCTGCTAGCCTGAAACTATTCGGTGGATATTTCCACGGCAAATGACAAAATAAACTGCATTAATTGTTCCACAAGTTCAGATGGTTTTCCGCTAGTAGAAGCCATGTTACATCGCTGGTTTCAAATCCATATCAGTTCCACGGTGTTCCAAATAAAAGAGAAAAATTCCATCACACTATTTAAAAAAAATAAAACAGCAATTTTGTGGAAAATACTCCCGCGTGTGTCCCTTCCTAAGGACTCCAATCTTAATCTCTGAAAGTAAAGAACAAATCATTATCGTTCATCCTTCATTTTTTGCTGCCATAACTTCCAATTATATCAATAACTTGATTCTGCATTACCAACTTGACTATAATTGCCTAACTTGAGTAACTCTTCAAGCTTGTATTGACTGAAACTTAATGTTAAAAAAATATGATTTATTTGTTTGGCTAGAATCCCATCGTCAAATGACAGACACAAACACAGACTCTCCTAGAGTCATAATTTGATGACAGTTTTTGGAAAATAAAACATTCTTAAAACTCATGTATAAAAATTTCCACACATTCGGTTAAAAATAAAAAATAAAATCATCCACGTATTGGCTAAAAGAATAGACGAAATCACTTACAGAACATATAAACATTTTATGTTCAGATAAAAAATCTTGTACAAACAAAAAAAAAAATAAAATGCTTAATCGCAGTACGTTTCCCCAAATAAAAATTATATATATATATATATATATATATATATATATAGAGAGAGAGAGAGAGAGAGGTATATATATATATATATATATATATATATATATATATATATTAATACAAACATTAGGATAGTGGATACTCATATTTACTAAGAAGGAACATAAATTTAACATTGACTTAAAATCAATTCACGCAATGAATGCTGTTTAAACTGCCAGAGGCCCGCCAATTAAGTGAGAACCTCAACTTTGCAATCACCAGTCAGCTATTTTAATCATGGAGACATATGTGCAGGTATTAAGGACACCGAGATCTGGGCGTAGAAATTCTGTGCAAATTCACTCTGGCCTTGAACTCAAAGCAACCGTAGCTGTTGAAAGAAGCATTTTCATTGCAAGAATTACGCCAATTGCCAATAACAAAATTACTTTATTAATTACTGGTTTGTCTTCCGTTGAAAATAATCCTCATTTTCCTTCTGATTTCATGGTAGCAATTAATACTTTTTAAAATATTTCTTTTGCAGCCTTGATACTGAAACTTAGTTCAGAGAAACCGAGAATATTAATGATATGAAAGAATCAGCGCTGTTTTTGTTCGTTTTTTTTATTTACGTGGTTTCGTTCCTTCTATACGCGACTACACCCACAAGAATAGCAACAACGGTTGCATTACCGTGCAAAGCAAGAATTCTCTTGAAGAATATACGAGAGCAAACTTGCCGCATTCTAATATCAATTCGCGTTTGCTTTCTGCAAATAATAACAATGAAAAGCGCTCTGAAAAAGGGGAGATAATAATAAATGAAAATTATATGGATGAAAATAGCTCCCATCAAATTTAATGTAATTATTAAATATGGCTGGCAAAAATTATAAAATGAGCAGTATAATAATAATCAAGAAGTATAAAAATGATAAACATAATAAAAATACTGGATTCACAACGAAAGAGCCACTGAAAATCTGGCAAGAAATAATTAGCATTTAAGCTGGAACTATTATAATTACAATCAATGCTGTTTCGAGTGTTTATTACAATAATAATAACAACGAAATATATTTATATTAACATCTGAGGAAATTAAAATGTCTAAAGTAAAAAGTCTAAAGTAAAAAAAAGAAATAACTATAGATTTTTAAATAAGCAGTTTTAGTGACATGAATTTAAGTATATCATAGGAAATTAAAATCGCTTGAGTAAACAGTATAATCAATCTGAGATGTTGAACACATTATTGTCGAAGTGGATATAGATATGACAATACTCGCATATATTCATATACAGGTCGACCTTATAAAAATCAAATCTTCATGCTAATACTTGTCCATCTACTTTATTGACCTTAAAGGAAAGTATATTCACTAATTTTCTTAAATAGTCGTTTTGTAAAAGTGTTACTGGTGTAGATCTTAACATTAAGCAATGTTGGCTCGTTTGAGTGGGAAGTAACTTTATAAATTCCTATGAAATGCGAATCTAGATAGTTTGAATCTTTAATTGTATAGTAGACGTACCCTCTGGTATATGTTTATTTTAGATAGATATGGGGAAACTAAATTCATTTAATTACAATTATTTTAATTTTCACCTGGAATTTTCTGGGTTTTAACTCATGGCTTATACCAGAGAATTTTTGATCAAAATGGAATAATACGTAATGGTATTGCCAACTAAGAAACGAATGAAGTAAATAACAAATACAATTAGTATATGTTGGTTTTAAAGAAAGAATCCATTTTTTTCTTAAAGTTTCTTCTTTACTTTTCTTATAAGGTATGTACTTTGATATTGCTATCACTTCAACTAACTTCTATCTTCTTATCAAAATATTAAACATACTTTTGGTGTGTAAAATCGACTAATGTAGGAATAGTCCCAGTCAGTAGCATCAGAGACGATGATAGGGAAGGATTTGCATTATAACTTATATGTTTCTACTCTTGAATTGTTTCATAATACTCATGTTCGATAACATTTTCGACCATTTGAAGGTACATCAGAAAATTGAAAAATTATCAATTCGTTTCCGTTAAGTTTAGAACTGATATCATATAACTGGAGAAGCAGTCCCTTAATGATTCCTATATAACGATGTCGGTGACAAAAGTGTTGAGGGCTAAGAAGGAGACGGTCGTAGTCGGGATCACCGAGTCATTAAAAAGGATCCTTTTCTTAGCTGCATAGTATGCACTTCGCCAGGGCTACATACATTTTTGGAATAAAGAGTTTCTTTATTCCTAGACCTGTTACTACCAAGGCTATAAAAACAAGTCTGTACTTCTTATCGTTGGTTGAGAGAAAAATAGTTGAATTCATAGGCAAGGGTATTAGCATGTAAATGAATGTAATGAACCCGGATGGAATTCGAACTCTACTTTCTGATTCCGCTATCCAAGTCACAATCCATTACACGCCCGTGAGTTTAAAATTTCTGTTACAACTCCAGTTCTTATTAACTATCGATACTTCTTTGGCCTAAATGGTTGATGAACCGTCCATGAATTATGATAATTGTAATGGTAAAATTAACTATTTCTTTATGAGGAATTATTTAGCATTTATTAAGCGAGACATCAGTACTATTGTCGCTTGAAATCTTTCTCATAAAACAATTTTTTAAAAAACAGGTTTCACAAGACCCAGATATATTATCTCTCTTTCTAATATTGATAGATGAGTTCCTTCTTAACGTGTTTTTTTAAATAGTTTTGAAAGTCAGCATGTTAATTATGTCATGATTTTCTCTTCCAGTTATATCTGCTATCGATTTTAATTGTTGCTGAGGTAGAAAGTCAGAATGTTTTCATTACAACAGTTCCCAAGTTTCGATGAAGTGATGTTTCAACCAAAACCAATAGGACTCTCTCGCACAAAGCAAGTTTTAACCGGTGATCTAAGAAAGCTTCTTAATACCCCTGAAATTCTAGTTATTTCTGAACATGTGGAAAGATGTTTTAACATATGTCGCAATCCCGTAACATTATAAGCGTGTTCCAATAAATTGTACCGATTTTAAATGTGAATTAAGTTTAAGTGTCTAATGAGTTTTTCTTTTTATTTCAGATTTAACAACTTAAGTCTTTGGCAATGTCAAACATGGAAAGGTAAGCAATCAAACAACGTGTTAAAATTATCGAAGCCAATTACGAAAATGGACGTTCAAACAGAATTTAAATGAAAAGTTCGTAGGTCGCATCATCTCCCGAAGCAGCGAAGTCAGTTGGCCACCATGATCGTGAGACTTGACGCCTTTAGATTTCTTCCTTTAGGGTAATCTCAAAACTAAGGCCAGTGCTAACAAGCCGGCAACAATTCAACATCTGAAGGATTAGATAATAAGGCATAGTAGTGAGATCGAGGAGCAACTATGTAGTTACTTCATTAAAAATTTAGACCATCGAGTGGAGGTGTGTCGCGGAAGCCTTGGCGTACATTTGGGCGATAATATTTTTCATTCATAATTGCCATATACTTAAATGACATGAACCAATAGAGAAATAAATAAATTTACACCAATAACACTGATTGATTTTCTGTTGACTTTGATCCGTCTTAATGAAACACCATTTATAAACTGACAGTAATAAGATTAAGTAAATCTGGGATTCGAAATGGTAAATTTAATGAATATTATTCGTTTAAAAATAACATATATTTATTAACTATTATTATTTTCTAAATGTTTCAATCCAGACTACATGGTAATCGTGTCGGTCATTGCGACTCGCATGTAAATATGCGTTATTTAACAATATCCCTTTTATCAGAAGGTTTTTCTTTCGTAAAATATTTCAGTGGAAAAACGTAAAGAAATATGGAATATATTTTTTAGTAAGTTGCTATTTTGAAATTTAGTAACGCAAGAATTAATTGTAAATGTTCTTCATCTATTGTTTTCGGCGTTGTGGTATTCAGATTCACCAAGCAGAAGTTTGTAGTAAAAAGATAATCATGATGAAGCGTTTCGTAGAATGTTTTATGTTATAATTTACTGAAATCTGTTTTCAGAACGATTTCACTACTTCGAAAAAAAAAGGCTGATGATCAATTTACGAAGAATGTCAAATATATAATTTCATGCTCCAAAGAACTTACAGAATGGTATGGCAGTTTGATTCTGCTAAATAATACGAAGTTTAGAGGGTTTTTTTAGCTTGGCTCTGTGAAGTTACTCATGCTACATGACTTCTTATTATATTTCTCATATATAATAAGAGAGAGCACTACAGTGGTGCAGATAGAAATATTTCAGGTATTGAAATGCTGAATACAATAAATACATTGTATATTCGTAAAAGTTTAAATAATTGCATGGATAATATATAATAATTCTTATGTTTTACATTGAACATCCAATGTAACTTTATGTGAATTATATATATATATATATATATATATATATATATATATATATATATATATATAAATAATCAGGCAAAGTTAAGGGCTCAAGGGATTATAAATTATTTCTTAATTCTTCAGATTTACAGTATGAATAATGAAAATCTGAAGCAATAATACCAACATCCTGGTCCTAAGTAAATAAATTACAATCCCATGAATCCTTAATGTTTTCTGTTTCTTAATATAATTAATATGTAATCTACTTTTACATTGAGTTCTCTGGATTACATCCTCCTTGGAATTATCCATACGGATTACCAAAAACCTCATTAACTAACTAACTATCTATCTATCTATCTATATATATATATATATATATATATATATATATAAAATATATATATATATATATAAACTCAGAAAAAGATTTGATTAAAGAAAGCATCTTCATATTCTCTAACATTCAATAGTCATTTTGTATCAGATTTGCTTTTGATTTTGTAATTTTAATGGCCCATCTTCTTGTCTGAGATTTATTATATGGAATTTGCCAAAGAAAAAAAAAGATAATTAACTTTTTGTACGTCATCGGCTGGCATACCGGATGCTATGTGAAGGTGTACATACCGTACACCTCAGGGGGTCAGGTTCCAAAGAGTTAAATTTAATCCACTTAACATTTCTGTCGTTTGCTGCATATATCTCAAAGCTATCTATGTATATAGTTTATTCTATTACTGCCTTCATTATTTCAATTTAATTTAACATTTTCCTGTACTTCTATTGCAATGATGGAGCATCTATTTTTTTACTGAATTCATATATGTAGAGTCTGGGATGTATTCCATTAATCTGATGGTTTTGAAAATTTTTTTAGCACAGATAACAGCCAGTCTTGAGAAAAATAGTGTTGTCGTGCATGAATATATTCTTTAGTTTAAAATATAGTTCTTGAACTGTTACACTCAAACTCATCCCAAGAACATAAAATAAAAATATACATTTAATATGACAACAACAAATGAGAAAAGAAAAAAACTACATTATAATACCTGAAATACAAGGATGATTATATATATACATGGGAGGCCCGATATTCAGCACAGACAAATCCATCTTATGTAGCTTAACATTTCATATGAAAAAAGTAATGTTTACGTAGTAAATATTCATATATTACTACCAGATTACAAATTTTGCTACGTGATGTTTTCCTAACCGTGTTATTTGGTTATTTTCAATCATGCGCCACTATTTTAATGTTTTTCTCTTGTCTCTGTTTATATTCGCAACAATTTACATATTTTATTTTTTGGTCAATTCACATGCTCGTTCCTTAAACATTTCATTCTATCAAATCAATATTTGTGATATTCTTGATGCCAATTTTAGCATCGTTCTCATCTTGTCAATATTTTCAGTTACATTTTGGTTTTCCTATGAATAAAGTTAAAATTTTGTTCAAAATTTAAAATGTTCTTGAGTCCGCATTACTACATGACATCACGATATGTTGGTTCAATTTTTAATTTTTATCACCACTATGTCTTATATCGCAAAATGTATAGCAAAACTAAATATTACTATACCGTTAAGTATTTCTTGATTAATTAGGATTTTAGACTGAAAACCAGAACAAACTAAACAACATCAAACGTCGTGTATATTTTTATATTTTTCTGAAAAAACTCTTCGTGAAAATTTAAGATATTAATGTTTAAGGACAAAAACTAAATGATATTCAATTCATAAATTCAACTACAGCCATTGAAAAAATCAATTTTACTGCATTTAGACGCTTAGATTTGGAAACGTTTGTTACGCAACTCCTGTTTATATTATTAATGCACTTTTAAATATATTTTATCCGGTAGAATTCAAAATTATAGAACACTACTTAGTATTCTTATCTATTTTAATAACATTGTTTTATGAATCCATTTAATAAAACATCGGATTTTTTATAATCTGATCTTTTTCCATGCCGCTTTGGAGTCCTGCCATAAGTCTCTGTAATTATGTATACAGTTGGCTCCTTTGTATTTGAAATTGTAAAAATATTCTTCAGTAATACGTTTAAAATTCACTCGGAAGTGAGAACAATGATATACATTACCTGATAGAGTTATTTCACTTTGAAATGGCATCTGGCCTCTTTGGTCTGATTGATCCGTTTGTCTTTGCACGTTGCAGATAATGTATATTTGATAAATTTTCAAAGACATTTCCTTATTCAACTTTATTCTGTCTAGCCATATTAAAACTGTTCAGATATTGCAAAATGAATCACACATGTTCTATTCGTTAAAATTTATTTTTATACGATGTCTAAGCTATTTCTTTATATTTATTCACGGGTCAGTTTTGAGAAATTATTAGCAGAGTCCATTGAATCTAAAGAAACTTCAGAACAATTGTATATTTATAACATTATAACTTTTAAACATAACAAAATAACGTCACAATGTAAAAAGTTACAAAAATGTTTTAGTGTGCCAACATGTAATAAGAAAATGTTAGATTTTATATTTATATAATTTAGCGTTATAAATGTTATTTGCACAAAATTACAGCTAGCAAATATTATCAACCATCATATTTTTTTGGTTCATTCTACTAAGATGTATTTTACAAAAACACCGTTCATATCTGTAAAATTTCTATAATAGAAAAAATATAAAATCGAACAATTTCAGGTTACATAATTTTAATTCTCTGTATTGGAAATCAAAAAAGC
Organism: Acanthosepion pharaonis; assembly: GCA_903632075.3. NCBI lineage: Eukaryota > Metazoa > Mollusca > Cephalopoda > Sepiida > Sepiidae > Acanthosepion > Acanthosepion pharaonis. Next base: position 5,453,687 of record CAHIKZ030005506.1, read on the forward strand.
CTTTAGAATATTTTCTATTAAAAATACTCAACAAAGTTGATACCCATAGTCATCTCTGTATCGTTTCAGAGAAACAATATTCGTTTGATTGGAGTATAGGACGTACAGGGCGCATTTGGCAAATTGTTGCATATTAAATTTTTAATTTTGCGCATGCGTGTTTTAAGTTTTTGATTTTGTCGTTTGCAAGGTATAGAAGGCTTAATTGGACACCGTCTTTTAGAAAATGAATACCATGACTCTCACTGACAGAAATTTGGAAACGGCATGAAGTACTGCTTGGCATTCGCGCCTAAAGATCCAATACAAATATCTCAGACTATTTAGGTTACAATCTCAGGCGTCCTGATTAGGTAAATTTCACCTGTAAAGTAGTAACGAAGTGATATGCTTTTGAGAAGCGAGAGAAAATGATAACAATGTCTTACCAGAACATTTGTTCAGTAGAGCCTTGAAATATTGGACACTTGTAATTAGCATCGGGAAGAGACAGTTGAAATTTCCCGAGTGCATAAGTGGACTTGGAAGATTTGACACTCACTGGACATTATGACAGTAAGAGGAACATAGGCAAATAGTGATGAACCTGCCGATCGAACTTGCGTAAATGGTTGACAGAATATGGATTAGGAGAGTAGCTTAAAGACAAAACTTACAATAAACTAGAAAGGAGGAAGTTGTGGAGATCCATAATTGCTAACATCTTGAAAAGACACGGTACATAAGAGATTATATTGAAAAACAAATATATTCGAAAAATATAGACAAATGATGAATTGTACAGATGTAGACAGGAACAACATTCCTGACTGACTTACAGGCTGGTGGTACCATGTATCTGCATGTAAATGAGCTTTTCGCTTGATCTTATATTTTGATAACAAATCACTGACTTATAATAACGTCCGTGAGACACATATATCTACATTTAATAAGAAAGGTTATACTTCAGAAGTTGTGTTCAAATATATTTCGCATTTTTATCATAGATTGACATATACATATATCATCAGGTCTATCGAAATATAAAAACAAATGTTTACGATGTGGCTCCATTAATATAATGCGTTGTAGACCGAGATATTTGTACATAGAGGAATAAATAAATTACAGAGCTACGTCTAACATTTTTATAGAATCGAATACTTATGTGCCAGATTATTACCATTCGTCAATGTTAATATAACTTTTGATCAAATTCAAATCAATATCTGAGCTGAGATGCACGTACTCACCAAAGTGCTCACGTATGTAATGATATATCTGATAAAAGCCAAATAAATGCAACAGTATACAGGTAGATATATAGAGACCACTCTTAAATATATCCATAATGTCACTTTCTTACTACTTCATTAAAGCACACAAAACATATACACACATAAGTATACGAATGTTTCTATATCCATATGAGTGTATATATAGTATTTACAAGTTCAACTTGCAAAATAATGGTAACAACCTATTTGGTTCAAACATTGTCCTTTGCTGGTGACTACTCATCAGGACGCCTGACTAGGTCATGAGGTGATGATGGTTTATATATATATATATATATATATATATATATATATATATATATATATATAAGTCTATTTTTAATTCTATTTTAAGTTTATAAATATGTATATATAAAATTAATATTTAATATTATATATAATTAATAGGATCCACCTGGATTACTTACCCACGGATGTATATATATATATATATATATATATATATATATGTGTGTGTGTGTGTGTGTGTGTGTGTGTGTGTGTGTGTGTGTGTGTGTGTGTATGTATGTATGTATGCATGCATGCATATATATGTTTAATTCTATTTTAAGTTTATAAATATGTATATATATATATATATATAATTATATTTAATATTATATATAATTATTACGATCTACTTGGATTACTTACCGTATGTATGTATATATATATATATATATATATATATATATATATATATATATATATATATATATATATAATTCTATTTTAAGTTTATAAATCTGTATATATATATAATTAATATTTAATATTATACATAATTACTAGGATCTACTTGAATTACTTACCGACGGATGTTTATATATATATATATATATATATATATATATATATATATATATATATATATAAGTTTATTTTTATTTCTAATTTAAGTTTTTTTAATGCTGACCATGTGTTTTCTTATCCTGACTTTATCTCTCAGAAAAAGAGGTAATATTTTGCTTTTGAATTTTTAAAAAAATTATTTAATCACAGGCCACTTACAATTCGCCTGAAGAGGTACAACATAGTACCGAAACACGAAAGATATTGTGTAGCGATTTCAACATTTTTTGTTTTAATATGTCATATTTCTTTTGCTCTAATTTGCATTAAATGCTACAGACAGCGGAATGTTACTTCATCTATTCTTTCACTCATTTTTGTGTATGTGTATGTTTGCGCGTGTGTGTAATAGAATTTAACCCATGAAAGCAGTAAAGACACTAAGCTACAAAGGGTTACCAGGAGGGAAATAATTAGAAAACACCAAACAATATGAAGGGGGAGAAAATTGAATGGTTGGTAATATTTGGTGGCTGTATTTTTTTGTACAAATAATATTTATAACGTTAAATTATATAAATATAAAATCGAAAATTTTCGTTTTACATGTTGGCACATTAAAACAAATTTTGCATCTTTTTACATTGTGACATTATTGTAAATTGATGAGACCATGTTGCTAAACTTTTACTGCACTTATATTCATAAAGTCTAGGTATCATAATGAAGAGATTACTCGAAAAAGTATCCCTAAAGTTTAACATAGAAAAGGCACAGGAAAGCAAATTAACGGCGATGGGAATGTGACTGAAGCCGAGACGCCAAATCAGGACCAATAATTTTTACCCTTTGGATTATATCAAGAATAAATGGCAGGAGCACCGGACCATATATGGCAGCAATATTCTAAATATGGGCAAATAGTAAACTTAGAGAAACATTATCTAGCACTACACAAACGCATATACACACGAACGAGCGCGCGCGGGCACAACGCGGATACAGACACACACGCATACGTACAGACACGCGCGTATACACGAGAAGCTTCTTGTTAGGAAAGCCCGAATTACTGTGTAGAAACTCACAATCTTCGACGATTTTTTCTCGATCGATCACTTTTTAGTCACGAAACGTATCTTAACATAAACAATGAGAACATATTATGAAATGGATTAAGTCAGACAATTATTATCCGAAATTCGCCGAAAACTGAATGATTATAAACAGTAATTTAGACTTTGCTGACCAGACGCTTAGCTGTAGCTGAATGGTACAGTACGTCAGGTCAAGTGACGTTTTCCTTATAGAAATGCAGGTTCCTTTTCAATTGGAGAACACATATTTTCAACGATATTTCTTGAATATTCAGTCTGGTAAATGTAATTCATAATGTGTAATTAAGAAAGCAGAGCATTTATATAAATTTTATCTAAAAATAACGTATGATATATATATATATATATATATATATATATATATATATATATATATATATATATATATATATATGCATGCATGCAGAAACCTGTATACTAATATGGATTAAAATATATGTCAAATAGTATGCGCCGTTCAACTGTATGATTATAAATACATCGATTATATACACGGTTGTCTGTACGCTTATGCTCTTATATAGTTGTACTTGTATGTATGTGCTCATTATTGTCACGACTACTCCTCTGTATTTGCACGTAGTTTTATATGTCTGTTGCTTGAATTGAGGTAAATGTGACATATACATACATATCTTTCATCCATTTTACGTATGCATCTTTATATACACCGATGTATATTCCGACGTTGTATATATCAGACTATGATAAGCTGAATAAATTCTATTATATATATATATATATATATATATATATATATATATATATATAGCTTTTCATGTACGATAATTTCTATCAGTATTTTGAAATCAAAATGGCTCCCTGTTATATTATCTTGCTAAAGATAAGGTGATGCCGTTTTATTGTGTTCGTTGGTAGACGGAAAATGGAAATATAAGGACTAATTCTTTCCGGTTTATTTCGGGTAACAGTACATGAGCCTGCGAAATGGCTGTCTAAACTGAAATTTGCTTAAAAATTGGTTTCGTAATAAAAGAAAGACAGTGATTAAGATAGCGAGTGGCAACCGAAAAGGAAATGATGAAAGTGTGAAACGGACTTGGTGAATATTAAATAGAGAGAGAGAGAGAGAGAGAGGGGAGGAAAAGAGAGAGAGAGAGAGCGTCTGTGTATTTACGAATAGAGAAAATTGTCAGATAATGTCGATTATTTTTATATAAACTGTTCATCAATTCCCAAATCGACAGAAGAAAAAAAAAAAAAACAAACAAAAAAATAACAAACAAAAATAAATACAAAAATAAACGAAAGATCACATCCCATGTGCGAACATTTCTATTGTTTTAGCAGGTACACCTCGAAAGAGATCCTTTCTCGCTATAGTCTTGCGTCGTATTCATATGAACAAGCCTTTATTATCATAGTGGGTTCGAACATCAATGACTTCATACATTGTTCTTCTGGAACACCTTAAACAGTTTCGTTGTATGGACATTTCGTTGTGTGGGCTAGAATGCAATAATTATTAATAATACTAAATCAGATATACCTTTTAATCTTTGACAGATTAAACTCATCTTAATAAAAATATGTTGACGTAACATTGTCAAACAAAAATTAATATATAATACATAGCTAATAAAGTTATCATAACTATTTCTTTACTCTGCTAGAAAAGAATATACATTCTATTCATACGAATCTCGTAAAAATTTCGTCGTCAATAAATAATCCATTCAGATCGATATGCCGTAAAACAAAATAAACGAAACGAATCAAAACATTTAATCACTCATGTAGATCTGTATATTCGGAATGTATTAAATAGTTACTATGACTTCATGAAACCCTCTCTTTAATTATTAATTTAGGCAAATATATCTGTGTGGATAGGTTTATATTTTATTGTCAATCTAATATCATCACTGCCTTTGATAGGCATTTTGAAAAGTAATATATTATCTTAATCCTATCTACCAAAATCTTGAATTCATCTAAATTTCAACGTTTTTGGCTATGAACTTATATTTTCTTGCAGAATAATATTTCCAAATCTGATATTATTTTTACCGTTGAATAACACCGTTGAGTTTTATAATTTACGCACGGTTATGCATGGTGTATTAGTCTTCAATTTATTATTTTTTACTTACATTCGTTAAATACTAACAAATATTTAGACATATTTGACAATCTTTTAACGAAATTTTGTATTACAAACAACTATTTAATTGACTTTAATTGTAATTTCTTTAAATTCTCTGCTGAATGAGAATAATCTTTTGAGCAGATACAGTCAGTCGATTTCATTTAAAATTTAAATTATTTTAAATCATAATTATTTTAAAAGAAACTTCATGAATATTCTAAAACAACTGCGCACGAAACAGACATTGAAATTTAAAAATCCAAATCACGGATCAAATTTACATATTCCGTGTCTGATCAGTTATAATTATGATGTCAATCTCATTTTTTTTTATTATTTTCTTTAAATTTATATGTTCTTTAATTTTAATGCATCTTTTTGGAATTCTTTATTTCTTTTAGATATGGTAGAGTTGTGAGTGCGAATTCAAGCATCCAACGTAGAAGGTTCTACACGTGATCTCTGTTCAGCTATACAAGCCGACGTTTGCTCTATAAAAAGAAAAACATTCATTTGTTTAAATCCTGCAAAGTCCTCGCTTTTTGAAGAAATACACATGAATATTGGAACATTTTACGTGTATAAATATCAGCAACACAATTAAAAATGTTCATTTTGAGTTATGTCTCTGAAATTTTGACATAGGCAATGAGCATTTTTGTCATTGTCATAATTTAGCAAAATATTACTTTATGGTGCATCAGATTTTGACAGACGCACTATTTGATTAGTTGACGTCGGAATTTTTTTGTATAAACAGAGGAGATTGAAATTTCTGAGTGCAAAATAAATCATTATATTTCCACAGACTTCTCCAAGTGATAGAATATAACGATCTAATACATTGGATGCGCGCTTTTCTCAGTCAAACTGCATGCCGAAGAACAATTACATATTCAGCTGCATTTCTTATAGTAATATGAAGTGACTGTGCTTGCCCGCTTTAGGAACAAGTAGAAAATAGCAATTAGCTGTAAATAAATGGCTCTAATAATGTTGATGGTGGTTTCTTATGTGCACCGCTTTTTCGATTTCGACTGTTTACTCTGCAAATGAGTTAAATGATATACAACAAACATTTCTCATAGGGGAATAATAGTTTCTGTTAACAAAATCCGCAAGATATATATTTTTCAATTTTTACTTGGTCTTAATAGGATCGATATATCCTGGAAAGGACCATACGTTCATCTCATGTGTATAAACATTTTTTTCTCTCCTACACTGAGAAACATAAGATATTATAAATTTTAAGTATTGTGTGTATATATACTTGTCTCTGAAAATAAATATATTTTTCTTCTTTTTGTATCTCTTTCCAGTCAAATATGTTCTTCAAATTTTTGATTCAATGTCTGTCGTTATCTTTAGTCTGCTTAATTTATGTTCTTTTATCGTTCGGCCTCCTTACATTTTTTCTTATTGTTTCACCCCCAGTAACCCCAAGGGCATTAGTGGCTTTGTTGCCTTTCTTGGGATAAAAATATGTAAACAAAAATCTATGTATCTATGTATATATCTATCTATCAGTCTAACTATAAATGTGGACCTTAAGGTGAACATCCAGCCGCGTCAATTTGTCTCATGCTTAAAAGCAAATTTGAAGCCTAGTTTCATCTATATTTTATATTTAAATAAGCTCTACTCCTGATACGGAGCACCTTAAACAATTAAAATTACATAACATAGAAACATATTTTTATCATATATTTATATATATATATATATATATATATATATATATATATATATATATATATTTTAAATTAAAATAACTATACAAAGTTTAGAAAGGCTCACGATCAAACATAATAGACATTCACTGTCTGTTATATTGGACAATATATATATATATATATATATATATATATATATATATATATATATATAAATTTTAACTATTATATGAGTACTAACATTCTTCGTGCGTTATTTTATGTTTACACAGTCACACATACATACACAGAAAAATACACACATTTGTATGTGTGTGTGCGTTTGTAAATATGATATTTCTGTGTTTGACTAAAGACATACTAAAACAAATCACCCGACAAACGTATGTATACAAGCACTCACGTATACGTACATACCCATAAACACCCACACGCACGCCCTCACACACATTTGTATGTGTGTGTGCGTTTATAAATATGATTTTTGTGTGTTTTACTAAAGACATGCTAAAACATTCACTCAAGAAAATCATGCACACATGTACTCACGTACACAGGTGAACACATTCACACATACTCTTTCACGTCTGGGTGCGTTTATAATTATGACATTTGTGTATTTTACTAAAGACATAGTAAAAAAATGCACTCGACAAACGCATACACACAGGCACCCACGTACACTAGCATACACATTCACACATGTGCGTACACACAAATACACACTAAACATACGTAAATATGCACACGCATACACTTATGTGTATATATATATATATATATATATATATATATATATATATATATATATATATATATATATAAGCACACACATGCAAATGTATATGTTCATCTAGACATTGATAAAGAACTAGATATGACCTACATGCAGACATCTCTAGTTCAAGTAGCTATCATATTGCTAGTATAAAGCGCTTTTCATCATATTTCAGTTGGCCTTTCTGACAAAGATTCCGTCTATATTATTAATCTGACCATTAGAATAAGCTTCTATTATCTCGCTGCCAAACCCGTGACATCAAAGTGAAACGCTGCGCAAGGTTCAATTAAAGTCTGTGAAGTGAATGATGATGGCAGAGAGGTTGGTGGATGGATGTAGTTTTAGGTGAAGAGGAAATCTTGCAGACGTTGTTCTTGGAGTGGGAAATCTCATGTAGTGTCAATTTATGTTGCCAAACTAATATATGTTATAGTCCTACCAGGATTCATTAATGGCAACCACAATCTTAATATCATCAGATATGAAGTTGACACGGCGTTGATAGCAGACGTAGAAACAAAACCAGTCATCATTACAAAAAGCAATAAATGAAAACCAGGAGAAACGAATAAACGTCAAATATAAGAATACAAAATCTATGATTGTCAACAAAAGGAACAGGACATGAAGCAAACAACTAATTGAAAACACCAATGCCAAACGAACACAACAATTTGAGTATCTAAGGTTAGTATGACTCCGAAGTCAGAAGACGCCCAAGGATACTAAAAACATGAATTTGGAAAAATTAGCAAGGTCTTAAGAAACAGGAAAATCCCGATGTTTTGTTTTGTTTTACGGCATATCAACCTGAATGGGTCATTTAATGCCAACAACTTCATTTTTTTTTGTCTGGTAATATTTTTGTTTTGTCAAAAATCTAATTCTTTTAATATTTCTGTTCCTCAAAAATGTTTAGCTGGTAATATTATTTGTCAATAACTTACAGCTGGCAATACTGTCTTTACAAAAATGTTTAGCTGATAATATTATTTTTCAGAAACGTATAGCTGGTAATACTATTTTTCAGAAACGTATAGCTGGTAATATTATTTTTTCAAAAACGCTCCTCAAACCTCTTGATCAGAAGCCTTGCTGTTGGACGTAGTTTATCGTCTTACCCTGGACGCGGATGTAGTTTATCGTTATACACAGGACGACCCCTTGGGGCTAATATTACCCATCTGCAGAGGTGCAATCGGCGTATTGTACAGCCCTAGTCGACAGGGTCAAAATCCTGATGGAAATAAAGAAAATAGTACTGAATTTCTATGTAAAATCTGTCCCCCTATATGGCAGTGAATGACAGACAATCTCCTCACAGATGAAAAATAGGCTTGAGGCAACGGAAGAGTGGTTGTACAAAAGGATGCTGAGAATGTCATGGACTGAACGACGAAGATATAGGGAAGATGGAAAGAAAAATGGAATCCTCAAATCAGAGAGAGGAACTTTAAATTTCTTAGGCGTGTAATGAGGAAAGGTGACTGGGTAATTTAACCCTCACTTGACAGATTGAAGGTAACTAAAAAATAGTAAAGAGCAGATAACTTACGTAAAAAAGCTTGTGTAGATAGCAGGCAGAATAGAGATTAGAAGACAGCCAAAGGACAAACCTTACTAACAGATATATAGAAGAGTGAGTTGTTGATGATCAAGTTCGCACCACGTTTTAAAGGAACACAGCAAATAGAAGAATACTATATTTCAAAATAACTGTGTCGATCCCATTTGTTCATATCAAGACAGTGAAAGCGATGATGATAATATTGAATATTGACAATATCTCTGGTCAGGATATTCTTCATAACTTGATGTTTCTAGAAATAATTTAAAAAAGTTTTTCCCTTTGGTTATTATAACTAACAGACATTTATTTTTACTTCCGCCTAATCCTCATAACCATATTCACTGAATGTGTACTTAAATTATTTTCATTTATAACATCTTAGTAATATTTTCAATATTAACACTTGACCGTTTTTCTGTTTGTCTATGAAATATTTATTTTCGGTTTATGTAACACCCTTCGAGTTAAATAAACTAGCGGCCAATTAAAACTGAGTTATCATCTCATACATCGAGAGTTATGCTTATATGGACGGGTCTGTAAAAAAGCCGAACAAAGATACTAGCTTTTAATGGGACAACATCGCCGCGTCTAATGCATATAGTAACAAATCTTTAACAATTAAAGAAACAAGGTTGAAACGTGACTAATTCTCAGATTTGTAGGTTATTTAAATCCAGAATTTTGTTTAGATTGTAAAACTTATTTTTACATAATAATGGTTTTGTGATATAAGTATTACAAATTAACTCATACTTAGGGGAGAAAAGAAGTGTATTTGCCCATAAGTGAATATAGTGAATGCAAGTGAAATTTGAACTCGCTTCAGTTTTACTTGTATTTCTGCACCCATTTGAAACTTCATTTTGATTTTTATTATTATTATTATTATTATTATTATTATTATTATTATTATTATTATTATTATTCCCGCAATTTTAATAAATATTTAGCCACATCCAGACATAGACGCAAATCTTATTCTTTTTTCTCATGTACGAATGAGACTATTACTAAAAGTGGCTTAGTCTAATAGCTTCTCTTATTGTATTTTCTACCAGTATCATGTGGATGGAAATTGCTCGGCTTCTGTGTATGGTCAAATGAGTCCTAATTGAGATATGGTTAGAGAGGGGTAACCTGAGTTTTCTCAACAGGCTATGGTTAATCGTATGTCCTTAAAGGACATTTGAATACCTAAGGAATATTTGTTCTCTGCAATTTGGATCTAGCAGGTGAGTTGTTGTTTTTGTTGACGATGAGGTTAGCTGTTTTAAATTTTTTATAGCAGATAATTAATTTAATTTTTGTGTTCAGGTTAACTGCGGTTGCGTATGTTACAAAGGGAAGTCCATCCTGCTTTTAGTTAAAGTGGATTTGAGTTATATATAAAATATTAATGATATTGTTTTTATCTGCATGTTCAATATTGCTGATCAAACCGAAAGCATTCGAACATACAGAACATTCGTACAAATGTTAAACACTATATGTTCAGAAAGGAAAAGAAAAAAAGTTATACGAACACAAAAAATAAAAAGCTTAACCGTACTTGTTAGACTTCTTTACAGGGTGGCAATATAGTCTCTATATATTTACTTATAATAAAATAGGGTATCATTGAAACAGCCGTCTTGTAGACCGAAGTGTGTAGGTAATTAATTTACTATTGTTTACAATATCATTTTACTGTTATTAACCAGAATTAGACAAAGCTATTTAAATAATAAATTGCCGGACTGCTTATTAACTGCTTTGCCTAAATTGCTGTTGTAATTAACTGTATAGTAACTTCATTGCCATCCTATATATATATATATATATATATATATATATATATATATATATATATATATATATATAAAAAAAAGAGGTTGTAGTGGTTCCCACGAGAGAAAAGTATGTACATTAAAAAAGAAGAGAAGAGAGGTATGGGGTGTATGCAACTTGAAACGTTAAGTTTAGGCGATACATTTGTTTCAGTAAGCATGTTCGAACACACACAAAAACACACACACATACATAAATATAATCATATATCAACATATCTTAGATAACAATTTTCTCTCTCTCTCTCTCTCTATATATATATATATATATATATGTGTGTGTGTGTGTGTGTGTGCGTGTATGTGTTGTAAAGGAATCACCATCAGGGATACTGCGTTTGGAAATATAAATTATTATCAACCATATATTAACCATGTAGAGAACACAATTACATAGCTATTTACATGCAGACATCCACCCGCTATCAATGATCAAGCTGATCATAATCAGTTAACTGCAGATTATGTCGCAATTCTTCCAGTAAATTCATCCTCAACCACTCTAAAAAATATTAAGAAACTGAAGTAAAAATTAGTGGATTTTTGGTAACACACAAAACAAAAATAGTCAACTGAGTGTCGATCGTAAAAAAACAATCGTAGGAAAGATATTAATTAAACTCATGCCCAAACACTTTCTCCATGAAGCCCTCTTCACAAGGTATTCAACAAAAAGTAGTAAAATGCAGCCACATTTGCACCGTGAACATGAAGCAAATTATTTAAAAATCACCAAAGGCATATAACCAACAAACAATCCGCACAAAACAAACCCTCGGGAAACTTCAGAGCAAAGATCCTATGTTCCTTAAATGGTAATGTAATAGACCAAGCCTCTGTAAAAGTACGAGTTAACGATGGAAAATATACACTGGAGTAACTGCCGGACATTGGAAACAGAGAAACAACGCACACATATTTTTTTTATAAATAGTAAATATACGGACCGCATAATCCTTTCTAAGTATATATAGTAAATTAAAACTATAACCAAATTACACCAACAATATCATGGAAAATAAGAAAAAGTGTATTAGCCAACAACAATAAATTCCAAAACTGTAAACGCTGTCTAGAAGAGAAAATAGTTATAATTATCTTCTCAGAATGCACAATTTACTAAATAAACAATCAAAACTCATCTTAAAATGCACAGACAAAATTTATGTTTTACTACGTAACTTACAATTCGAAAAAAAAACGAATAAGAAAAAATAAAATAAATAAGAAAATAAAATAGAGAAAACATATAAATCAATATATAACTAGATGAATTATGTAAATAAAACAAATTAACAAAATATTGAATGCATACATAAAAACAAGTAGATGGAATAATATTAATGAAGAGCAAATAATAAAGTAATCTATAATGAATAATGAGTAAAAAAAAAGTTAATAAACAACAATGTAAAATAGCTACAAATAACCGCATTTGAAGCCACAATTATTTCTACTCACTCGCATCTAGAGCAATTTGAAACGTAACCGTCGTCAGTTATAAATATAATTTGATTTAATAACTGTGTACTTGGGTAGCAATCTAAATTTTATACAAGTGCCATTGAAGGCAACTGAAATGGTAGTGAGGTTACTTGTTGACTGCCAAGTTTGTATATTTGTGAATCGTCTTTAATAAAAACTTGTATAAAAATGATTGCTTCACAAATACAATTATTAATTTAAATGTCACAGCAGCCCACAAGGAAATTAACCGTTAAGTAAGTCGTCATTAATGAAAGTTAATATAATATATATATATATATATATATATATATATATATATATATATATATATATAAGTACAAATATAGGTAACTATACTCATTTCGAAAGACCTTCGAATTTTTGATTTGGCAACAATCAAATCAATCTCTAGGGAAAAAAACGGATTTTAAAAAAGAAAGAGCTAGAAACATGAAAAAAATCGCACAGATACAGGTTTGAAGCCCAAAGAAAAAAACCCGACACGAGTAAACAACTAACTTTCCCTGAGGATCCTCTTAGGTGAAACCTGGGTGGGTTTGTCCAGCTCACTAGGTATATATATATATATATATATATATATATATATATATATATATATATATAGTGCGATTGTAAATTGTCTCCATTTATATTTTCATTCTTGTTTTTAATTTTGCTGACTGCGCAGTAGAGTAGGGCCAGTTGGGCCCCGTCTGTGAGAAAAGGAGCAACATGACGCAATTAACTCCGCCAGAAATTTGAAAATGTCATGCGGTCCTGTTTGGTATTTGCGCCGGAATCTCCAATACGAATATTTCAGATTGTGTCATCTGATGATAGAGGATTCTAAAGATTTGGATTACGAACGCGTTTGGAGATATCACTAGCGATGGCTAAATTATACATCCATTCATCTTCCCACAGAGCCTCATATTCAACGCGGAGGCTTACATCAAGCGAATTGACTAGGTAGTAATAGCCTGTGTCGTGGGGGTGGATGCTGGAAGTTCCTACTTCTGGCAAAAGGAGTCTACCTCATGCCACATAAGGAGAAACCATTCATGGCTGTCCGAGAATTTCTGGGACCACATGACCTCTTACATTTGGACACCTAACTTCCCTGCAACCCCATTAAGTATGGGGTGAGACACCAACCAAAATCCTTTTAACACTAAAGGCAAAAATTATCGCAGAATTCACAAACTTTAAAAAGGAGACTGTCCAGAAGAATTGTAGGATATTTCGACATCCCATGGTTGAAAGCATTGGAGATTTTATTCAATAAATTTACTCGTTCGCATTTCAAGATATTTTGTGTAATTTTATTAAATATATGTGTTAGATTTAAATATCAATAATATTTTCATTTTTACCTAGATTAAACGAGATTTATTCATCGCTCCCTGTATATATATATATATATATATATATATATATATATATATTAAATAAGATTTTAGGGTTCCTAAATGACGACCATAAAACTAAGTATATGTGATAATAAATATTGTAGTACTTGTAACATCTGTTTTTATTAGTATTAACCATGTTGAATTATAAAATATTTGTACCTTATTGTCAGATACCGCTCATATTATTCTAGCCACCAACTAATCTAAGAAAATCTTCTTAATTTGGCTCTCAATTTGGGTGTCTTGCTTACGTCTATAGATAGATGGGCTCACATTATTTTGAAAGACTCCAATGCATGATTATAAAGATTTCACCAGAATAAGTTAACGTTATTATATGACTGTCTTTTGATGTCAAAAGGTGTTCCGCACATTAATCACGTAAATATTTTTTTTCAGAAAAATATCATTTTTTATCTTCGAAATTCTAAACATAAAATATCGTTCTTCTACAACGTTGTCTTATATTCCGCATTTGCTATATGCATTTACGGAACATTGTAGTGAAAAATATACATTTGTTTATAATGAGAAAGGAGACAAATAATTTAGCCCTGTGAGAATAATTGTCAATTGTCTATGCCTGTAGGCGATGCTAATAACGGAGTAGCGCTTAAACTCATTTAAAACACACAAGTGCATACTATTAATTCTACATTATAATGATACTGAAGTTGCGCTAATCGAAGACTGGTTCAGAAATGTTAATATTCTATGTCTTGGGGATTTATTAGTTCAATGAATTCTTACAAACTTTAAAATATGTGCAGACAAATATAATTGCCAATTTACAGCTATTTAAACTTCTTTCTTTAAAGCTTACATGTCCCGTCCCTCTGTGTTTCTTCATTCGATTGTTTTTCTCTTTACTCTGTGAAGATTTCTAATAAACGAGGGAAAATGTGACAGTGAGATCCGAAAACTCGTTGGAATAGTGAAAAATGCCTTGCAAATGCTAAGCAAAATATTCAGAATAGAAAAGGGAATATATCGTTAGAAACAAACAACACACAAAATCCTGAGGTAATATCAGAGCGCATCTATAGAAATGCATGTAGGACAATCTCCGCTTAGAAGAAAAACAGACCTGAGGCAAATGTAGTTCTATAGAACGATACTGAGAATAAATATGACGGAATATTTGAGCATGAAGAAGGTTTTATGGAAACTAGAAACTAGAAGGGTGTCTTTATTTAGCTGCAGAAAGAGTGTTGGAATTTCTAGGGCAACTACTGAAGAAAGGATTTGGAGAATCTGGTACTCTCATGACATATAAAAAGCAGGAAGGTCACAGGAAAGCCGCGTGTAAACTACAAAACGATCATTTGTAAATAGATTACAGAACAGGGTTTATGAGAGATAGAAGGAAAGACAATCTTACTAAAAGCTTGAAAGGAAAGTCTTGTGCGTTTCGGGATGAAATCTGGTACCAATAAATAACAAACGCCAAGAAGGAATATATGAAAATAAATGTATTAATGTAATAATATAAATTGGTAATGCAGGTTAGTAGTTCCAGGAATGCGGGTTAGTAGCGAAATATATATACAGTCTTTGGTATCGACGTATCACTGTATGACTTCTTACTGTGTCTACGTGCTTGTTCACTGTGACTCTTACGCGTTTCGTTCGTTCTTCTTCCTCGTTCTTCTGGGTATTCACTAGCAGTATTATATGTATACCCTGGGTGAGTCCATTTGTGTAAAAAGGGGAGAACCCCTCAACAGAAAGGAAGTTGTAGAGAGTCACATATCCCGAAGAGAAACAGCACATAGAAGAAAAAGAAAACGATGATGTATTTTTTTGTTTTAGTTGAGGTCATAGATCAAAAGTCGTAATTTGTTGTAGAGAAAGAAAACCCAATTGTTAAACCTGGACTCGTCAATCCGCTATGAGTAGAACGTCCGCTCACAGGAACGATCAAAGTGGCTCGCAGGGCATAGCATTTGAGTCTAACGCATTGCTTCCATTAACTCCCTTAGTATTCTCTATTCTTTCTTCTTTTAATGTTCCATGTTCTTTCATGATCGCCTACGTCCTGAAATGGCGTAGGCGATCATGGCTCAGCATCTCCCTCTATCTCTTGCAGCTCTTAACAAGTTCCTTCCTTTTGCTTCCTCCCCCAGAACACGTTTTGTTTCCTACATGCTTAAGCCAGCTAGATATGTCATACATTGCTCCACTTGTCTTTCTTTCCCTCTATTCGACCCGTGAGTATATGATTCTCCAGTCTTTCCTTCCTCGTTATGTGTCCGAGAAACTTCAGCTGCCCCTTCGCACGCTCGGTCCATGATATTCTCAGCATCCTTCAGTAGAACCACATCTCCGTCCAATCGAGTTTCTATTTCATCTTTGAGGAAAACGTTCAACATTCGCAGCACGTCTTTTGTGTGATTGTCAGTTCTACACACATATATATATGAGTTGGAGTTGGACTACAGGTGAGAAATAAAACTATTTGCTGCATGGATCCCTGTGAATAACGTTGTCTTAATCATGGAAAATGAATGAGATGGTGATGAGATTTCAGAGAAATGACACATCAACCCTCCATTTGGTTATCAGTAGGTTTATTCAGAGACGATGGATAAAATTACCATCACATTAGCCAAGAAGGTGTATCAGTAATTCTACTTAATGAGAATTTTCAAAAAAAAACATTTTGAAAATCGTACTACTGCTAACATTGTACTGCTGCTCTGTGGAGAGTGTGCATTATTGTTTGGTATGCCACTTACTCAACCGCGGACAAGAGTGCCCTCCATAGGATTAGATATGATGCCTAGAAAATAACTGACTGCTCGCTGACCATCTTCAAAAGAATATCTAATTCTCGTTGCCGCATTAAAGTAGAAAGTATAATGAAAAACAGCACGCGTCCCGAGTCACGCTGTTAAACTCAGGACAACGTTTAAGTTCTATTAGTTCTAGGATAAAGTATGGGTCAGCTTTCTCCTTGGGCAATGCGTAAAATGAACATTGCCGCATGCTGACAATTATCAACGTATTTTAAACGTATTGTTATTCTTCATTCGCTGCTCTCTGTCTCTTACTGTATACATGTGTGTGTGCGTGTGTGTTTATATGTAAGAGAGAATTTGATCCATATATATATATATATATATATATATATATATATATATATATATATATATATATATATATATATAAAATAGAAACCATCATTGTATATGATTTGCTTTAGCTTCTTCGGTACAAAGAATCTACTTGTCGGATTATGCATAGCTTTCTAAGATTTCTCAAATATTCAGGCTGATAGATGGAAATAGTTTAATATACTGTTTAATAAATACAAAAAACACAATATCTACTCAAAATGGACATCGACTCAAACTCACTAAGCAATATATATATATATATATATATATATATATATATATATATATATATATATATATATGTGTGTGTGTGTGTGTGTGTGTGTGTGTATGCGTGTATTTATGTGTGTGTATAAATAGTATAATTACATACTCGTTACGGTGGTCACTCTCTTGATTGTGAGTATCACCTTCTCCAAGCATTCTTTTTTCATTGTTTCCCCGAAAGATCAACGGTGACTAACTACAACTGTCTGTTTTTATTCCATTTATTTAAAAAAAATATTTCTTACTTTTATGCTTCGTTCGTGTTATTCTCAGGATAATTTTCAAGAATAACTTCGTTCTTGCCTCGTATTCACTGTCATATAGAAAAATTGGTATAGCAATTCTGGGCACATTTTTGTTTCCCATGTTATATCCTTATCGAAAGGTATTATTTGGTTAATTGTTAATAGCTCGGCTTATGGCTATACCACGTTGAAACCCCCGATCCCTTACAATCACTAAACTGAAGTAACGTACAGCCCGTCAGTAACTCTATGAGTGACCGCAAAGGAATATCAGGAGCTGTAAGCATGGATGTGCTTGTGGGTTAATGGAAAGTTGATCGGAATTATTAATTGGAGAGATGAGTTGTTATTCATCTATGGGATCGTTATGTTCACACACAGTCTTAGGAAAGGTATGAATTCAACTCTTTCCCCTAGCTATGGGTTAACTCGTAAGACGTTTATCACTAAATCATTATTATCTATAAATAATTCTGACAATCTAAAAACATTTTCCTGTTTTCAAATAACATACAAAGGTTTGATAGCCATAAAAAAGAATTAATCAATCAATGTTAGTATTTTATAAGGGATATTTGACATTTACTTCAAATGAAAGTAAATGAAAGTTTAAAATATTTTTTCCTGTGAAATTCATTTTAAATATTACTTCTCGCTCAAAAAGAATTTAGCTGACTTATGAAGTTTTTTTTTGTTAAGAATGAACTATTTTGAGAGGCGTAGTTATATACAACTCATAAAAGGAAGAAATTATTTTCTTTTCCAACATTATCAATACTTGTGCAATTTATTTTAGAAAATAAAAATAAAAATTTAACACCGGAATAAATTGAAATGGTTACAAAAAATAAAGCCTGGATCAATGAGGAAATTTCTCCATGTAGGAAAATTACTGTTCAATATTTATATTGTTATGTCTAAAAAACGAATAAACGCAGGATGTTCTTAACAAATGCATATGACATCTGTCGGAAAGAAGACATTTATAAAAATTAATCTCCATTTTCAATTACTGAAAGACATTTACTGAATGAAGAAAACTGTCAAGTCTTCAAAAATATAAGACTAGCTTTTTCGAAATAACTCAGAAGGGATAATCGCAAAAAGATTAAAAGTATTAGTAAAATACAGATTTGTACATTGTGGATAGTACAATTTGTAAAGCGTCTCACTTAGTTTATAATACTTACCTATCGAATGAATAACTATTTTGCGTTTGTATTTTTAATTTGTAATTGTGATATTAGTTATTCACATTTATAATTGTAAAAGATTGAAACAGGCGTTTTGTGAAAACTACATTGATTTTTTTACTATATATATATATATATATATATATATATATATATATATATATATATATATATATATGTGGCAGCATGTATTCATTGAGTGTTTCATTGAAGGATTTAGAAAAGTTTTATCCATTTACTTCAATTGAATCCTTTTATATTCACGGAGAGGCATTTTGGTTTCATTATTTAGTTAATCCATCACATTTTCCTACGTGCTAATAAAGTTGGCAACGGTATGAATCCTCTACTTATCACCCCAGTTATGGGGTGAATAACAGAACAGGCCGGTTTCTCTAGCCTTGGATGGCAAGTGGTCTACCGCAGAAAGAAATGGCAACCTAGTGCGGAAAAAATCTGCCTCGTCAGTCATGTATCGAAACATATATGATCGCCTGAGCGTGTATCACACATGGCACATGACTGATGAAATAAGGGAACAGAGAAAGCCTCCTTGTTGATACATATTATTGTGCGCGTGCGTATAAAATTTCAGACAGAGTTTTTTTCTGTAAAAGGAACAATATAAATAAATACAAGAAAACTTACCTTCGCTGACGCGTTTCATCTGCGGGACATGATAAAGAATTTGGCTGGATAAATCCCTTAGAGGACGAAACGCGTCGGCTAATAAATTTTTTTGTTTGTCTTTGCATATATATATATATATATATATATATATATATATATATATATATATATATATATATGTGGTTGTGTGTGTGTGTTTGTGTGTGGTCTGTTTGACAAGTAACGAAAGGGAGTGTGCTGTTGGAGTTATTGTCGGAAGTGGGTGAAGATGATTGTGTTATGATTTAACATGATATTTTGGGATTGTTTAAATGTAAATTTAGCTTTCTGCAACCATTGCATTTGTTAACAAGCTTTTCCGGATTGGGGTCCTCCAAGAAATATCCTTCCACCTGTGCATATAATCATGGTACAGAAGCATTTAGACTCGAGGGGGATTCCTTTGAAGGGTATACCATGCAGTTTGTTTCTTTGGATTGAAATAAATTGTTTTTTCATTAGTCCCTTTTTTTTCAGACAGATATGTACACACCCACACACACACACACACACACACACACACATATATATATATATATATATATATATATATATATATATATATACGGACACTAATATATATATATATATATATATATATATATATATATATGATGCATCTCATATTATCTGAAAACTGGGAAATATCTACACTCCCAATTTCGCAGGATATTTTATATAATACGAGCAGTAGAGCCCGGCGTTGCCCGGGGATGTAACAGTAAGAGATAGATCAAGTTTTTTTTTGTTTTGTTTTTTTTGTTTTTTTACGAATTGGCCAAACCCAAACTCAAACAAAAACATTGTTTTCAATCGTTATGAGTCTACCGATTGAATAGAATTTTATTATAAACAATTGTCTTGTAAATAGAATTTTAAAAGCATTCTGAATGTAAAAACAAAAAAAAGTGTGCAAAACAATTAGAAACACTACCTGCCAAAAAACAAGTGAAGTTTTGTTGAAATCGGTTGAAAAATGAAGGAAATCCGATCCCATATATAAACGAACACACACACATACAAACAACCTGGGTTTTATAATAAGTATAACTCGATATGAATTGTCCCCCTTTCATTCTCGCGTCAGCGATGTCTCTTAATCGTGTTTTCAAATTGATTTCGTGTAAAAACAATTGTGTTGTTCCTAATTTTGGCGCTGTCAGAACCACCGCAAGGTAATTTTACGTAGTCCTGTGAAGTTTTGTTGAAATCGGTTGAAAAATGTAGGAAATTCGATCCAATATATAAACGTACAGACACACACACACACACACACACACACACACACAATCTGCGTTTTATAATAAATATGATATATGAATTTTCGTAGACTATCCGACACTGTTACGATCTAGAATAAGTTTATTTGAATTTACCGGATTTTCCAGGATTAACAAATTTAATGAAATTCCTGAAAGTCTATTAATTATTATGTTGTAATATATTAAACTATTATATTTATGGGGTGTTTGCAAAGCTTAAAAATATTAAAAAATTGAAGCAAAAACAGAAAACCGTGTTAATTTAATGAACGGATCATTTTTTAAAATTGTACTACGTGAAGTATATATACCCTGTTCCAAAAGTAATTGTATGCCTCAGTGTGAAGCATAAAGCATCACATCCAGAATAACATTGCAGTTACCATAAATAAAGAAACCACTTTGTCTAACTTTGTCTGTATCCGTGATTTTCTTAATTCTTTTTCATATATTCATTCGTTTCTTTCACCGAGTGAGTTTGCTCATTGGCGTACATAAAATGGTTTATCTTTCTGAAACTGTTTCCTTCCTTTTCAATACAGTTCTGTCAAATTCAAATGTTTTGAGCTGTTAAAATCATCATGAGCTCCTGAGAATTGAATCACTTAACATCTACCTTAAGCCAAAAGATCATCCACTATCGCCTTATTGACGTCTACATGTAACATGTAGTTAAGGGGTATTTTTCCATATGTTACTCCAGTCGACGTTTGCACGTGATTCTTCATTGAAATGCACGCATGAAACATCGCTTTACCTGCATTCAGGTGGCCATTACATCAGATGTTCTTTATAGATATACTTTAACGTATATTTATTCGTTAAACATGTCTTGTCACTTAAGAAAATTACGACAAAATTATTGAGCACCCAACATCTGGTGTTTTTCGGCATTTCACCAAGTTATTTGTGCCTCAAATTTTATAGCGCGACTTAAAAAAAAAAAGATCTCTAATATTCTGCTCATGATAACCGTCACAGATCCTTAAGATAAGTTGCAAAACTGACCTAAATTGTATCGAAATCATCTACGGATGATTTAGATGCAATTTAGGTCAGTTTCTGACTCATCTTTGCTAACTTTTTAACATATATACAGTATTCGAATATGTTTTCCATCTTGTTAGTAATTCAGAATTACTTTTTGTCAATCAAATAAGATTTACGTCTTATTCTAAATCTTCAAACGTACACTATATTTGCAGGGAGCTCAGTAATTTGTTCTTCGAGAAAATACACCAGTTCTAATTGGTCTATTTCAGTGGTCTTCGAAAAGTCGAGTTCTGAATGTTATGGATTACTATATCTGAGTATACTCCTAACTCATTTGCACGTATTAAAGTGGAACGTAATTAATGCTTGGAATGAAATTCCTCTCAAAATTACCCACAAAGCAACTTCCTGCTTGTTACAACGCTTACATCTTTGTATTGAACATACAGGCAAATATTTCGAACATCTAAGATGATTGTTCAGTCTGTGCATGAATCATGTTAGCTAAATACTTTGTTTCAGAATTTACCCCTTTTTTCCTGAGCAACCTGTATTATTTTGAATCTTCGAATTAAGTACTTCATAAACATGGATGAATTTTGTTTGCATCTACCCCCACAAGAACATTTTTTTCATAGTAACTGTGCTGATAGATGCGTCCATCATAAATTTAAAAAAAAATAGATTTCATTCAGAGTTACAATTCATCTTATCAATCATAAAATTATAAACTGCTACTTTATTTATTTATTCTTTAATCATTTCTCTCCCAAGCAAAGGAATATAAATGCAAGAATTTACTGAGTGTGAAAAAAAACTATTATTAAGATCTTAGAACAATAAACGAACAGAAGTTATTGATTTCTGATTTATCATTATTTAAATTATTTAATCTCGACCCAGAAAATGAACTCACAGTTACATTACAACTCAATTATTGAAACAATGCTTTAATCTGGGCAGTGTGAGCTTGTGCGCAGTGGAAACTGGCGAGCAATACCTGGGCAGTAATAAAACTAAATAAAAATAGACACTTTATCACGAGACACGAGCAATGGAACGAAAACTGCCAACTTCCGTAAAATAAATAATAGTTTCAGTTTACAGCAATTTATAAAGATCGATATATACCAGTGAAGTCCGGAGGGAACAGATGATGAGGGAACTGATCTTAAAGCAATTTTACAAATAAGGAGTTAAGAAAATAGACGATAGCGTTCGGCATTGAATTTGAATTTTTGAAAATCAAATTTGGCTGGAGAGAGTCCTACAACGGCGAAGTGCGAGAGAAGAAACTATTAGCATAAAACTTACGGTTAAACCTATTAACTTCCATTGTAACCTAAGAGAATATAGCAACAAATCTAGTACTGTGAATAAATTCGTAAAGAAGAAAGATTACAAGAACGATTTACCATGAAAATATATCTAGAAATGGCACAGTGAGGCTATGTTGCAGCGGAGGTTAAGTGACTGAGACTAAATGCTAAGCATATATATATATATATATATATATATATATATTAATTATTACATATATGTGTACCTACGTTTTGGTGTGCGACTTAAGTTTCACTGGATTACTAGCTTGTCGGCACAAAGTCTATTTTAGCAACATAGACTTTGTGCCAGACGAGCTAGTAATTCAGGGTAACTTAAGTCGCACGCTAAAACATATCTACACTTATATATATATACTAATTAATATATATTGACCATTGTCATGTTGTGGCGATTTCGAGTATTGAAATATTGCCACGTGTTTAACAGCTTTTATTGCAGTAGAAATTTCTAAATATATCAGATGTGTAAGTTCTTTGTTATTATGAGGCAGCAGATCACAAAGTTTGCCTCGTGTAAACCACAAATTTTATTCGCTCAAAGCTATTAATATTATTATTACTATTATTAATGATTTGTTAATATAGCAATACTGTTATATGATACCTATTACTATCAGTAATATTGATTTATTTTCCCCAAATATAATAGTTAACTATTCCATTTCAATTTATTGGCAGTACATATATGTATTATGTCTCTCTCTCTCTTTCTCACACCAAGCGCAGCCACTGTTTATATACATACAGTACTCTTTTTTTGCTTCTAATGAAGTTTTTTTTCTGTTTCTCGTTATTTTACTTGGCTTTCGGAATGCATATTTCGACCATTTCAATTTGCCTTCGTATTTCATTCTCACATTTTCCGTAAACACTTCGTAGATATTAATAGTTTTGTACCTGCTTGGTATTTGTGTTTCCAATTTGTAAGTTACATTTTGGGCGCATCCTTTTGCTAATAACCATGCATTCTGTCTTCCCGCTGTTTACGTTTAATTCTTTCTTCCGCTTTCCTTCACTAATTTCTGTAGGGATTCTTTTTAGTTTTCTTTCCGTGAATGCTATCAACACTGTGTTATCTGCATAACTTATTTTGTTAAAAATGTGGACACCAGTAATGAAACCTCATAGGACTTCCACAATTACTTTGCTGTACAGGTTGAATAATTTCGGTGAGAATACACATCATTGTCTTCCATCTCTTTCTATTTTGTTTATCTGTTGAGCCGATTTTTTCCGTGTGATGTTGTTTCGCTTCCAGTATAGTTTCTTGATTACTCTATTATCATTTCAAATATGCATAAGTTGTTGAATAGCTCCAACAGATCTTTGTGGTGTAATCCATCACTAAAACGCGTCCATCTGCATCTATATTGCTGTTGTGGAGTTATTTCGCAGTGGAGGCTTGTATTTGTACTAAGCCGGTCCTAAAATAGGTTCGACGTACAAAACGTTAGGAACTTGATATAATAGGTATGACGCAGAGTAATCTAGTTGTGGTCGCTGATACTTTAGTATTCGACTAACTGTCGTCCGACATCGACTGACTGACGATATTCAGTCACCCCCCCCACGAGGGTGTCATGTGGCACAAGGCCTTTTTAACGTGGGCATTCCCGAGCCATTAGGCTCGGCCAAAAAATAGCCCATTTGAACCCGAATAAACGGGTTCAGAGCCGGTTTTACCTCCCCAAAGGAGACTCCGCCCTTCGGCGTAGCCTCCTTCGGGTTCCTCCCGCCCGTAGGAAGAGAGTTCAAACCAAGCAGTCTGTTCAAAAGTGAGCGACTGACTGACTGACTGACTGGTTGTTCTTACTACTCCTACTTATTATAGGTGGGAAAGTCTATTAACTATAGAATAAGTGTGTCCCACCATAACAAATGCTCTTTCTGATAATACTTTAAGCAGAAATATTGTTCCTTCTTCCAGTGTCTTTGACGAACCCGCACTGTTCTTGATCTGTTCCCGGTCTGAATCTGCTGAGCGGTCTATTCATCAGAATTCGGATGCTGTCTTGTTATATGGCTCATGATGCTCATTATTCGATGTATTCACATTTGTTTGCACCTGGCTTCTAAAGCAGTTCTATGAAAGTAGATCTACTTATATCTTGAGTTATATCACACCTGTTGTATATTTCATATATCATTTATGTAATCTTCTCTATGCGGAAAATCTCTAAGGTTTGCAGCATCTACATTACAATTCCGTAGGTTCATACAGCTTTATTTCTGCCTAATTTTGCCAATGCAGATTCCACTTCAGAATTTAATATTTCCCGCCTGTCGACATTTCTGTGTTTCGCCGCTGTTCTCCTTCGTTGTGGAAGAGATCTCCGATATATTCGTTCTATCTCTGAAGTATTTTTCTTTCTCTGAAAACAGCCTCCCGTCCTTGAATTCTGTTGATGTGTGTCTTCAGTTTCGTTAGTTCTCATATTTCTTATGTATATCTGATTTATCTTTGATACTCATTCTTTCTATTCTTGCATATTTTTCTTTGAGACATTCCTCATTACATTTGTTCGTTATTCATATTATGTTCCGTGTCTTGGTATTTTTTTCTTTTGCCTCCTTCCATACTTCTCGATAATTTAACCTGTCATCTATTTTTTTTTCGTTTGTTATGTTCTCGATTGCTGATGCTACAAAAGTTTCACTTAATGCATTCCACTTCGCTTTTTTATTTTCCAGTGGTCCCTCGTATCCGCTATTCACACTCTCCCTATATTTCTTCTTCAATTCGGGTCGTGCAAGAGTCTGTCGTATTGCAGTTTGCTTGCTGACTTAGGCCTCTTCAATTCCTGCAGTTTCACTCCAAGTATACATATCACTGGAAGGCAATCACTTCCACAATCGGATCTTGAGATCAGTAGCTTTTCTTATTCAGTGGCCATTTATTTAGTAAGTTATGAGTGCCTTTTTCAAGTAATTCTTATAATCTTACTTATTATAATTATTATTGTGTGTGTGTCTGTATGTTTATATATTGGATCGGATTTCCTATATTTTTCAACTGATTTCAACAAAACTTCACAGAACTGTGTAAAATTATCTTGCGGTGGTTCTGACAGAGCCCAGAATTGGAAAAACACAATTGTTTTTGCACGAAATCAATTTGAAAACACGATTTTGTCGCCAGAATGAAAGGGGGACAACTCATATCGAGTTATACTTATTATAAAACTTAGGTTGTTTGTGTGTATGTGTGTTCGTTTATATATGGGATCGGATTTCCTAGATTTGTCAAACGATTTCCACAAAACGTCACTTTTTTTTGGCAGGTAGTGTTTCTTATTGTCTTGCACACTTTTTTCTTTATTTTTACATTCAGAATGCTTTAAAAATTCCATTTACATGACAATTGTTTATAATAAAATTCTATTCAATCGATAGACTCATAACGATTGAAAACAATGTTTTTGTTTGAGTTTGGGTTTGACCAATTCGTAAAAAAAAAAAGAAAAAAAAAAATGTAATTAAGACATGCGTATCCGTCAACCTTAAACAATAATCTTTGTCAATTTTATTTTTCAGTCTTTATGATGGTCGATACTTGATCTATCTCTTACTGTTACATCCCCGGGCAACGCCGGGCGCTACTGCTAGTTGTTCATAAATGCACCGTGTTGTGCAAGCCAAAACCCAGCTCAACGGACAGTAGAATCTTTCGGAATGGAAAAACCCTCATTCTGACACAGTTAAGGATTTCAGTATACATAACTAAACAATTTATTGTAATTTGAGTATTGATTGAAGTGAGGGTTGCCGGAAATTTACGTATAGTCATAAGTGACGACGGAGGTGACCCAGGTTTTATAAGAAAAAGCAAAGGAGACAGCAGGGCATTTCTCACAACTTGTATTTAGGTTTCTTTCCGGAGGTTCATATTAAGCAATAGAAGTGTAGTATGCGATTCACTCCAGGATATAATAGAGATCTGAAACGAATTCCATCGAGAACAATTTATCTAAGAATTGGTGTACGCTGGTGACCCAGTTATAGATTCGGTTTGCCCTAAGAGATATCAAATTAACCTTTTTACCCGGTTTCACATCTGGTCTTCAAAAGATGTAGATACCGCCAGATTTGATTGAGAAATAACCACATAGCCACCAAATGCAGAAGTATGTCTCATTCGATGTAGGTGACGGACGCCGTCAAAAATATGAATTGAAAGAAGAAGATCTTAGGATATACGTATACATGGCAACTGAATCGGCCAACTATTTGAAGTCACAGTCTAGATTCCGAAGAATCATCTAAAATTGATCGTTTCGTGTCATTTTCTTAAATAATTTAGTAACTCACTTCTGACCAGAGGATCTTTTGTCTTCGTGAATAGTTTTATCATATATTCAGTATTAATAGTAATAATAAATACGAAATTAACACATTAATATATTACGATTTATTCAAAATATTAAATTATTTTGTCTAACAAAACTAAGCTAATGGTAAATTTAGGTCTTTTGAATTTTATATTTTAGGTAATACCTTCGGTAAAAATTCGGACACCATGCACTAATGTGTTAAATAGTTTCTGTACGGTTGCTTATTAAGCGTTAATTAAACCAAATATGATATGAAACCTACTAATTACACTGGTTTAAAATTTTCACAAGTTCACTACTTAAGAAATGACATATGTCAATTCTGATGTATTTTGTTATGCCGAAGTCGAAAATGTCCTTCAAATTAAATGATTGTCTATAGATTCAGATATATTAATCAGTTATGTCATACGCATAAGTACAATAGATGCCTCCGAGAAAACAAGGTGCTTTTCACAATCTTCTTGTAAGCTATGTTATATTTACATAATTTATATTCAGACTATTGTCTTCATCTTTGATGTTGTTTTCACCACGTTTCGGTCTTTGTGCGAGATATATATGGAAGATCTATTTTAGAGACGGATATGGAACAGTAGCCTTGGTCGTATTAAGTCGATGTTTCAGGCTCTGAGATTTCATTGTTTTCCCTATCATCTGACTCAATTTCATATGATTCTCGTTCTTCTTAGACTAGCATGTCTTCATTATGTGGAACAGGACGCAAAGTTGAGGAAATGTTTGGATATTGCACTGTCTATTGCAAAAGTAATCCAGAAAATGATCGATAAGCTCTGTCCAAAACACGGGCGCTTCAAAAGACATTTATATATTCTTCCTGGTTAGACACTGACTGAGATTTGCTGTACAGGTATTACAGTATGTGTGGTTTTCAGTTCTTGTCTTGCTCTCCAATTTTACAACCAAAATGTATTTGGTAAGCTTTTCTCTTAACAGATGTTATATTTCGCTTTGTAGATGCAAATATCACTTCCCAAGAGATAGCAAAAATTATCAGTTTTTGTTTAGATTTTTGGCCTTTTTCCCAGGCCACTTCAATATGTTGAAACAAGAATAATAATTCAGTTAATCGGAGAATAATTATATTGTCTAAGGTTATTATGAGAATAATAAATACTTTTGCAAGGTAAAAAATTTTGATGAAATATTCATATAACACTAGTAACATATCTTGAAATCTAGAGTTAATCAACAATTCTGGATATCATTTTGTTTCCAAGAACACTAAATTCGTTAAGATTGGCTATTTTCGTTTTTAAAGCTTTCATATTGTAGACCAGTGTTATTGGATAAAGAGGGTGGTCCCAAACTTTTTTACATATAATGTATATAATGTCGAAGATGACTTGAGTCTGTAAATGCTGCTTGGGTTTATGCATTGAGGTTATCAAATGTAATTGCGTGTTTTAAGAGCATTTATCAATTATACATTTAATGATTCAAAAAAATAAAAACAATTGTGCATCAACAATAAAATATATATTGAAACAATAACATACAAAACAATCATGCAATGCTGTGTAGTAATTAAGGGAGAAAAAGTTGCTTCTCTTCAACTGTATTCTGATTAAGATTGAATGTTCAAAAGAATTTCTCTTGAATAAGAATATTCCGGATTCTATGTTGAATAGAGTCTGGTGTTAGAATAGAATACAGTTAATTAAGAAGTGTGTTGCTTGAGTAAGAGAGTTCTGGTTCCTGAACTTGACTAAGGCACAGAGAGGAAGAATATGTGTCATGGGATACAAAAATCTGTGTCTGTGTGTGCGTTATGAGTAAAATCGTGGATTTAGTAGACAGACGTAAATGGCTGGACTCTACTAACGGTGGTGGAAAATATCGCTTCTTTTAAAGCTGCCGGTAGGCTCCAAACGAAAAAGGGGGAAGTTTATTTAGCACAAAAAATGCTTGATTGGTTAAAAATCAACCAATCACTGATTTTGTAACAAAGAAACATGTGAGCAAATTCATGGCAGAAAAAATTCAAGGTGGTGACTGCGATTGCTAAATTGTCTTATGGAAGGGCAGTATCGATTTACTAGCCAATCGCAGACGAATAAATTGTGGGCGTGGAAAGTGTAGCAGTCGCTACATGTCCGTTGCGTCAACCCAGATGTCTCCGAATGCATGTGACATCCACGGACGACATTAATTTGACGGAATCCAGATAAGATTAAAAAAATACTTTATGTCTGAAAAAATTATTCTAATACACTTATCAGATTAAAATTGTTTCAAAAGTCTACCGAATGTTTTTCTCCAGTCTTTAGTTAACCTCTAGATGAGAGTCTGTGTTTGTATGTTTATATCGGTGAATTTATGATCCGGATTCCATTCAGTTTTATTCATATCGTAGTTACACTAGATGGCTGATAATTACGCACAGTTTCAAGTTAATGAATGTGTTTTAGAGAGCATAGAATTTTCTGTAGGGGTAGTACTGAATGGGTGATTAGAACTGCACGGTCTTTAACCAAAATGTTCATTACTCGCATGATTATAGACAGGGTTTCTTCCGATTACAGAGGTTGCTGAATGAATGTATATGTATATAAGCAGTCATCGTTCATCTCTGTGACCTTTTTCAATATCGTTTTTTTAAAAAAATGTAGGAGATTTAAGGCAAAATCATTTTACCATTTCCTATTTGAAAGTATCATACAGATCTCTCTGAGGTCCTGACACAAAATTGTTTAGCCCCATGTTATTCAATAAAAAATTGAATAATTTATGTGCACGACAGACCTTGCATAAGATTATGCAAACATCCGAAATAGTTACGGCAATGAACGATATTATTAATTCAACATATCTACGATATTGTCATATCTCTCATGAAATTATTTTAAGTGGTTCTAGAATAAAGACAGTGTCATCGGTGCAGCAGTTTGCTCCAAATTCACACTGGTACCCAGGAATTCAACCAGCGGCATACTTCCTCTTCTACTATATCTAGCAGAAATAGCGGTATAATTATTTTCCTGTCCAGAATTACATTTGTATCACCTGCTAAGCAAGTATAAATTTTCTTTTTCAAACGAGCCCAACTTGTTCATGTGCATAATGTTTGGAACCCGTGAGTATGACGTATACAATAAATATGACATATATATATATATATATATATATATATATATATATATATATATGTATATATATATATATATTATTTAACCATACACAAAAATACCAACACATTCCTTTCTTTTCGAGATTTGTTTAGGTAAAGCCCAGATGTCGAAAGGCAAAATGCGTATTCAAATCTAGTTTAATGAAACGGTTTTCAATTTGTCATATTCCTTATATATATATATATATATATATATATATATATATATATAAAGAGAGAGAGAAAGAGAGAAAGTGAAACCGACGCAAATGAGTAAAAGGAAACAGCTGACAGGTTTTATAAATGGTACTCAGGACAGATAAAAGTAGTCTGTATTTTAAATGTACCACTAATTCCAGACACCAGACAGATGTAGAGCCTTGAATCACACCAACGTAGACACACACAGAAAGAAACATATATATATATATATATATATATATATATATATATATATATATATATATATATATATACAGACTCACAAACATAGAGAGTAAGAAAAATCAATTATTCGTACACATTAAATTTTTAATTTAATGTAATTCCAACTAATGTATAAATATACTTTTCATATAATTAACTCTGCACAGATTCATATATATATATATATATATATATATATATATATATATATATATATATATATATATATATATATATATATATATATATATATATATAATCATAGAAAAATTGATTCAATTGAAATAAAACACATTTACCCATTTTAATGTGTGAAAATTATTCGTAAAATGCAAATTTAAGTTTTTAAACTTTTAAATTGACTTACTACTCTAGATTATTCAAGTGGTATATTTACTATAAAATACGCACTGATAGCATTATTAGGATATTCTAGAATATTTCCATAATGCTATCAGTAGTTATTTTTAGCATATATATATCCATTCTGTAATTGATGTTCGCGCAAAAAAAGTTATCATGGGAAGATGTAAAGTATTGACAAATTCGTAAAACGAACTGATTGTTAAGCTCTGGAAATAAGTTACAGTAAAATCTCAAACGAACTGAATATTCCATTTACTACTATTAGATCATTCATTGCCAGGAATAAAGATTTCAAAACTGTTGAAAACTAAAGAAGAGGTGCTTCACGGATGATCTCTACAAGATCGAGGAAATTAATGCATCAAGTTAAACAAAATCCAATGGTCTCTCATTGGTAGTTGTAGGGTGATTTGCTTTTATCAGGAATCTGTGTCAAAACGGACATTGAGCAATGATATTAATAAGAACAAACTAAAGTCACGTTCCCCTCGGAAAACTCCACTGTTATTGCTAAGTTGAAGTTCATTCGTGAACATAAGTATAAGGAGAAATCGTATTGGGAAAGACTATTATAGCCAGAGAAACACAAAAACTGAGTTGTTTGGATGCAATTCTTGAAATCATTCATAGAGGAAAGATGGCGATGCCTACAAACAAAAGAGGATAGTTTCAACAGTGAAATTTCGTGGAGGCAACATGATGGTTTGGGATGTTTTTCTGCATACGGTACTGGCAACATATTAGTAATAGATGGTAAAATTAATGCCGCAGCATATCAAAATATTTTGGAAGAAATTTCGATGATTTTTGTTGAGAATCATGAATTTCCTCATGAGTGGATCTTACAACAAGATAATGATTCTAAGCACACGACAACATCTACGAAGGAATGGCTTGCTAATAATAATATAAACATGCTGAAATGGTCAAATCCGTCCCCAGATTTAAACCCAATCGATAATCTGTGGCGTTATTTGAAAATTCAAATCCAATTGAGAGCTCCAGCAAACATTACCGACCTGAAGGCCACATGCAAAGAAGAATAGAACCAAATAGAAAAATTTGAAAACCATTAATTCAGAACTACAGAAAGAGGTTGGTTGCTGTAAAAGTGAATAATGACTATTTTATGTTATCTATTTTCCTTGGATATTCAGTTATTATTCATCTATGTACTGTTAATTATATGAAAATTATGTTTATTAATTAATTGGAAATACGATAAATTAAAATAAAATTACCTGTAATAATATTTGTTTTCCTCCACTGTATATAAATTTTAACTGATTCAATTAGCGCCCTTGCGTAATAAGCTCCCTGTATTTTGCTAAATATGCCGCTCTTTTACTAGCAGGCTTCCCACATTCCAATTTCTCGACTGCTTTCACAATTGTTTGGTTTATCAGCGCAAGATAGAGTTCTAAAATTGCTAGGAATTAACCTCTGTTCCAGTAAAGGCATTCAGAGTTGGACAGCACATTTAACAAAAGAAAAACGACAAGAAATATCCGCGTTCACCGCGTGAATAATAATAATAATAATAATAATAATAATAATAATAATAATAATAATAATAACAACAACTGTCAATACTGTCCTCATGTAAATTGGGAAATATTTTAATGTAGGTTTTGCAGTGAGAATTTTATGTTATATTTTGTAATGTATACAATTAATAATTATGTATAGATTTTAAACATCCTGAGGTGTAAATAGTAATATATTACTCAAAACTGGACAAAATTAACGAATATCATATATATTTTATATAAGCGTACAGGGTGTAATAATGTTTCTATCATATAATGTGCAGTTTGGGCTCTACAACGTGGTGTAATGGTAATCTTGTCTTACTAGTAACAATCTTGACTCACTTCTCACTAGAAAAATTACGACTTAGTAGTAAGTTCTATCCTCACTGAGTGCCTCATGCTTCGGGTTTTGTCCCACATCTAGGCTATGCTTAGAAAATCGCCATATAATGTGCATTCACAACAGCTCCATTACAACTAATATCATTGACCTTACGTTTTGCTGAGTAGAGCACGTCATGTCACAAAATTTCTAGTTGGAATATGATAATGGTAATATTAACTATTTTCTTACAAGGAAACATATGGCATTGATTGACCTTGTATTACTGTTAGCTGATATTTATAAAAAGTTTCTCTTAATTTTGTTTTTAAGTGGGTAGGTTTTTCAAGCCAAGTAGCTGTTATCGTCCTTTCCAGCATTAATGAGACTTTCTTTCCTGAACTTTTGTTTGATGTATTGTGAAACGTTTACATCTTCATTACGCTATTATTCTCTCTTCGAGTTACACATGCTATCTCTTTTAGTTATTGCTGGTGTTCATATTCCTCAAGTGAGGTCGTTTCTGATATTTAGTACTGTTTTTTGCGTTTCTGGAGCTTCAGAATTGTGATTTTCTCAAGAGACATAGTCTTCACTCACACAAAGGAAGTTTAACCATTGATTATAGAATGCGATTCTATGCAGCGTATGCTGGGATGCATGTTTATGTACAGACATTAAAAGATATAATCTCTATCTATAAAAGGCAGGATGTGCGTGTGTGTGTGTGTGTGTGTGTGTGTGTGTGTGTGTGTGTAACGAATGCACGGCCGCAATTTTCGACGGATTTGCACCAAAATTTACATGCACATGCTCCAACTTAGTCGGAAGGCCAATACCGACTTCGCATTTCCCAACTCCCATCGATAATGGAAATAATCGATTTTTTTCATGCTTCTACGGCAGTTTTCATGTACTTTGCGGCCATTCTGTACTGGCCAGAGTGAGAGCCTATAGCTGGCTGCCACGAATAGGCAGGAAGATTCTATTGGCCAGCGTGAGAGCCAACAGATGACTGACACGAATGTTAACTAGCATGCAAAAAAATCAATAGCTGTATTCGTCACAAGGGGGAAAATTTAAATCTGCATGGCACTTTACTCCAATTGGCTCATTCCTTTGCTTAAACTCAACGTTGATTGTGATTCCGCAGAACTGGGTTGGGTGTGAAAAGTATTTGTTGTTAACATTCCTTTTTCATTCGGTTTTTCCAGTTACGCGTCCTTTTTTTAAAGCCGATCGTTTTGTGTTCATTTTGTTTAGTTCTTTTTTCGTAACAGATTTAATGTTTAGTTTAGAGCTTAGAAAAAATTCGAAGTGTGAGATAGGCAAGAAGTAAGGCATGTAGCAACATCAGCACGGCAAAGGGCACTCCTTTAAAGGCAAGGAAGGGCAAATATTTTTTAAGTCAAGTGATAGCGATTGCTGTATGAGTCGTACGAATTTTGAATCAAGCACGGGCATCGCCAGGCCATGCTGCTAGTAATAATAATAATAAACATTGTTGTTGCTATTATAATTATCAAAAAAAGTTTTGACCTGCATTTGTTTTTATAATCACACGACGGAATATAAATAGTGATCGAGGACAAGTGAGGGATGTGATCCTTCGTTGTTTAAACTCATTTGCACAGAAGAAAAAAGAAAATATTTTTCTTGGAGAGATGATGCATCAGGGCTTTTTCTTAGGATTATTTATTTATTTATTATTATTAATATTATTTTGGTGTTGTTGTTGTTATTCTTCTTCTTTTATTTATTTATTTATCCTCCTTTGATTTCTCCTGTGCACTCCTTTCCTTCCGGGTCCCAAACCAGGGAAATATGTTCAGAAATGACATCATGGCGCTTTCACTGGACATTGATTTACCTAAGAAGACACCTATTTTACATTGATAAAGGCCTTCGTAAATTGTGAGCTCTCCTTCTGAGAACATTTTTTTTTTGCATTTCTTTAAGGCATGAATTTCTGAAGATGCCTTCAATGAGTTCATCGCAACCATTTCTAATCAATCTAAGGGATCGAAATACAACTGAAATCACTGATAGCCTCATGTGACACATATTTAAGATATTCACTTCCTTGTATACTGATATACAAATACGATTATTCACTACAATAATGTTTAACATTATACAAATACTTAATGAAAATAAAGACTGAGTGCCGACTGTGAATCAGTTTTAACATTTAACATTTCAAAAGTTATATTTTGTTAATAGGACTCACTTATACCAACAGATCATATATATATATATATATATATATATATATATATCCAGTACAATCTTTATTACTCCCACAGCATATTTCATACCTTAAAACAATATGATCAGATATAATTTCCATATGTAACCATGAGAATAAACACCTATTACCAGGCAGCTTTAATATAATAACAAGAATAATTTTGTAATTAAAAATTATAGCAATCTTCAACTACCATAATTTTACACAGATTACCTATTATCAGGATTTATACCAAAATAAATTAATACATATAACAAAATAAAACAAAAATAAAATAAAACACCAACAACCACTTTTTAGTTCAAGCTACCACCACTATAACTACATTCATGGTTTTATCATTCTCCCACCACCGTTACTAATCAATTCTACCAATTTACAATTTCTACCAATTTACAATAACTACTAGCTAACTATCATTGTCTCCAATCCCTTGAAACATTACTATCACATCATATCATATAGACCCGTTATTAAATTAAACTACCCTCTCACCCAGCACATTGAATATTAAACTAAACATCACCATATAAATTAACCAATAAGGATTACAAATTTCTACCTGCTACATATACACAGTCACCAAAAACAAACAAATAACCAGCTTTAAATATAACAAAGAAACCCCCATTTTTTTTTTAAATTTTAAAATAAATATAAATAATAATAATTTTTACCTATCATAGTTTTACACAAACCCCACCACACGCATATACATACATGCGAGGAAATATTTTCAGCGGGAAAATACATATGACATGTATACATTAGCGAGACATTTCCGCCACACTTCCAATGTTTAAATTTCAACATTTCAACATACAAATGCGTATGCATAGATATAACACGACCCGTATACATACATGTGTCATAGCCGAAACTGCCCACATATGTTTATATATGTATGAGTCCCGACGGACGACCAAGTATGTATATGTGTCTGCATACATCGATGTTTGCGTTAGTACGATGAATGACAAAACGACGAAATTTCCCCCACCACTTCCACAATGACACCAATACACGCAATCTACATAAACCCCAATTTTTTAAAACATTAATAAGTTTGTCTGACGATCGCTAAAGCGTGAAAACCAGGGTCACAAACTCACATCTATCCAACCAAATATATATATATAAAGGACACATGGCACAATGGATAAAGGCGTTGGTTAAATCCAGTAAGAGGACCCAAAGAGTGTGAGTTCAATATCCGGTTAAGCCATGGGAGAACTTTCAGAGGGAAATTACCAGGAGATAACTGATATCCATCAAACATGGCACGTGGAACTAGAACAGCCTACCCAAGTGAGCGAAATAAAAGGTTCAGTTCGAAATTCCAACCACCTGAAGAAGGCCGTAGCGTACAACGGCCGAAACGTTGTGAAAAATATGGTGACAAAGATTAGAACAATAGTCCGAATAATGTAAATAATAATATATATATATATATATATATATATATATATATATATATATATATATGAAATGAATTTTTGTGCGTGTACATGTGAAATCTGTTGGGAATTTTATACGATAAATCGATATAGACATCCAATTCATAACTCCTCATCGTGTGTCATTGCGATGGCAATGTAATCCTTTCTTCTCGGCGTCGACTATGAAGAACGATAATCTAAATAAAAAAAAAACAAGTTTTTGCATGATCGGAAGAGAGATCAGTAGCCAATGTCTGACCACTGAGAGTTTTAGAGGTGCACACGTATATAGTCATATCATTGGCGTATACGTTTACCAATGAATTCAGTATATTCTTACGCAGATCATTTATGAAGATCATAAGGAGGTTTAGTCCGAGGAGTGACCACTGGCGTACGCCTGCGTTGATTTCCAGGGCCCCAGTGAACTGGACATTAATAACTACCTTCTTGGACTTACATGTTATGATCGAGAAAACTCTATCGGTGACTCCATAACTGGAGATCTTGTGTGCTAAGTCTTTGTGCCACACATTGTCTATGGCCTTTGAGATATCTAAAAAAGGGGTGTGCCTATCTATGCTTCAAAAAAAGCTTGAACAAATTATATTTTTCTTGATACATTCCCTGAATTCTTGTCTGACCTGAACATAGAG
This sequence comes from Acanthosepion pharaonis, assembly GCA_903632075.3. Lineage (NCBI taxonomy): Eukaryota > Metazoa > Mollusca > Cephalopoda > Sepiida > Sepiidae > Acanthosepion > Acanthosepion pharaonis. Next base: position 5,491,245 of record CAHIKZ030005506.1, read on the forward strand.
AAATGATTTACATCTTCGGCTGTGTAACGTGCATTTTCACCTAATAATATTTTTCTCAGTTCTACCTGTCCTCTTAGATGTTGTCACACAGCGAGATACACGTTGAGACTCCAAAAATGAAAACTATATTCGAAACTGTCCACACTGTGGGTAATACAAGAGAAATGCTGGAATTGTGAGATTAAATGATTTCACTTCAATTTCTGAAACTCCTGGTAGGAAAACACATCGAATATTTGTAATAACAAGGACACTCATCAGTTAGGAATTGTTTCAATGATTTGATCATTTTAAATAATCTAACTTTCAATGTAGTCATGAATTTTTATTTTCGAAATCAAGAGAAGCTTTATATAACACGAGATACTCTATTTGTATCTCTGTAGAATGTACCGGCTTTCATTCTAACCGCACACTATATATATATATATATATATATATATATATATATATATATATATATATATAGTGGCGAATAGTGTCGTATACAATGTAAAATATATATTTGTATTTCTATATATTATCATCATCATGCCCTTGACTGTTGTAATCTTAAGGAGGATCCGAATACAGAAGCCACACTGAATCTCCTCCACGACGGTTTATCAACGGCAGCCATCAGCAATTCTGATACAGTTATACTTATCCATTGTTTGACATTGTGTGACGAGTTATTTTTTTATTATTGACGTTCTCTCGTACGTCCAACTTTAATTCATGTATATATATATATATATATATATATATATATATATATATATATATATATATAAAAGTGGTATTATGATTACTTGCATTATTTACACTACTCAGACTGTTATCCTCATCTCCATTGCCAATTCACAACGACCGGATATTGAATTCACGACTCTTTGGTCTGGTCATTAGATCTAACCAACATCTTCATACACTGGGACATGTCCCTTCAAGTTCAATAGCAGACCACAACAGTGCTGAACATTTTATATATACACTGCGTGTCAAATTATTATCGAGAGAACATTTTTGTCTAATATTTGAAAAACCCTCATATCAATTCATCCAAAATTTTTACACAATGTTGGCAACGCGAACCTGCGCAATCACTGAAATTTTGCTACTGATTTGCGCAATGTAAACAAACTGGCGCCATATTTGTTATCAGCACAGTGATTTGAACGTGCCAAATTATTAGAAAAGCGTAAGAATTTAATGAAAAGATGGGCCGTAAAAGCAGTGTAAGTGATGCCGAAAAGAACTCTCAAAAGGTAAATCTACCCTATAAATTTCTAAAATGATAGGGAGGTGTCATCAAACAGTGAAAAAGTTCACCGTCGACCCTACACAAGTACGCAAAAGGGCAGGTAAAGATAAGCCGAGTGTTATTTCGCACCGTCTCATGTCATGACTTAAACGAGAGGCCACGAATAACCCTGGACTTACCAGTCAAGAGCTTTTCAGTCGCATTGAGGATCCTACTGTGTCTAAAAGTACTCGGTGTCGGTATCTGAGGGAAATAGCAACAACAGTCAAACCTGTATTGAAGCCTCCGTTGACGAGAAATCACATTCAAAATCGATTGAAATGTGCCGACGACAATATGAAGATTGACTTCTCTAAAGTTTTGTTCAGAGAAAAAACTCGAGCAACACTTGATTGGCCAGGTAAATGGTGCAAAGTCTGGGTAATGAACGGACAGAATCGCCATCAGCGTTTGAGACGCCAACAAGGCGGTGGAGGCATAATGATCTGGGGTGGTATTATTGAAAAACATTAGTGGGTCCATGGAGAGTACTTAGATGGCGTCAAAATGACTGCTGATGCATACATAGCGTTTATGAAGGAGCATCTTGAACTGTGGATAAAAACGCAAAGAGTTGCCTTCAGAAGGGCCACGCTCCCTCACATGCAGCTCACAAGACTACTGAATATTTGAAACAGTTAGGCTTCGATGGACCTCAAAAAATGAAGTAGCCAGCAAATTTTCCGGATTTGAACCCAATTGAAAACCTTTGGAGCATCATGAAGCGAAGACTGTACGCCAACGGACGACAATTTAGGAGCAACGCTGAGTTGTGGGAAGCAATTCTTGATATATCTCGCGGCATTACAGCAGATGACATCCTACAATTAACAAATTCTATGGATCGACGACTTCTTCAAGTAATTTCACAACAGGGAAAGCACATTCCCACTTAATTTGTTTAAAACTGTGCCTTTGTTTGTATCTGTTATTATTTGTTTGATTATCTTATTTATTAGCTTCTTTTGGTCATAAACATTCAGGTGTAACATTAATAAACTTTTTGTTTGCTCAATTCTGGGAATTTTAATAAACCTTTCTAATAATTTGGTACCGTCAAATCACCGTGCTGAGAACAAATATAGTGCCAGTTTGTTTACATTCTGCAGATCAGTACGAAAATTTCAGTGATTGCGCAGGTCAGTTTTGCCAACATTGTGTGAAAATTTTGTGTGAATTGTGAATAAGGTTTTTGAAATATTATTAAAAAAGTTATCTCGATAATAATTTGGCACGCAGTGTATATATATATATATATATATAATATATATATATTTATATTTAATGTGTGTCTATGAATTTATATATATATATATATATTGTGTGTGTGTGTGTATCCCGCGTAAGTTTGAATTAATATTAGTTTTAATTAATTAAATTTACTGCCTAAATATTTGAATAGGTTTGTTATATATATAATGTGAGTGCGATAATTGTAACTCTTCTTGACGATGATGTTGGATTTGTTGAGCTTGAAATAAGACATTTATTTATTTCTTATGAATTAAGATTTGATTAAAATAGCAGTATAGACTGGCAGTCAATCTCAGGAAATGATAGCACTCTTGAAAAAATAGGTAAAGTAAAATGGTTCCACTACATATCCCAAGAAGTCATGGCAGTGCACAGAAAAGCACACTGATTAAAACCATGATCTTACCTGGAGCTTGATATATTGACTTACGCGCAAATACCCTTGGGAGGTATGACTCTATCTCGTCTCCCCCTCACCAGCTATTTTAGGAATATTATTATTGTTACAAATATAATAATGATAATTATAATAATGTAAAATTATAAATAAAATGAAACAATAATATTTAAATCTTGTTTAAAATAAATTAAATAAAAAAATAATATTACTAGACTTAGTCTCAGCATACAACAAAATCTGTTCCTGTCAGAAATACGGACATCCCGCTAAAATATTTGACATTCCATCTTTTCTCCCAAGAAATATCGGGATGACAACTACTCCTATGGTGTAAGTGAAAACCTGACGCTATATAGCAAGAAAGGCTTTGTCCTATAAGCTTGGCAGCCAGTCTACCGTAGAAAGAAAAGACAACCTACTGGGAGTAAATTTTTTGCTTAGTCAGTCATGAATCGAAAGAGACATGATCGCCAAAGCGCGTATCACATCTTGCACTTTACTGACTGATTGATGTTGCTTACGATGTTGCAAAGATTAACGAACACGTTTATGTTTACACCAAAGATAAATACACATTTTTTTTTCCCAACTGATTGCCTCAAGGATTTTATTTTTCCATTTGCCCTTCTTTCTTTGCTTCCTACCTTCATTTCTTTCTTTCATCTTTTTTTGGTGTCTTTATTTCTTTAGTATTTATAGAAATGCATATGCAATTAGAGAATGTATACCAGTTGAAAGCTAATACATGAGAAAATATTCGCATTGACAATTGTAAATATTTCACTTTAAACATTTCATTGTATCTAGGTTTTCTTGGATACAGAGATATGTCTAAGGCCTTACTATCGATTTTAATACATGAAACGAGTAATATATGTATTAAATTTCGATTTTCCAGTCAGAAAAGTTCGAGCGTATAACGGCTGTTTGTTTACATATGCAGCTTTCATCCTAGCTGAGAATGAACATGGTGACATCATTCAGCAAATAAACCTTAATTTCCAATGATGATTTTAAATATCGATAAAACAAATAACATAACAGATGTTATATATATATATATATATATATATATATATATATATATATATTCAAAATAACGGAGAGGCTCGTGCCGTGGCCCTCGACATCTCCAAAGCATTCGATAGGGTTTGGCACGCCGGCCTTCTTCGTAAGCTCTAGGGATATGGTGTTACTGGTCAACTGTTTGATCTAATACAATCATTCCTGTCAAACCGAGAATTGAAGGTCGTTCTCAACGGATTCTCCTCCAGTTCCTATCCCACGAACGCAGGTGTTCCCCAAGGCTCCATCCTTGGCCCCACTCTTTTCCTTATTTTCATCAATGACCTTCCCGACGCTATAGATTCCCAAGTTGGCATCTATGCTGACGACACCACAATTTACTCCTGCCTCCAAAACAAATCTAGTGTCGGCGACAAAACTAATCTGGCCGTGCGTCTCGAAATGGACCTCCAACCGGTTGTTAATTGGGGCAAGAATTGGCTGGTCAACTTTAACGCCACTAAGACTAAATTACTCTCCATTAACCACCATAGAGATCCTTCCCTGCCCCCCATTATAATGCCAACTTCCTGAGAGCAATTCTCTGCGTCTGCTCGGTCTCACGCTGACTGCTGACCTGAGATGGAACAAATACATTGAGTCAATTGCTTCTTTCACCGCGAGGAAAGTTGGCTCTCTGTGCCGCGCCAGGAAATTTTTCTCCCCTGAATCTATACTTCAAATATACAAAACAACCATTCGCCCTTGCATGGAGTATTGCTGCCATATATGGGCTGGGGCACCTTCTGCTTACCTCGGAGTTCTTGACAAGACCCAGAGACGGATATGTAATCTAATTGGCCCTGATCTGGCATCTCGTCTGCAGTCAATCTTTCACAGACGCGCCGTCGCCTCTCTCTGTCTTTTCTACAAATACTTCCATGGTAACTGCTCTGACGAGCTGCTTTCACTGGTTCCCAGACTCCATGAATGCAAGCGCCCTACGAGGCTGGCATCCCGCTCCCACCCTTACACCGTAGAAACTCTCAAATGTAGCCGTCTCTTCTACTCCAATAGCTTCATACCTCGCACCTCTCGCCAGTGGAACACCCTCCCCAGTTACTGCTTCCCTGAAGGCTATAATCTCCAACTATTCAAATGTAATGTCAATCGACATCTCCAGTTACCTTGATCTACCCACTATATTTCTCTCCATCCTTTCTCCTATCACTCCTATCTGCTCTCGCTCCAAATCTTCCGCACCCCCCTGCATCCTAGTGGCTTCACGCCTTGCTTGGGGCGTAATGCTTGAATATATATATATATATATATATATATATATATATATATATATATATATATAACAATGGGCACTGTTATATATATGGAAGCAATTTTCAGTTTGAACTTTTTAATTCTTTGTTTACATATACTACTAATATTCAAGTAAAAACAGATAATATTGATAATAAATTAAGTATTTATAAAAATACCATAAATGTTTCATTGCAAAATGAATGTCTTACTGAATCCATTGTTTACAACTGTACCATTTCATTTTTTGAAAACACAGATATTAAGAAATTTTGTATTAGAAACACAAAAAAACTCTTTTAACGGTGATATCAACATATTTCTTCTTTCAAGAAAATGGGTAACCTAACCGAACACCTCATGTCAAAATATTTTTGGTAGTTAAAAGAAATCAATAAAAACCCACAGGAAAATAGAAAAATATTAAAAAAAACGACAATTTTGTAAATCGTTAAATGACCCATGTCCTCTCTGTCTACATGAAAAGCTGCATATAATTAAGTTTCCTAAAGCTAATGATCTATTAAATCAGCGGAATAAACTGTAACATGTAGGCATTGTATAATGTTTAATTTAAAAGAGAGTTAATAGAATTTTTCCTAGTCTATACGGCTATTTTTCTGCAAAGATGAGTCATGATGCTGTTGGACTGTGATTTCTCCATCGGGTACCATTTAATTGATGCATACGGTCATGTTGATGACTTATCCAGCGTTATGGATACACAAACCAATATAAATGAGAATTCAGTTATTGCAGCACTATCTGTGGAAGCAGAAGTTATTTCAGTGCTTGCATCCACAGTCAGAGTATTACCCGTTACTTGCATCCATGAGGCTGCAGCTTCTGACCCATTACTTAAAGTTTTACACTTCCACCATACCAAGTAGCCTAAGGTATGTACAGAAAAAAACTTTCAATCCTTCATTTAGCGTCTGTCATCATTGTCCGATGTTGAAGAGTGTATTATTTTTGCTGAGGTGTTATTGTTCCATCAATATTACAAAATAGTATCATGAAACCATTTCATATTGATCACCAGAGAATTAGCCGTATGAAAGCCTTAGCACGTAGCTATGTTCACTGGTCCAACATGGACAAGAAGTTAGAAGAACATGTATACATTTGCTTTTAATATCAACTACAGTAAAATCTCTAAGGAAAAATACGTTGAAAAATTCCATATTCTCCCTGATGACTTTGCAGGACACATAAATGAACAATTTTCCTTCATCCTTGTTGATTCTTACAGCAAATGCCCGGATGTTTTCCCCACGAATCACAATCCCTTCAGAGGAAACTATCCCAGAATTACAATAGATCTTTAGCAGATTCGGGAATCCGGAAACACTGGAGTCAAATAATGGCACTGAATTCGCACCAGGAATATTTTCGAACTCTTGCCAACGTAATGCTATAAAACATATGAGGTATCTACCTTTTAATGAAATGATCAGGTGGAAGGTTTTATGGATACATTTGAAAAAACACTCTTAAAACTGAAAGGGGGGATTCACAGAAGAAGTCCTAGAGATATTCTTTGGAAGATATAGGGCTGCATCAAATCTTGCTGAAGCCCTGATGAACCGGAAAGTTCGATTACGAATAAATGCCCTTCATCCAGCTACACACCATTCTGTCAAAAATAAGATGGAGACGGAACAAGAGTTCAACAATTACCTGGAGCAGTAGAGCGTGCATTCAAAGCTGATCAACATGTGCTACCTAAAGACTATTGGAAAGGTTCATAAAATGGACACAAAGAAATATTGTACATAATGTCATCTAAGAAGTGGACGTACAATCTTCCATCTACGACCCTCATATATCACAGAGACAAAATCACAATATGCTACCTTGCCACTGGATATTTTTCTAGATACATTCAATTTAGCTCAACAATGTTCCCTACTCGACCGTGCGGAATGAAGAACCTAAGGTTCAAATAAAGTGTTTACCTAGAAGGTCATTTCACATCCGAAACCAAGCAAATTCTGTGCAGGTCAACCTACAACAAATGTCGTACCAGCACACAGCTCAAAGGGAATTTGTTAGGGAGATATATTCTCCCTAAGATAACATGGAGATAACACCCTATGACCTCCAAAAGAGGTAACCTCCCTTGTGGCAGCCAAGTGCATTATGATATTCCAAGAGGGTTATCTTATCGTCACGGTGATAAGTAATCGATAAACATTATCTGCAGCAATCCACGATTAACACAAAATTGTATGTATCGAAATAAAGTAACTTTACTATTTATTTATCAAGGAATCGTTGCATCTTCTTATTTATCTAATTTCTCATGACTTATACCACACCACCAAGGGAAATCATAAGAGAAACCTTTAGCATTCATTGACCGATCAACCAGTGTTGCTTTTGGCTGAAAGATATAATTTTATCTGGTAAAACAATTTCTTAGGAAAATAGGTTTCTCAATTCGAGTAGGCGTTATTGCTCTTTCCATTAGTGATGAGAGATTCCATCCTAACATTTTATTTGAATTGGTGCAGTTATGAATATATTGATTATGTCATTATTTTCTCATCGACTTTCGTGGGCTATACATTTTCCCTGTTCCTGCTGCTGGTATTCCTCAAGTAATGTGGTTTCTGTTATTTGGTACTGTTCTTTTTTATTCTTTAGCGCTAGCCCACAATATTCAAAGAAGGATGTCCTTTGCTAACACTCTCAAGTTTTAATTACACAAAGCATTTTTCATCATTGATCTTAGGAAGTGTTTGTATACATGTGATGCTTTAGATATTTCCGAACGGGTTTTGGGTCTATGTATTGCATCCAAACGAAAGACTAAATTTGACGAGGTTATTTAAGAACCGGAGTCGAGATTTTGGGTTGATATTTTGGTTTCCTATCAATTTGTAGTGTTGGGCGAAGCCCACTACAGTCACAAAATATTCTATGTTCAATTTCTCTTTTCTCCTAGACTTATTTTTTTTTTCTAACAGATCCATACACCAAATTTCACACGCTGGTTATTTTATGGATTCACGGTATGTAACATCGCTGCTTTCATTCCAATTCCAAATCGTAGATTCTGTTTGGGAAAAAAATAGCTTGAGTCCAATTTCTCGGAATACTTGAGAGGATGCTAATTTTCTGTTCATGATCATTTTTTTGCCAATTATGATCACTGATCACATCAGAATAACCTCGTCATCATCAGTACATTGGTCTCGAGCTGGAAAGCAGGATTCTTGTTTTCTGCTGGCTTGGAATCATATATAGAATGCTTAAATGTTCCCAGTGCCCATCAAGGGGAATGAGGATAAAGAAACATTGCTTAGAATTACAAGAGTAAAAACGTTTTGGAAGCCGATGTTTGTGTAGTTTCTGAAGGCACACAGTATATACAAGAATATTATTTAAACATTCTCCCCTGGAATTTTCAGTTAAATTATTCTGGCAACACAATATTCAATGAGCAATATTACATCTTATTGGTTTCGATTTCTAAACAATTCAATAAAAAAATATTATAGTTATTGTTTCATGAAAATAATTTTTGTTTGTTTTCATTGAATTGTTCCTAAATCCGAATCTCCACTCATTTAAACTTTTCACCGAGAAAAAACATCCTATCTTTATTTTATCTCGGACGTCCTGTTAAACGTAAATTCACGAAGAGAATGAACGCCGAAACACGGAATTTGAATAAAATCTTTCCTAGAAAATCTCGCTACCTATAAAACAATCATTAAATATGGAAAAATGTGAATCATTGCCTGAAGAACGTAGTATACATTGTTTAGTATCGAGTATGATTAAAGGGGAATTTTATCGCCAACTAATTTTTATGAATATATCTCTAAACATGGTATATGAGGGACCACCAAGAAGCAGCTGCTACATGGATAGCTGTATTAAAGTTACAGCAACCGCCGTCTGTCTAACTCTCTGCATTAGCTGGGAGGAACCCGGACGAAGCTTTGCCGAAGGGCAAGGTTTCGTTCAGGGAGGTTGACAGCTCTCGAACCCGCCTAGGCGAGTTCGAAGGCTATATTTTTGGCCAGGCCTACGGGCTCGGATTACCCACATTAAACTCGGCCTTGTGCCACATTCAATCCCACGTGGGGGGGATAGCTAAATATAGCTGCTACATGGATTTAACAATCTGATAGTCTGATAGAGATCTAGTGAAATTGATAAAGCAGCTTGGGTAACAAGGGCCCAATGAAATATTAAATAATTTATTATGAAAAAAATTAACATAATAAAAAATACTTACTTTGCATCAGAGATGAATACAATTACATTAAACAGAAGAGCAGATATAACGTTTCTGATGTATAGACGATTTGAACGGTTGAAAACCATTTAAAACCGAATTATGAAGGTGACAATGGTGCCTTCGAAATTAGTTATCCCAATGTCCCTTTTCTAAAGATTCCGTATTGTTAAAATTCTACTTGGTGACTTTTGCGCAGATTTACATGTCCTTTATCACTTGCTGCAAATCTTCGGTCAATATTGTCACTGATTAAATTAACATATTCCAATTTATTCAAAGTTTACTGCAAGATGACACTGAGGGAAGTAACAGTATTTATTACTGGGCGACACAATATTAAGAGTAATAGATATGCAGATGAGTAAATGTTTATATCAGATATAGAAAAGCAACTGCAGTAACTCTTACAGAAGATAGTAATGGCATGCTAGAAGAAAGGACTAAACAGGTATTGCAAAAAGACAGAAGGTATCATAGTAAGAGAAAAGGCCCACGATTAGAATTACGGATATTAGATACCAAAATCAAGTCAGTACGGAAATTTAAGTATCTGGAAGTGTTTTACCAAAAGACAGAACTTGTGGTGATATCAAAAGACGGCAGGACATTGGAAGCACGAAAGATGACTCGTAAAAGCTAAGCAAAGTATTAAAAAATGGGATAGTTTCGTTAGAAGCCTAGAAATGAGGGTTCAATTGTTATGCAATGCAATATTATATATATATATATATATATATATATATGTATGGATATATATATATATATATATATATATATATATATATATATATATATATATATATCAGTGAATGATGGATAATCTCTTTAAACATGAAAAAGGGATTTGAGGCAGCAGAAATTTGGTCCTATAGAAGAATCATGAAAATACCATGGATTGAGCATAACGAGAAAGTTTTAAGGAATATAGAAACAAAAAAGGACCCTTAGATTTAGAGTAAAAAAAAAGACAGTTAAACATTCTGGGATAAATAATAAGTAAAGGGAACTTGGAGAAATTGATACACCGGCGACATATTGAGGGAAGAGAGGGACAGGCCAAAGGACAGTGTAATGTGCTTAATGAACTTGTGCAAATTGATGAACGAAGTGGAATTAGAAGGAATCTTGGAAAGAAAAATATATAGAAAAAAAGTGATATATGGTAGGAGGTTTTGGAGTTTACCTTACGTAGTGACGGCATATAGAAGAAGAAGAAGGCGGAAGAGGAGGATCAGAATAAGAAGAAGAGCAGCAGGAGGAGGAGAAGAACGAGTGTACAATATAATTTTAAGCAAATATTTTATTTACTAATTTCCTCTTGTAAAATTTTCGTTGATAATATCATGGCGCCTTAATTTAACGACTCGACTTTGCTAATAAATAAATCTCATACCTACATACTTACATTCGTCTTACTGATAGGGTTTTTTGATCCACATGTTTTTGTTACAGATCTGATTCACAAATATTATTGTATACTATGGTCTTTATATTATCACATCTGAATACATAGATTATATTCGACATCACCAGGAAAAATACATATACATACACTTCACGTGAATGGAAATCATGTTCGTTAATGGATAAATCTGCTAATGCCAAACTTTCATAAAATATATTTAGGAAAATGGGGAAGTATTTTTTTTGAATGAACATAACAGAAAGCTATTTCTCAGTAGTTTTACAAAGTAGATGTCAAGTCTGCCATACAAATTAGATGTGATTATAACCATGCCCAAGAAAAAAAAAAAAAAACATAAAAATTAGCAACGGAATTATTTCTTGAACGACATCGGTACATTGCCCTGTCTCTTCTCTTGCTTCTGTACACGCTTATGCGTTCGTTGTTCAAATCAATTTGGAATTCACAACATGAAAACAAAATTAAATAGGCATATATGAAACGCAAAATAATAAACACGGCAACAAGCTTACATGTTTCCAAATAATAACTGAAGAAAAAATGATAGAAGCTGTGTGCTTAAAATCGATAGACCACACAGTTCAAAGTTATTAGATTAAATTAAAGAACACTAGAGAAACACAATGGACAACGTCATGTGCTCTATTTGGCTTTAGTTTTTCGATAAAGAATCAATGTTAAACTAAAAACCATAATATCCAAACATATAAGACTTTTCTGCTATATTTTTTTTTATTTTTATGAGAAACATGCTTTGTAGAGATTAATATATTTTGAGACAGTCAAATAAATATTCTCATTAACTTTGTGGTCATATTCTAGTTAGTACTTGATACAGCATTTAGTTAAACATCTTATTTGCTTTCGATGCCAGAAGTAATATCCTTTTCTTTTCAAGTATTATTCAATCTTGTCAAAAGACAAAGTATATATTAAACCTGATGTAACGAGAATACATGATCTCGGACATAGTTATGAAGGGAATATTGTACTTAAATTTCACTGTATAAACGTCATACTTTGTCTATAAAGAGAGTAAAAACAACCGGCTTTACAAACTGAATGAATAGCAGAATGTTGAAATGTAAATGTAGAGTAAACAATTATTTTAGCTTTAAAATATGAACATATTTATATACATATGTATATCAACACACTTAAACACCCCCACAAACATATATATATATACATATAAAAATGTGAAAAGTGTGTGTATGTAAACACACACACATATATATATATATATATATATATATATATATATATATATATATATATATATATATATATATATATACACATTTTCATATTCATATATATATATATATATATATATATATATATATATATATATATATGAATATGAAAATGTGTATATAAATATAAACACAGATATATATATATATGAATGTGAAAAGTGTGTATATAAATATAAACACACACACACACACACACACACATATATATATATATATATATATATATATATATATATATATATATATATATAATGCATTACTATTCAGCTGAATTGAGCTCTCCGTGCCACTGGCGTATTTCGTATAGAAAACAATATACTTTCCTTTCTACCTGCCTGGGGTAGGAGTTGAATCAAAAGAACGTCTATCCACCAGGAAGAGCTGCGATACAGCAAAACAGCCTGTCTGTGGATGACACTATATATATATATATATATATATATATATATATATATATATAAACATAGGAGTAATGATCAACACCGGTCTTGAAAAGCAGGTAATTACAAAAAAAAAATAAATAAATCATTAATTGCAAAAGCAATCAGCAGTAATGCTTTCAGACAATTATCGAGAAAATATAAAAACAAATTAAAATACACAAAAATAACAAGAACATTTTTTTAAATACACAGGCTTACTAGAAATCCTCAAAACCGTTTACATTTTGTCTAGACGAGCAAATATCGATGATAATTAGTCATTAACCAAGAAATTGTGCTATTGTCGGTTGGCATTCATAAAATGTCTCATTTAAGCAATTTTTCAAGAAAATAGTTTTCTCATGTCCTGTAACTGTTATTGTTCTTTCCAATATTGAAAGAGGTTTCCTTCATAATCTTTTATTTGAAGTATTGCATAACGTCATCACCCTGATTATATCGCTATTTTCTTTCAACTAATATTCAGGATCCACTAGTGATGTTGTTTCACCTATTTGGTATCGTGCTGAAGCGCCTGTGTATGAATCTCTTCAAGACATATAGACGTAATTCTTTGGAAGACATTTTAAAATATTGATCAGAAAAACCTTTTGACAACAGCTTACAATTCATTAATTTCTGAACGGGTTAGACGCCATCTCAATACGTCTATCTGAAAAGGAAATTGAGGTACTAAAATGGGGTTTAGAGTTAATGTTTTGGTTTTGTTGCAACCTGTTCTTTTGTGAGGATTATATGTTCAATTTCCGTATCACTTATACTATTTTTTTTTAATAGGAGATCAATACTTCGATGCATTTGGAGAGGTTATGATTCACTAATATCACATTCTGGATGTTGGAAATGCATTCAAATCATTTTTTAACCATGATTATCTATAACATCAACAGCGCTCCCCTCATCACCAGTACTGAAGACTTGAGAAATAAAACAAAAACGATATTTTCTATTTATAGATTCATCAGGGCTACAGTATGGAAGTTTTAAATTATAATATTTCATTTCCTCATATCTGCGTTAGCGTATGCAATAAAACAGTAATTTTGACAAAATAGTATTCAAAAAATAAAATGTAAACAAAGATTAAAAAATTTGGAAGCTATACACATTAAATTAAAACAGCCAATAATCATAAAGAAAGTGAATTTGTTATAAAGCAGGCAAAATTAGATTTAATTTCATAAAAGCTATACATATTTGAGATTTAAATATATTCACGTATATATGATCGCCCGATCCCTCAAAAAGAAAAATTTAAAATAGTGCAAAAATTGAAAAAAAATAATTTCATTTACCTTCTTTTATACTTGATAATCGGGATGACTCCTGATATCTTAATGGAAACTATGATAAAATTCGTCTAGTTTTATACACTTTTGACATGTGAAAGTTAGGACGACAAGAAGCAAAAAAAGCTTAACAGGAACTATCATAAAATGCATCTAGTTTTTATACACGTTTGACATGTGAAAGTTAGGACGTCGAGAATCAAATAATTTTAACAAGAACTATCATGAAATGCGTCTAGTTTTTATACACGTTTGACATGTGAAAGTTAGGACGTCAAGAAGCAAAAAAAAGTAGGATATATATTATCTATTATCTTCAACAAAATAGAGACAACCACAAGGTCCTCTCTCTCTCTCTCTCTCTCTATATATATATATATATATATATTGCAATGAATCATTCATACAAAAGTAAGCTAGTAATGGTAATGAGATAAACTAGCGAATTTACTTCGCTACCTAAATTTAAAAATTGTATTCACCCACTGACAATTTGATGAATATTATGATCCTTATTTTTTTTAAATTATAAACTGTATTAGGTCTTCCTTAAATATGCAAGCAGTTTCTGCAGGTTCTCCGTTCATCATCAGGCATGTAAACTACTTTCTTTTAGATAAAATACAATAAAATATATAATGCAAATCTAAATATGTTTTATCTAATTAAATTTACGAATTTATTTTTGTATGAATAATTCGTTATACTATAAATTAAAGTGAACCACATAATTTATATATATATATATATATATATATATATATATATATATATATATATATATATATATATAATTTGTTGTTTTTTAGTGGATACACATATTTGAAGTCTCTCCATTATTTATAAAACATTTTTATTTTAGGCAAATAGCCTGAATATTCGAGAAATCTTATTTGATAAAAACTTGCGCACTCTGTTCCGGCAGGATTAGAGAATGCTTTCTTCGATGGAAAAACGTAATTTCGGTCTGACGAGTTAAATCTGTGTTTAACAGTACATAAATATATATAAATAAGAATCGAAAACTTTATTGAATATTATAATTGTGCAGTTGTTCGCTCGGAATATATATATATATATATATATATATATATATAGTTTATGAAAAACTAGGTAATCCGTATGGGTAAACCTAAGGAGGATAAAATCCAGAGAGCTCAATGTAAATCCAGAGCAAATAATTTAAATAAAAACAGACCACTTTAAGGTTCCATGTTATAAATTATTTCACCACAGCCCTTCTAAAGGACTGCGGATCATCAGACTTTAATTCCAAACAAAAAATGAAAAGAGAATTTACACAATTTTGACGGGTCGTATTAAACATATGTCAATTAACGAAGTGAGGGGGTAGAGAGAAGACATGAGTGAGTTAGCAGATATTGACACACATTTAAACAGTTGCAAAATAAAATCAGTACCTTTTGATTAATTATATATATATATATATATATATATATATATATATATATATATATATATATATATATATAGACTTAATCCAAAGGCAATGATTTTATTTTGCAGTAAATAAATCTGGTGTTAGTTTTTCAAAGTATTACTATTTATGAGACGGCATACATATTAATCAATTTAACTGATAATTTTACTTAAATTATGTAGGATGCTAAGTGACGCAATCTTTGCAAAATAAATATTAATAAAGTCAATCAGTGGACGAAGCGCGTCAACTAAAATGAATTTTCCTTTTGACTTTATTCATATTGTCCTTATACATACACATTTTAGTCATATCAGGATTTTATTTTTGAATTCTGACGCATATACACACACACGAATATGAGTATGTGTGTGTAGCAGAATATGCGTGTATGAACGAATAATTAAGTTAATTTCCAAAAACTGATTTTTAATAAGTTTTATTTGAGTATTATTAAATATTTCAAATTGAAAGAAATTAATTACAAAGATACTCTGCGAAGAACTTCACGCAAAATGTTTTGTGTACATTTTTTGCAATACCCCTAAATGAATTTCGTTAGTATATGATAAACGGAAAATGCGTCTATATGTGTGCGGATATATATGACACAGTGTACTGTGTGTATTTGAAATTGCTGCAGTCAGTCACGTGACTGCAAGGGAATGTTGCAGAATGTAAACAAACTCTCGCTAAGCCGTATTTTTGTACTTTTATATACTCTTATACGGTTATATAAATATATGCATGATATGAGTAATTAATTGTGAGAATTTCAGTATCGTATGTGTAACAACCGTTCGAAGAAACACCCTGGACAATGTTCCACTGAAAGACTTGTTAGTAAACAAGAATTGCTCCTATTTATTATGAAAAAAAAACAGGAACTAGAAGAATCTAAAAGTTAATCTCAAAATCATTGGCTAATACATAGATTATAAATATTACTTTTAAGAAGAAAAATCTTGTTGAACATATTCTGAAGTTGAGCATCTAAAATTTCATTTTAAGATATTTTATCGTCTGCCAATTCAAAAAATACTACGCATCTCGTATGAGGACGCTTACTGGATAATATATATGGCTACACAAATTCAAATAATTTGAGCCGGACAATGCACAAAAATTGATTTATTTTCTGTGATATAAAAAATGAGATTTCAATGACAGTATTTCAATCTATTAGCATTTTTCTACAATTCTGTAACGGGGATCCACGAATATATATATATATATATATATATATATATATATATATATATATATATATATAGGGAAAATCAATGAGTTTTAATTTACTCATATATAAACTAACTTTGAGATAAGAGTAAAGTAGAGTAACAAGTAACGTAATCAGAAAACAATTCAGTATTTCAACTGAATGCCGCGGAAATATTACACTTAGAAATTATATGTCTCCATTGAGCCCTGTTCTTTGTCAATCAATAGATAACTTGACGCTATTTGACGTTTCTGAAATAATACAATGTATATCATAACAGACAGGGTAGGAAGAGATTTGGCAAACTGATTGTCACAAATCTATCTTGCTGTCGTAAGAGTATAAAAAAATAACAATTTCCGTTTCTTCATGTCAGACTTGACAGAGGCTTACTAATTATACATGTGTCTATCAGCTGGCTTTTACACACGTGATATCACACAAACAAACGCACATATGCCGATTTCTACACTTATGATGAGTAAATACAAGTTTTCATAATTGTGCTATAAAACTGCACAGTACTAAGTAGAAATTAAATAAAGTGTTATGTTATAAAATATAAAAATAAACATAACTACTCGTGTTACTCGAAAAGTTATGCCAAGAGTAAAATATGTTTGTTTGTTATTGTGGTAATTACCCACGCACAAATGAACCCTCTCAGGGGCAGGTACTGCGTTTTGGAGAAGGAAGTTTCCCGCTGTCAGCTCTGACAGTCGGGCCGATCATTCTTGCTGTAACACTGTCGTTTCTATGTTTGTATTACTGTTTCTGTTAATATATTTGTTTAACTCAATTCC
The DNA here is from genome assembly GCA_903632075.3 of Acanthosepion pharaonis. Lineage (NCBI taxonomy): Eukaryota > Metazoa > Mollusca > Cephalopoda > Sepiida > Sepiidae > Acanthosepion > Acanthosepion pharaonis. The sequence goes on from CAHIKZ030005506.1 coordinate 5,508,638, forward strand.
TCTCTTTGTGTCTTTATTTTCTGGACCTAACACGGCCACAACATACGTTACGCCGAGAGGAAAAGTGGAAAATTTTTGATTCCCAGATCCCAAAGTGTTATAAAAGATTAAATCAGAAATACTATCGGATTGAATACATATAAAGATATATCTATTGACAAATATGATAAGCAAATAAGAATGAAATTTGATTCCGAAAAAGAGAAAATAGTGTTTATATTTAACGACACAAGAAGTTACTGAGTGAGAATTAATTAGACAAAGAAAAAAAATTAAGAAACGAAAACAATAAAAGAAGAGTAATCAAGGTGACAGTAGATAACATTGCACTTAAATTGACATTGCATTTAAATTGTTGATGATGAGAGATGGTTTGAAAGCAAGAGGCCGGAAGAGTGTTCTACAAACGAGAAGTGATGGAAAAGAAACTGTTGATATAGAAATTACGGTTAGATCTCGTCAACTGATATGCAAAATGATGATACCTTATTGTCAATATAGTACTGCGATTATATTCATAGAATCTAGGTACGATAGAGGAAAGTTCAAGAGAACAATTACCATGAAATTATTTATATAAAGCGAAGCGAGTGGGAAAGTGACTGAAGCTGAGTTATCAGGTCAGGATCAATGACATTGCAAAATCTTCTGTAGGTTTTATCAAATCCCCAAGCATATAATATGAGGCCCTGATCACATGTAACAGCAATATATATATATATATATATATATATATATATATATATATATATATATATATATATATATATATATGTGTGTGTGTTTGAGCGCGCGTCTGTGTGGACTGAGGGCCGATTGAGGCATGACAAATAACGCATTGTTGACTCATTATAAATTATAATTACATAATTAATTTATTCTTATACATTAAATATATCACGCTAACTATCAATAACTCACACTTCTTTCCTCTCTCACCCTATATATATATATATATATATATATATATATATCAGGAATATTTAGGCAGAAAGTATACATCGAAAAAACTTTGATTAAAAAGGACCATCAAGAAATGTCATTTTAATTTTTTATTATATTTTCCGATTTCTGGTTAAGGTGATAGTATTGTGCTTGAAGATGTACATATGCTCTATCCCTAATATTGACTATTTTTTCAATACTTTAAAACTATATTTTAGTATGCACATATCTAAATGCTTGGTCAGTCCCTGAGTTCTACTATTACTTTGTAAACCAGTCCGACCTGACGCATTGTCGAGTCACTCGCAAGCCTTTCTGATGAAGAGTATGTCATACACCCAGACCGGCCAAAGGGCGGATAAAACCTTTTCTGCGATTGAAGGTTATGTAGTACAGTCGTTCTGATGTAGAATTAAAG
>CAHIKZ030005506.1:5512500-5515000 GCA_903632075.3 Acanthosepion pharaonis
AAATCCATGTAGGTGAGAGAATTTAGGACGGAGTGCAAATATTTTCAATGATTATATACATAACACTGAATAAAATGTAAAAATGAATTCACACCATAATTATCTACAATTTATTGACAATATTTTTTTTAATAAAATTATAGAAATTTACCGTTTCTTATATTACAAAATCAATTAATGCACGGTAGATATAGATACTGTTATAGAAATTCCCTTGGACATTATGTTCAAATAGTTTTAATTCTTGCATGTTTTATTGTCAACAACTCCCTAAAGAGTCAGCTATATATTTTTCAAAATGAATATGAGTGTATCACATATTTACTTACATTGTTAACTTGCATTTCAATGCAAATATCCATCTTAGATAAGGCGTTCACGTTACTCCTGCTTTCAAATGTTAATGCGGAATTAGGTTACAAAACTAAGTGTTTTGTCATGATAATTTCAATACATTTTCTTTCTTGTCAGTGTGTTCATCCATAATTAAAATGTATTTCGTTTTTATAAATTTCATTAAAAATTAAATTCACGAATTATATATATATATATATATATATATATATATATATATATATATATATGTGTGTGTGTGTGTGTGTGTGTGTATATTGTAATAAACGTTATCCACCGCATAACATTTAGAAGAAACGTATTATGAATATTCCCAATATACAGCTTTTATAAATATTTCAATCGAAGCAATACTACGCAAGAAGTTACTGAGAGTGAAAGAGAATAAAAAGATTAGTGAGTAAAAGGAACAATAAAAGAACAGAAAATAAATGATTGCGATTGATGCCGCATGCTAAATTGGAAAAGAAGCAAAACAATAGAATAAGAAAAACAAATGTGTTGAAAGAAACATTTAGGAGATAATATAGAGTTACATTCAGCTAATTCAACAGTATAAGAATGACATGTGTTTGGCAATCTAGTAGTAAGTTTAATTTCATACGGTCAATTTACCAAAAAGGAAAGCAATATTTATTTTGAGTAATACAAATAATGTGTCACAAGGCCGAAGGAGGGATATGGGAAGGCTGGTCTTAAATCTGTCTTATTTGAAACTTAGCTAACAACGATTACTGATCCAAAGATACCACAGTATTCTTTAAACCAAAACAGTACATTCTTATTTAGCATTATTACAACAGTCACCATAATACCTCAAGTTTCTAATTTGTCCTAACTAGTTCCCATATATACATATAACAACATATAAAAATAAAGCCCCCATGAATATTTACAATTTATATACAAGAAACTAAAGAAAACAGTGGTAAAAAAAAAAAACACTATCCTCATTATAAAAATTGCCTTGAAAATATTTATAGAAAAGACAGGTAAGCAAGGTCACGGCGATGGGAGGGCAGCAAGACATAATGAACCAACTATAGCAGCGGCCATAGAAATAGATTCAATATAATTCCCTCTAATTCATATCAGTTTGAGAACAATAAAGCGCAAAATGTAGAGGTTAGCATCAGCTATGCATATGGAACTCAAAAATCTCTATTATAATTATAGAACTTTCTTTATGGAGGCGTTAAAATTTACACACCCTTCCAGTCGAAGGGTAGAAGAAATGGAATCATACCTATCCCAATAGTTTTTGTGCAACAGTGAACGTAGCAAGTTATGAAGGATAAGGATTTTGGCTCAACTCCAGTTTTCTAAAAAATTAAATTTCTCCCAACCCGAAAAACCACAACGTTAAAATAATAAATTTTAACATTATGGTGATTCATGTACAAATATACTAGCGTAAATTAAATTTCACAGTATTATTATTGATATTTTGTTGTTTTTTATTAATAAGGCATTCATTATGTATAAGAGTTTTTTGCAGTAAAGCGAGTGATGTTATGCTAGTGTTTCCTACTAGTAAGGAGCGGATACAGAATTGTATGCCTGCGTGTGCATAGTTTAAGTTAGTGAATGCTGCCACAATTCTTGACTTCAGTTCAACTCTTGTGTGACAAGAAGTTAATTTGATCTATATGTAATGTTGATCTTAACTGTGCCCAACATAATGAAGTGTGTTGCAGTCTAGAGTGCTGGGCGGCCAGATGTAAGGGAAGTTTTGGTCGCAGAAATTGTTTGACAACCATGATTGGGTTCTCCTGCTTGTGTGACATGGTGCAGAATCATGTTGCCAGATATGCGATCTTCCAGCAACAAACCCTTGACCCAGGCCAGGATTACCTCCCCAAGGCATTTGATATAGGTCTCCTTGCAGAGTCTGAGGTGATGAATGGATACATAATGTCGCAATCACTATTGATCAACACAAACACCTTCGTAATCCTCATTAGACTCATCCAACTTTTTCCGAATCCTCTGCACTGTCCTCAGATTGATACCCAAATACTCTGAAATGTTTGTATTGGAGTTTCCGACGAAAATGCTAAGCACTACAGCATGCCATTTTCAAATTTTGTCGAAGTGAATTGCGACATTGTTTTCGTTTTCGCACAGACGATGCCAAACTTACCCT
>CAHIKZ030005506.1:5520000-5607500 GCA_903632075.3 Acanthosepion pharaonis
GTTTCCAGGGAAAATAGGTTGTCAGTATAGTTGTCATGAAAATATTTGTAGACAAGACAGAGTGAAGCCATATCATGTATGCGAGAAAGTGACTGAAGATGAGATGCCACGTCATGATCGACTGAATTGCAGATCTTTCTTTGGACATTGTCGACGACTTCGAAATGAACTGCAGGAGCAGTAGACCATATACGACAACAGTATTGAATGCCTGGACGAATGGTAGATTTGTAGATGTGGAGGAGGGACACAGACGAGAAAAACATTCTGGCACGGCACAGAGAACCAACATTCCTAGAGGCAGATGCAGCTATTGATTCAATGTAGTTGTTTCGCCAGAAATCAATTGAAAAGGTGAGGCCAAGAAAGCGCAATGAGACAATATGCTGACATCGAACAGGGAAGTTTCTCTATGGTGAGTAAATAACAACAGTTTCGTTTTTGGAGGCATTAAAATTTACAAGCCATTTCCTGTCCCAGTTAACCACTGAGCGGATTTCCTTTTCGAGACCGTCCCCACAGCTTTGCCGGATTTACTACTGAAAAAGTAATAAATGGTAAAGTCGTCTTCATAGATGCCTACTGAGAGCTGATGTCACACGGAAGATCATTGATGAATATCATTTCACGATTTGAGAGAAATGATTGAATTAATAATAAATTAAATAATCACACAGTAATACCGTACCTCGGAAGCTTACATAGAAGATCACCATGTTAAAACGTGTCAAACGCTTTCGAGATATATAGACCCACAGCTCAAGCTTCGGCATTATGGTCAAGAGCGTGGTTTAAAAAAATCAGTTATGTCCGTAAACACTTCAGTTTTAGACCGGGCAAAACGGAAAACATTGTTTGTCGTGGGTTGTAAGATTATATAATATATATATCGTGCATTAAGTGCTGGTGCTAATAGTGCTTGATGTATAGTCACAAATATATAAGTTACATTAATAATAAATATATATTTTTTATTATTATTGTTATTTTTATTATTATAACTATTAATATTACTGCTATTAATAATAATAATACTTGTGAAAACCTACTCTTTGAAAAATACCTCATCGTTTATTATCGCTATTTTGATGATATCTTTTGTGTCTTCAATTAAATTGAAAAGGCTAAAATTTTTAAGGTTATATATATATATATATATATATATATATATATATATATATATATATATATATATCGAAAGACTTAAAGTATTTATTTTTAATACGACAATTTAGTACCCTATTTTGTATCATAGCATTAATAAAACGTCCCCATACTCGATATAGATTGTGACGTACGGTGGCCATTAATTATTAAGTATAACTCAAGATTCAATGTTAAAATAAAACACTATTTAATTTTAGCCAAAAAGAAATACTTAAAAAGAACAAAGAAGGAACCATTTTAAGTGAATACCTTCTTAGTAGCGAGGCTCTACTTAGCGTCCGGTAAATCCTAAATCAAATCCCAAATCATCGAGTCAAAATAATTCACACTAATTTGACTGGATAGATCCACTCAATAATCACTCAATAATCACTGCAGTCAGTAGCCTGACACCTTATATATTCCTAAGGCCAGAGTGTCACGCTCAAACCTCGGTGTCGGTAATTACGCATTTTCTTCTATTACATATATATATATATATATATATATATATATATATATATATATATGCTCCTAGAATGACACTACATAAATGTAGAAATCCCGTTGCTTACGAGGAATAGTTTGTATGTGCAATTATAAATACCTAATCATTTTTCTTCCATTAAACCTAATCTTTAGATATTCTCTTTTATTCTTAAATCTATAAGTAAAACTCTGGATTATTATTGTGTCACTCAAATTACAATAGTAGAAACAACCAAACTTTATGATTCACCTCCACAAGAGCTCAATTACAATAAATAATAAATAAATACTAAACTGAAGACTCTTTTCTCAACCTTGTTTTTGAGTTGACAGGGAAGCTCTATGCGACGCGGATAAAGACTCTAAAATTATTAGTGATAATAGCTTTTGATAAATTCATGTTTAAGATTAATTATTTAGATACAATTTACTCTCTTACAAAATTTTTTATTTTGTATTTAGTTATCTGCTTTCATTTTAGTTATATGTTTTCAGAGTGTATCCAACTAAGAAAATTTTACCTACAGCATAAATACTTTTTACATCTTTACAAGTGTAAACTAACCAAAATAACAGAAAAAAATGTATTTTTTAATTGGTGATGTGCGTTAGATGAAGCAAAAGTAAGAAATGTCGTTGCCACCGCTGATAGCTTGTGGAAAATATCACAAAAGATAAAAAAAAAAATATCAATCGGTCAAAAGGGAAAACAATCAAACATTTGTCCTGAAGTGGCACCTGAGGAAGTGTAGAATCACTGAAAACTTATGGAAACGGAAGAGAAGAGAGATGAGTGAAAGCTTCTCCACCAGAACGTAACGCCTTTCATTCCACTTTCAGTAATAACGGTCAGTTGTCATCTGTTTATAGACAGAACACATACACGCAAGAACGAAAGCAGTCGCAAATAAATATATAAACTAACACTGAACATGTGCATGCAGGCAAACACTCTAATGGAATCATTCTGTCATGAGCATATGCGCAGATATGCAGTAATTGCTTCTGAACCGAATAAGAGACATGAACGTAAAGCAAACTCTCGGTGGAAATGTCAGTATCAGTCTTGAATTCAGTCAATTAAATAGCAACTTAGAGGAGGCTGTCAAGGGAATTTCAGGTCATTCTGCTCCTTTTGACCAAAGGATACTTTATTATTGAAGGCATAATAAGACCGCATCTCCTAACATAAAGCATGTTTGAGTTTATCGATAGTTTATTTACCTGTTTATTTCTCATTATGAGAAGGCAGGATTACACACTTGTGAGAGAACGAATGCTACTAGCTTGCTTATAAGACGCGTATCGGAATATTATGTTGGATTGGAGACACTGTATTATGTATATTATATCAAAAATGGAAACAGCATTTGTAAAACCGCGTTATGTTGTCACAAATCGAATGAGACACGCTCTGCCCTTAGTCTTATAGGATATAAAAATAGATTAAGTACACGTCTCTATGACTTTACATAGATATAATCACATTTCAGCTATGGCAGAATTCAAAAGCGCCTACGCGGCCTTGCTGGTGATGAATTATTTTCTACCTTACTAATCATTTATCACAGATGAAACGTAACTATTCTACCGCTATTTCCATGGAAAATGTTGATCAGTTCCACAAGTTATATTTCCAGACAAGACTCACAGTCTCATATACACAAGTTTAAAACAACATCATTCCCTTCGCCCTTTCAAAGAACCACTAATTTGTGCAATAAAATCTTGACAATGCTCTCTCGATCACTACAATCAAGATCTTCAAGTTTTGTGACATCAGTTACGTACGTACACATAATATATGTTAATGTAAGTCTATACGGCAAACTAATTCAGTATCACTCTCCATTGAATATCTTTACTGCTGTGCATTGCGCAACCAACAATGAAATAATAATAATAAGAACCAAAAGAACCAATTAATTAATTTATATGAGGTAACATTGCTTTCGTACACGAAACATAAACATATTATATATTTTAAAACAAATATTTAATATATTTTTATCCGATACTATTTTTTTATTAATAGATATGTAATTTTTAGCAGGTACACATTTTTTTTTAGTAATATAACCACGTTTTATTTTTTCATACAGTAAAATGTCTACCGGCCTTGAGCACCGAAAATTGAATTACAGATAATTCCTCTTCAATAGTCCTTTCGATGTACTGGATTTAGACAGTAACTAACACTGAAAATAAACGGGAATGGCTACGCAAACACGGGAATCTATAAAAACAATGTTATCGCAACAAAACAAAAAAACAAATAAAAATTATTTATTGCTGTTGAAATATTAAAATTATGCCTTAATATTATTAGGAAAAAATGGCTCGATAGCAGAGATAGAGCGTATGTCAATATAAAACTGAATGCAGATCAACAACAAGCGATGTCCCATGCTTGAACTCAAACTTCATGCTATAGAGCGTTGACACTGAGGGTGACAATCTTTTTCAAATGCTATGTCTATTTTTCTCTCGTCGCTAGGTGTTGGCTTGTAATCACTTTTATATTTACATACGCTCTATCTCTGATATCGTGTAATTTAACCCATAAATATAGCGTAACTCAAGACTATATATTTTATAATACATTTTAACCTCTCTATGTCTCTCTCAATCTCTCTCAATCTCTCTCTCTCTCTCTCTCTATATATATATATATATATATATATATATATATATATATGGGTGCGTGTGTATGTGTATAACCGCAAAGACAGTGGTTTAAAAAGAAATTGGACCTCTTCATAGCGTTACGCATGAACATTTTAAAGTAACTGAAATAAATATGTAGGCATATTTAAACATGGCAATACATAAAGACATTCAGTAGATATCATTTGACAGCTAACAAGATAGATAGATGCAACAATCAGCAACATGAATATATGAATCTATGCATATATAATACATACACTGAAATAAATGTGTACAGATCTTCCAGATCATTTGATTAAATGTTTGTATAATTGGGTTACTGGATGTTAAAATATGTTTATGATGTGCGTATTTGTCACCCTTTTATTTATTTGCAAGCCATTATATAAATTCTATGAATAGAAGCAGACATTTTAACGAGCTTAACGAATGCCCTATACAACCTTTCATCGGGTATAATTTGAAAAGTTTGAAATACGCATATTACTCAAATGTTATATTTAGCGGAGGAGTTCTCTGGGAGAGAACGCTTGTACATATGAAAAGGTGTTGTCATAGTCAGAAATAATGCAGTCTTAATGCCTTAACTGATCATTTGCCTATATCCAGATTGTGTACATACGCACCTAAAATGAAATCTTACTCTGATCGTTATGATAAGGAAATAACTGCAGGGATTTATTGGTGAAAGTCTCAGACTCAACACGGAAGCCTGTATCAAGTGCCTTAACATTGTAGTGCTGCCCTATTTCAAAAAGGGTGTCTGCTGGAAGAGCCTATATCTGGTAACAGGACTCTGCACTGTGCCAAACAAGCTGGAGAAAACAGTAGTGGCTGTCAGAGAATTTCTGCGACCACATCATCCCTTACTTATGGCCAGCTAACTAGCCAATGTGCAAACACTGATTTTTATGCGTGGGACGCGACGTTGAGCGAGTGACCAACAAAACTCCTTTTCTTGGTCACTAGTTCATTTTAGTAATTTGGGCAAATGTATTTGTTAAAGAAATATTAAGCACAGAATCAAAGAAATATCTCAATCTAATAAATGTACTTAATACTGGAAACAATAATCACACACACACACACATATATATATATATAAAGTATATATGGGATACAGTGTTCAGTATCAGAGATAGAGCGTATTTAAATATAAATATATGAGTTAACATTGAAGTTAAAACTCAGAGGCGACAGGTTGTTTCAGGCTGGACGCATTCGTCAGGCCGCCCGATGATTGCATCCAGCATGAAACAGCCTGTGACCTCTGAGTGTTGACTTCAATGTTCACTTATATATTTATATTTAAATACGCTCTATCTCTGATATTGATCACTGTATCCCATAAATATAGCACACCTTAAAACTATATATATATATATATGATTATTGTTTCCAGTATTATGTATATTTTTTGATTGAGATATTTCTTTGATTTTGCGCGTAATATTTCTTTTATAATTATTTATATTATTAATAAATATTATTTATTATAGAATTATGCAATCTCTGTACATGTATGTTTTACTGAATGTAACACGCTTTCATGCTCCCACATAGACGGATGTATATGTAAATATTCAGATGCTTATAGCTGCCGTATACACAGACGATGGCACCTGTTATTGTGTGTACATATCTGTGCGTCGTATATATTTGTGATTGGCAAGTTCATCGGTATATTTCGTTTATTTTTGGACTTCATCGCCTTTTGAATTCTCTTGGAGATTAACTTGGAAGAGAAAGTTGACCTCAAAAACGAAAGAATCGAAAGCTAAAAACGAAGAAACACTGTAACATTTCAAGACATCAGAATATAAACTAGAGAAAGTTTCGAAAGATAAGGTCTTACAAGATCGAACCAAATTACATTATCGATTATACTGTCACAAGACAAGTAGAAATAAAAGAAATTTAAAATCCTGAATGATTTATCAAAAGTGATTCAAACGTGACAAGGACCGATTTTGATTGGCTTTCTTTGGTTCAATTTATTTTTTCTCATATTTTGACTTTGAATGATCTAAAAAGAAAATGTAATTTGTTTGTAATTGTTTGTATGCAACAATTTATATATATATATATATATATATATATATATATATATATATATATATATATGTGTGTGTGTTTGTGCAGAGAGATATATATATATATATTTATGTATGCATATATATATATATATATGTATATATATATATATATATATATATGAAGTTGTTGCGTGTATATATATATATATATATATATATATATATATATATATATATATATATATACATGCAGGGTTGTGTATATATGTATATATATATATATATATATATATATATATATATATACACAAACATACAGGTACATGTAGTGTGTGAATGTGGGTTTGTGTGGGTGTAGTTTATTGGGGAAAGAGAGAGACCAGCAATGCATAGGTGTATATACATTTCTGTGAAAATTGCTTTGTTCCATTAATGACGTTTTTAAATAAGAAATATATGTGTATAGTGTAAACAATATGGCACTTTCCCATAATTGTCTTTATAAATAAAGAAGGCAATAACAAGAGTAATTTTTATTATAATTATTACGACTTGTTTATAATTTACTATCAAGAGAACATTAATCAATGTTGTCCAACGTTAGCAAATGAAAATATAAATGAAAATAAGCAGCAATATAACGCAGCAGATTACATTAAATTATGTTCACCCTGTACAAGGCTCAGGATCCCCTCTATATAGAAGATAACAGAAGATACGATACCCCCTATAGCAAGTTGATAATGCCAGTAAAACAATAAGTAAAAGAGAAGAAAAAATCTTCTATTCAAAGATAGAAGAAGGGTTTGAAACGGACGATAGGCAAACCTATCCTCTCTTTTTAGAAACTGACCCTCAAGATACTTTATGAAAATACGGTTGTACGAGAAGGTATCACTCTTATCCAAATGATTCTACTCTATCGAATAATATTGCTAAATATATATTCAGTATTTCGAATTTCTTTTATTATGTTTCATGCGTGTTATTTTACTCTTCACTTTATTCATTTCAAAATATCTAATCAAAACCGTGCTTTCGTTTTTTCTTATTTCAAATCTAACTACGCATTCTCTTCAGAGTCTATGTCGTGATCTCATATACGGTAAGGTATATGTTAAAAATATGAGGGATGGTAAAATAGGAGAATTTTCAATAGAACAGTGAAAAGAATCCCAGCGTCGTGTCCTGGCTTTTCCCTGATTTTTCTATAAGTCTTTGCATTAATGTTTTGATGAGCTTTCCAATTTTGTACCTCGACTGCATGAATTCAAGTGTTCTACTAGATTGACCAATAAATTTCACCGTTTTAACATCTAATGAGCTCGATGTCGCCATATTTCTCTTCTAATAGTTTATTTTCTTACACATCTCGAATGTGGAACTCTTTTCTGCTTACTTGCTTCCCTGTTACCAACAATGTTCAAATTTTTAAATACAACGTTAATTAGCATTTCTTAAATCTGATCCTCTCTTGACGTTTCTCCTCACTAAATTCTTCTCTATGTATTTCACTCCAAGTAACAACTTGCGTGTTAATGGCATTATCACATTACTTGAGGTGAAATGATTGAAAAGAAAAATGGCTTCCTACATAAATTAAGTGTTAATCTTTTCCTCTTACTTGACACTTTCAAATAAAATTATTGAGATTGTATTCAAAATACTTAGATATCAGCGTTAAATAACCCATAGAGTTTACTAGGCTGCAAAATAATATCAACAAACCAACAGAACAGGAAAGTAATACCTAACTTGGATATCAGCGTGTAATATGTACTATTTATTGTGAAAAACACTCATGTACATATTACTTTCTTTTCTTTTTCTGTGCCGTGAACTTTCAGGACGAAGGCGATCATGGTTTTTCCCTTTCTTTGTATCCTTTGCAGCTCTCCAGAAACCCCTCCCTATGACCTCCCCTAGACCACGTTCTATCATTCACTTACTGCTAGGTATGTTATGTGTAGTTTTCCCTTGTCTCATTTTCCCTCTGTTCGGCCTGTGAGTATCAGGTTATCCAAGCTTTCCTTCCTCATTATGTGTCCTAGAATATTCAGCTGCCTCTTTCTGATGTTAAATAAAAGCCTTGTTTACATCCTCTCTAGGACCTCAATTTTGCTCACACGCTCGGTCCATAATATCCTCAACATCCTTCTGTAGAACCGTATCTCAGCTGCCTCGAGTCCCTTGCTCATGTTTGAGGAGACTGTCCAACATTCGCTGCTGAAAGTTGTCGTATAACAGATCAGTACTCTTTTCTTTATTTACTGAGCTTAATTTACTCTTACAGCTGCAGGAGCGAAATAGCTGAAAACAACTTTTATTTAAGGTCACGGCACATAAAAAGAAAAGAAAGTAATTTTTTTCAATTTAATAATGTTTAATATCTTCGTTGACAAATCTCAAGAATAAATAAAATACATTACTCCACTTTCATATGTTTCTGTTTGATTACACTTCTAATCATCACTTTTTAAAACAATATATCTTCCCGAGCGATATCTGTCTATATCCCTGGGATGAGGTATTATGATTATTTTCATTATTTACAATAATCTTTCTGCTATCCTAATCTTCGTTGATATATTCACAACATTTCGGCCGTGGTAAGCCCCGGGCTTTTTCAGGTGACTGGAATTTCTAACCGAACCTTTTATTTTGGCCGTTGGTGTAGATTGTTCTTGTTCCAAGTGCCATGCCTCTTCCGATGTATCATATATTTTGCTTTAAATCAACTCTCCAAATTTTTTTGGATCACCTGGCATTGAACTCACACCTGTTTGGGTCTTGTCACGGGATCGAACCAACGGCTTTATCCACTAGGTCATGTGTCCTTGATTCCGTGACTAATGAAATAAAACACCAAGCTTAACCCCTGCCAGATACACTGGTATGAAGTTAAATATAAAACCAATGAGCTTCAAAGAAAAAACCTGTACTCTGAAAGGAATAATTTCATAAGTATTTCACAAGTAGGTATACAACTTAATCTCTTTCAAATTAACACATAAACCTGTTTTATTAACTTTTATCACACTATATACAAACGCGTTCTTGTATATATGCACGTAATATTCAGCGTTAAAATGTATCCAGAAATTTACCTTTTCTTTCAGAGATTTCTTTTTAAGAAGAAAATGAGATACGAAAAATTAGAATGTTTTCACTCCCTCCATATATTGATTTAGGCATAACGAGACGAGACCCGTTATTTAAATACGCAAGTATGTCACAAGGCCGGATGTAAGTTACAACCTCAAGGATATATGTGACCAGAAGCCTAAAATAGTGTAGAAACCCCAAGGCCTTACCCCGTTTACAATCATCTTAGATGACAGGAAAAAAAAACACAATCATTCTACAGCAGGATTCTTACTGATTCCTAATGTAGGGCAGCCACGGGGTGTAGAATATTTTAATTAATATTTCAAAAAATATAGCCTGAGAAGTGATGAGACTGTGAACCGTAGATATGTAATTCCCTGGCATAAATCAGCATTATGAGAGAATTCCGAATAGATATAAATAATGGTGTATTGTTCAGTCAGTTATGTGCCATGCGTAATCCACACTTAGGCGATCATGTATCTTTCGATACATGAATGACTAGGCAGATTTTTTCCCGCAGTAGGTTGGCATTTCTTTCTGCAGTAGGCCATTTGCCATCCAAGGCTATAGAATTTGACCTGTCCTCCTATTTATTAGGGGAAGAAGAAGGGGATCCATACCTTTGCCAAGTAAATATAATGGATTCGATTGGAATTCTAACTCGGATCTCTGATTCCTCAATCCGAGCAACTCTCCATTACTCTACCGTGCCTCCTCTCTCGTGCTGTATTGGTACTACCGTTAATTTTGTTAAACAATTCATCCCAAGCAAAGCAGGATGCCAATAACACTCAAGGCGTTAAAGAGAGTGGGAGGGAGAGTAAAGAGGCGTGATAGAGGAAAGGATGAAGAGAAGGACAGGGAATAGATCAAGGCATCTGGAGATGTCGATTGACATTACATTTGAATAGTTGGGGATTATAGCTACCAGGGAAACAAGTAATAGAAAGGGAATTCCACAGATGGGAGGTGCGAGACATGAAGCTATTGGGGTAGAACAGACGGCTACATTTAACTGTTTCGACAGTGAAAGGATGGGACTGAGATGCCAGCCTAGTTGCATGTTTAAATTCATGCAGTCTGGGAACTATCAAAAGTAGCTCGTCGGAGTCGTTACCGTGAAAGTATTTGTAGAAAAGACAGAGGAAGGCGACAACACGTCTGTGGGAGAGCGACTGTAGACTAGATGCCAGATCAGGGCTAATCACATTGCATATTCGTCTCTCGATTTTTTCGAGGATCTTAAGAGAAAGAGTGGGGGCACCAGACCATAGATGGTAGCAGTATTGCATGCAAGGGCGAATGGTTGATTTCGAGATTTGAAGGTTGCACTCTGGCGAGAAAAACTTTCTTGCGTGACAGAGAGAAACAAATTTCCTTGCCGTGGATGAAGCTAATGCCTCAATGTATTTTGTTCCATCTCAGGTCAACGGACAGTGTGAGACCAAGCAGTCGCAAAGAGGTGTTCTTGTGGAGTTGATAATCAGAGATAATAATGGGAGGTAGGGATTGTTCTCTGTGCTGAGTAATAGAGAATAGTTTGTTTTTTTTTAGGAATTAACGTGAATCAGCCAATTCCTGGTACATTCCACAACTGCTTGGAGGAGCTTCTCGAGACTAACTCCCAGGTTAGTTAAGTCAGTGATACCATATTTACTTTTGAGGCAAATTATCACAAGCTTGGTGAAGATTCAAGGGGAGAATTGCATCAAAACGCATCTAACGATAATACAGTGACTAAATCTCACAGTTACCAATGGATAGTGGAAAAAATGTTGCCTTGACGTCTAGTCAAACAAATCACATTTCCACTATTTTATCGGGCATCTGCAGCCCAGTATTATCTCAGGTCTTTGCACAATATGTCGGTCGATTTCTTCTGCTGTGTTGTTTGTTCACAATGACCATTAGAGATATTGAATACACTCTTGAATAGTTTGACATAAGCAAATCTTATTTAACAATATACTTTGTCTTTTATTCTTTCCAACTTTGCGCGTCATCTGTGTGTTTAGTCACGTGAGATAATGCAACCCCACTGTCCTGTATTGGTAACACGAAACTTATTGGCCGATTTCCATATACTCGAATGACAAAACACAGCACCGGTCAGATTTAAATCCCATTGAGCATATATTGGACATTTTGTCGACCTGATTAAAATCCCTGTAGCAACAGCCACCAAAAAAGTCCGTTATGGGCAGTCCTGATGTCTGGCTGAATAGATATCGGCAACGATTCTCGCATCTTTTTGATTTGGGCCTCGCTGTGTAGATACTTTTATTCAAATGAAAGGATGAGTTGCAAGCCAGTATATATATATATATATATATATATATATATATATATATATATATAAAATAATTGTAAATTTGGGGCCTAACGTTTTACACGGTGATAAGGCGTATTAAACAAATGAGAGGTTTTAATAATGGTGTATTTTTCTTTGTTAAATGTTGATTCATTTTTAAAGGTTCTGGTGAAGAATTAATTAGTTAAGTGAACTGGAAAATTTATTTCAATAAAATTATTTTATTTTTGACATCGACGCTTAAATGATACAAATATTTTAAAACTGTTTCCGGAGTCGGAATTATAATTTTTATAATAATGCAAAGAAAAATAAAGGGATATTAAATATATGAATGATGAACGATCTTAAAGTTAAGTAATTTTGAGTTATCTTTTATTAGTTTAAAAAAATCGAATTAAATATTGTTGTAGACATATCTATTGCAAATATCTACGAGGAAAATATTTATTTCCAAAATTTACAGTCAAGAAAGATTTGTGAATTAATTATTGCCTATTCCAAACCAATACAATAACAGTAAAATACTAGTATTGCGATTTATCATTGTGAAGACAAAAAAAGAAACTTCTACCTAAAATATTGGCCTAAGACAAAGTGGCATAAATTATATGGCCCTATTACGCCCTGTGTGCTATTGAACTTAAAACCATATCCAGTAAGAGGTCTTTTTCCAATGTTAAGTTAAAGACGAAGCGAATATTTTTGATTCCCTCAACTCGAGCGTTTTCTTTTTTATAATTCTCATCACACACACAATTATATATATATATATATATATATATATATATATATATATATATATATATATATAAAAGTTGCAATATGAGCTCTGGTAAAAACATGCTGTGATAACAGCAAGATTGCAATATGAGCGCTGGAAAAAATGGTTGCTGAAGACATTAGGTTTATAATACCCAGAAATCCATGCCCAAATGTCCACAAGGACAGTGAATAAAGACGTTGGTTAGATCCAGTGACAGGACGCAAAGAGTGTGAGTTCAATATCCAACGGCCGAAACGTTGGGATAATGGCGACAAAGATGAGGACAATAGTCCGAATAATGTAAAAATATATATATATATATATATATATATATATATATATATATATATATATATAGTTTGTTTGTAGGACTTGAAGAGCTTCTGTTTTTAAGCTCTCATGAAATAAAAATTATTACCTGCGGGATTTAAAGTGTTTGATATTCTTTAATTAATAATAATATTATATATATATATATATATATATATATATATATATATATATATAGGATTGTGTATATGGAATAAATTCCAATACCCAAAAATACTATTCTTAAAAGAGTGCTCAATACAGAGTAGAGCAAATATAACATTTTCAAAAAATTATAACATAAGTATTTTATAAAATCACTACAAAATTTGCCACTTTGTTTCGACACTTCTTGTGTCTTATCAAGTGATGGTGTTGAATGTAGAATAAACGGTTCAAATCGATCAAACACCCCTCAGTAGGGGAAATGATCTTACATAAACTGTAATATATATATATATATATATATATATATATATATATATGAGACCGGCACTTAGCTCTTCATAACATGTGCAATCGTTGTTCCTTTTGAAGTCATTACTAATCATTGAACACTCTCCCTTTTCTTTCTTTTTCATGATACACAATTTCTTTACTTGAATGCGTTAAGCTGGTTATAAAATATTTTCCCTGCGTGAACTTAAATTTTATTTGACTTGTGAGTGCATTATTATCTGAACCGTCTCATTTCTGACCATATAATATACACAGTCTCCTCCTAATCGTTGGGAGCAGATGCTTTTTCAGAATTATTCTTCAAAAAAATTATGATGTTTCTCCGACATTTTATTCATATGGCTCTCAGCATCTGTCTGTTCTGCCCGGCATTTACCACCTCATGGGTTGTTAAAAATAGCATACCAATCCAATTTTTCTTTTGACTTAATTTTTTCTATCCTTTAATACCTTACTCACTTCCTGAAATCATTCTCCTCTTATCTAACCTGTCTTCAAATTTCTGTGTTTGATAGATTTGTTTGTTAATCTATTACAATGATGGATAAATTTTCGTAACTTTTGTTTTGAATTAAAGACAAACTTTAGGATTGTTTTGCATTGTTTGAAGAAGTTATCTAAGGCAACATAAATGTCGTTCTACAAAAGAATGCTAGGGAAACGATCCACTGAACTTGTGAGAAACGGGGACGTTTTATGCAAAATGTAAACTAAAAAAAGTTACTTCTACTCAGAATCGGAACTCGACAGTTGGAATCTTTAGGATATTTAAGTAGGAAAAATCGCTTGGAGAATTTGATACTCAAAGGACGTACTAAATACAAGAGTAACAAATGAAAGTAGCGAATAACCCACTTAAAGAATATGAACAGAGATAAGGATGTACGCAAAACTACTGAATGTGCCAAAGGTTAAAAGAACAAGAAGGCAGGAAAAGACCTAATCGCCCACTTTAAAAAGACACGGCATTTAGAAAACCTGTTGATCTTGATGTAATACTTACGTAATCTATATTTGTGTTGTCCTTGCTGGCAATCATGATTCTTTCCTTATCTTATATGCCTTCTATTTTGTCTATTAAATATTAATTTCTGACTTTATTACCAATTAAATTATCGTAAATTTTGATTTGAATTAAAGACAAGGTTTAAGTTAAGTGGTTGTACATTGTTTGAAGAAGAGATCCGAGGCAACATAAATGTTTTTCTACTGAAGGATGTTGAGAAATCCATGTATTGAACATGTGAGAAACGAGAAAGTTCTAAGTCAAATTAAAACAAAAAAAGATGCAGTTTTTATTTTGTAATTCTAAAATGTTATTTACGTTTGGCAGTAATATATTTTATATATTCTATTTCGATTTCGTTCTTTCTCTAAATGAAAGAAAGAATGGGAGAATCTCTAAAGACTTAGTTTGCTCATTCCGAAATGCAAAACGCTATATTGCTTAGCGTGAAGAAATAATGTTTCACCACCTGGCAACATAGGCTGGAAGTAAGGTACATCCATTGGGATCCTGATCCAGCTTCCTGGAATAAATAATCAGTAAGATATGAAATCCCAAAGGAAAGACTCCAGATAAACTTGAAATCCAATCAACAAACAATAAATAATAAGGCAAAAGTTTGAAATATAACTTCTATCGAACAACTAGAAAGCTATTTTTTGGTAAAATCATAATACTCATTTCAGTATGCGCTTTGAGAATAAACGTTTTTGGAATTAAATTCATTTCTTTTTGTATTTTATGTTTAGATATATAAAATCGTTTTATTTCCGCTGAAAATGTTTTGATAAAAAGAAAAGCCTTATATCAGTCTGTGTATGAATTGATTCACCTTCAACAAAGAAAATTCAGTTAATGTATTGTTTCAGATATGAATATTGGATTAAAGAGGAAACTATAAAAAATCCTAATTTTTTTAATATTCTGTTACAATGAACTAGATTATTTGATGCGTTCAGTGAAGGAGGGGCGTATTCAACAAAAGGCGAAAATTATTTTTTCATAGAAAACTCTTCATTATATCATATCCAAATATTTTACAAATAAATTAGTGCCGATTACACAATGTTTCAAGCTCAATTTAGGTTTATAGTACGTAACCATGCAATGAGCTGAGGTAGTATAAACTAGATTTGTCTGCGGAATATCATTACGTTATTGTTACAAAATTATAGTGAAAACATAATTTTTTTTTGTGAGAAGCATTATAATTTTGGTTTTATATTAATTTAAAATATCACTTTTTGCAGGTTTCATTTTTTAAAATGGAATAAGGTCATTCTACATTTTAGAATTTCGCTATTGGCCATTAAAATTACTGGAGGAATGCGATCTAAAAACAACAATGAAAAAGAGAAAAAACAAAGCATAAACGAAATAGTTCCAGTTTGTTCAAGTTAGGAAACTTAGCATTGCAGTCAATGTATTGTAAAATGGTGCAAATAAAAAACAGAAAATGAAAGATCTAAAGATTTAACTGAATTGGTGCCAATAAATGCAGCAAGTCTTTATTTGATTCAAAAACTAGGAATAAACAAAAGCAACGAATAAAATAATACCAGTTTTGATGAACATCATGAAATAATGGACCACACCATCCAAATACCTAACAACAAATCGAATATATATTAAAATGTATTTTCATTCTTATTTATTTGTTATGTTACTAATTGTCAACAACTTTTGTTTAAATATGAAATTTCCTGAAATAAATTCTTAGTAAATATTAATATTGTTATTATATTACTTAAGTGTAAGGTAGTCCTACATTTACAATTTCTTATGACTAACCAAGAAAAGAAATATTGATCAAAACTGGCAAAAACATGTAAGCGCATATTGCCACAAAATTATCATTGTTGAATGGGACCCTCTTCTGCCGAACGCGTCGTTTATTATTGATGATTTTAAGCTGCATATAATGTTTCCTAATTTTTAGAGAAATTAACTTATAATTTTTTCAGGTAAAATTTGAAAGATTATATAAAACCCGGCAATATTATTTAATTTTAAAATGAAAAGATCTCGGTTCGACATTAGCAAATTATGACCAAATAACGAAACTTCAGGATATTATGTAATCCGATCTGGTCGGATCAGGGCCATTTTCTTTATCTCATTATGTGTATCGAATTATTATCAGTAGAGATTAAGTGTAAATTATTGCTTCATTTATTAAATGTGAGTAGAATATTGAGATTTTGAAATTTTGAAATATTATTTTAAAGTGGGCCGCAAAGATAATGAAGTTGCAAATAATATTTTTAAATGGAGGAAAATAAAGTTATACTTGTCAGTGTAACAACAAAACTAACATAAACGTTTTAGAGAGGTGATTTCTTTTTAAAAGACCGAAATATCGGCGAAAATCACTTGTTTATTTCAATGCTTTAAAAGCAAGAGAGAGTTAATGCAAACATCTGGAAGCTGAAATGTTCCGAAATAGCTAAGATCATCGAAACAGGGTACGATATGGCGATTTTCTATGCGTAGCTTAGATGAGACACAAGATCGAAAGTATGGGGTACCCAGTGAAGATCGAACTCACTTTCAGTCTTAACTGTTTTAGCGAGACAAACAGGGTACGAAATGTAATGCATTCTCTCTCTCGCACAAAACACACACACACACACATATATATATATATATATATATATGAATGGGTCATAACTCTTCTGAACGTATCTGATCGTGGCACTTCACAACGTCCCCACCTTTCAAAAGTCATTCTTGATCCTTTACACCCCTCCCTTTTCTTTTTCTTTCTTTACTTGAAGTCTTTAAGCAGGTTATGCAGTGTTTTCTTCCATTTTAATTATATTTATTTTGATCTGTCAGTGTTGTATTCTCCGAAACGTTTCCTTTCTGACCGTAAAATATTCGCTGTCTTCATCTGATCGTTCTCAGCAGTTGATTTATTGGACTTTCTCCTGAAAACTACCACATTTCTCAGACATATTCTTCATGTGGCTCTCAGCATTTATTGGTAGAATCTCATCGAAGTGTCGGGCATTTAATACCTCATGTTAAAAATAACATACCAATACTATTTTTCCATTTCTTATTTTTTATCCTTTAATATTTTACTGAATTTCTTATATCAATATTACCTCATATTATACGCCTTCAAATTTCTCTATTAATCATTTGATTGTAACTCTATTGGAAAGATAATTAAACCATACTAACTTTTGATATGAACTTAGAGATTTAATATACGTGATTCTACATTGTTTGGGATCCGAGGAAAAAGCAATGTTATTCTAAAAAAGAATTTTAAGAAAACCATACACTGAACATGTGAGAAACAATGACTTTCGAAATAAAATATAAAAAAAATACATTTCTACACAGAATCAGAAATAGACAGTTGGAATCTTTAGGACTTATAATAAAGGAAATAGCGCTTAGAGAATTTGAGACGCACAGGATATATTTAAGCCAAGAGGAACACATGAAAGAAGCGAATAACTCACCTAATGAGCTTGTGCAAATGGCTATCAGAAGAGCGCGGAAAAGAAGACTGAAGTACCAAAATGCAAAAAAAAAAAAGGACAAGAAGGCGTGAAGACACCTGATCCTCCACCTCGGCATGTAAATAAGATCTTTTGATATTGATGTAATGCTTATGTAACCTAGACCTTGTGGGGTCTCTTTGCTGGTGAGGATACATAATCTCTTCTTACCGTTAATTGAGAATTTTTTTCCTTTTTTTTTTCGTCGACAATATTCTCTTATAATACTTTCAGTTTTCCTTTCGAATAAACGAAACCTACCGTGTCTCCTGCGTCGAATAGTTTGTTCAAGGTATCTTTTTCAACAATGAACCATAGTAGGTCTTCAGGTGATTTTGCTGTACATGTTAAAATAAGCCTCTAAGAAAACACCTTCTTCTCTTATTTTTTTAATTAAATTGTTCTCTACTCGGGTGCTGCCTGTTTGTTTTCACTAGCAATTACGGAATATTTGAATAAATCATTAAGAAAGATGGAGGTTTTATTGCTTTTCGACAATTTCATTTGTTGTATTTATTGATTCACATTTTATAATGTCTTAAATATAGGGACAAACGATTCGGCATTTATTTCTGTTTGCTCTTTTTTTTCATTACGTCAAAGAAAACTTGTTTCACGATACTGAACATTTCCTATTCCATCTCCGATTTAATTCTGGTAAGAGGCTTATTCGTTGTAATCATATATTTAAGGCATTTTTAAAGAATTACATGAAAATTAAAACAGTCTGAAGCTTACTACCGGTTACAAATTTAAAAACCATTTGCACGACGTTAAGAAACCTATATTTTGTCAGTCTATCTATCTATCTATCTATCTATCTATCTATCTATCTATCTATCTATCTATCTATCTATTCAAACATTACCATAGTGGACACATCGTAGGTGAAATAATATAACAACTGATATTATAACAATAATGAATTAAAAATAAATTCATCATTTTTATATATATATATATATATATATATATATATACCGTAGTATATGACATTTAATAACAGGACACTAAAAAAAAGACAATATTCAATGGAAACTATAAAAAATAATGGGTAATATACAAAAATGCATTATACAGCTTGTTCCAAAAAAGTTAGCATAATTTAAAATGTGAGTATGTGTGTAACTACATGTCCCAGTACTATCAAAATCAAATAGGCTTCACTTTGAACAATGCAATATCTATTTATTCTAAATTGTACAATATGTTCAAAGGGATGTAGATTTTGTAACCGATTTCACAAACCTTGAAAAATGTTTAATATGCGAAACACTTGTAACACGACACACGCCAAGTCGATAGTTCAGACTCTGCCAAACACGCTGTAGCAAGACTTGCGTAGCATTCTTCAGATACTTATATTTACGTGTCTTTCACATTTTGTTGCTTCATAACTTCAGAACGGACAACTGATTTATGAAACTGCAACTCGTGAAAGATCGTGAGAAATAAGTACCTTATATATATATATATATATATATATATATGATAAACTGTTACATTAGAACATGTAAATTACCACGATAAAAATGCATATTTGTTTCGTGGTAATCACCATCGTTTACCACCTGACGAAACGTTTTTAGACTCCGAAACAAAATGTATTATTGTCGTTGTAACTTGCATGTTCCAATGTAATATTTTATATGTATTTATTACTCTACACTTGTACTGAACCCTTTCTTATTTATATTCTTTTCGTTCTTTTACATTTGTATGACGTGTGTGTGTATATATATAGATAGATAGATAGATAGGTAGGTAGGTAATATATATATATATATATATATATATATATATATATATATATATATATATATATATATATGGGTATATGTGTACATGAGTATATATATGTGTGTATGTGCGTACACGCCTATGTGTATGTATATATGTACGTGTATATGTTATTGTGTATGTGTGTATACGCATGTGATTTTGAACATAAAAATATGGGTCCTTGCTAGATTAGATAATCGTTATATTTATTTTTTATATGCTTATATTTGATTTGTAACCTGTATCGATATTAATTTTGTCAAATTTTCTTAATTACACAGCGGTCCTTACAGTAAATGCCCTTCAGTTTTAGTTTTCTTCGCCCGATCTCTCTCCCCCACCCATTTTTCTTTTCTTTTCTTTTCCTCTCCTTCCCTCTTGTTCTGATCTTTAAGATTTGATCGTCTTTTGTGTGTGTATGTCAACACAAAATGTATCCTTTCCGGTTATATCTTTAATGTATTAGACATCCGACAACATTCATATTTCTCTCACTTAAACCGTCTTTGACTCACCTCTCTAAAACTGCTCTCTGTTAAGTTTTAATCTCCCACCTTCTCTCGTCTTTAGCTCTAACATTCGTCCCACACTGTCATACTTACACTCTCTCTAAATTCTATTTTTATTTCCGGGGTTGTTTTTTCTGTTTTCTTTTTGAATTTGTCGGTCTGATGAATTGAAGCGTATTCACGATTCCGATGGAATAAATTATGACCATGGAATATTAAAATATTAGTGTTTATGCCTTTTTTATATATATATATATATATATATATATATATATATACGTCATACCTTCTTGTTATGTGCCATGACCTTTCAGGAAGTAGGCGACCATGACTCTCCACCTCCCTTTATTCCTTGCAGGTCTCAACAAGTTCCTTCCCTCAGCTTCTTACCCCAGACCATGTTCTGTTAGCCACTTGTATATAACGCGGTGTTTTCCATTGTTTCTCTTTCCCTCTCTTCGTCCCGTAAGCATCAGATTCCACAGGGCCGTCTTACTAATAATGCGTCCCAGAAATTTCAGCTGCCTCTTCCTGATATTAAGAATAAGTCTCTTCCTTGTTTGCAACCTCTCTAAGATTTAATCATTGTCACACGCTCGGTCCATGATATCCGTATCACCCTTCTGTAGAACCACATATCTGTCGCCTCGAGTCTCTTCTTCATATCTGAAATGACTCCGGAAACTCATTAATCTGTGTTCGCATCCATTTTTTGTCTCCATAAACATACATAAATTCAGTATCGCACTTTTGATTCGTACAATCCTTTCTGTCAAACAGCATTCTTGTAAGATTTACGCTCCAATGAAATCTGTATTTAAACAAAATTGTATTGCGTTAATTTTGGAGAAACTTGTATGTGTTAATTTAATCATCTACTGATTATCACCAACAAACGCAGTTGACATTTTTGGTCAACGTATTAACATTGGAGTTATTTCTTTTGGAGTGACCTCGTATTTTCAATTTTTTTTTTAATTCCTTATGATATCCATCTTCTTTCTCTTAATATAATTTTCCGTTTGCTTCCGATTTAGAATTATTTATGAAATAATTTCTTTTACGTCTTCAATCATTGAATTTTATATTTGAAATACAGAATTTTGTTATCTACCTCCTATAAAATATGTACGAGCTAAATTTACCATTTTTTGGAGTGCGTAAAACAATTGATCTATAATAAAAAAAAAAAAAACAATATAATAGCATTAGCTACATTTGCGAGCTTATAATTCTTTTACTGAACAAATATATTAATTCAAAGGCGTCTGTTTCAAACATTTATGAACACAGAAAAAGAAAGGAAGACATGATTTCACAAGAATTTCGATAACGCATTAAAATCAGAATTTGGTCCGCTTATTTTATCTCAGAATCAAATCGGATCGCGATTAAAAATGTTCAGATGGACTACTAACTTTCCTTCCACCAGTTCAGTCTTTTAAAGCTAGGGCTCGCAATTCGAACCACCCATATTTTCTCTGTGTTCCCTTTGTAAGAAATAACTGACACATTATAGAACAGACTTCCATTTTATTCACTCAGACAGCAAAAGCTTAGCAACATCGATTCTGGCTAGTCCATTGTGAATACCATCAGCACATAGAGACAAATGATGGTGTAATGGATAATGACTCGAAATTGTTTATCGGAGAGCTGAGTTCCAATTCCCGTTGGCTTGTTATTTTTACTTAAGCTTAAATACCCTTGAGAAACGTATAAATCCGCCTCTTCTCCCCACTGTGTTTGCTTAATTAGTAAAACTTATATCACTAAACCATATCATAATAAATCAATAATTCACTTCTGACCCACTCTTTAACCATCACTGATATTAATACGGATTTATCAACAGTTAAAATTTATATTAAAATATTATTAGTTGTAACACCAATTATAGGCGGCCGGTGAATGACAATCAAGCGAAGTTCAACTAATTGCTCGTAATTTTGTCCAATTTCAAAGAGGTTTAGTATTATAGATGGTGGTTCTTTAGCAATGTTTACGGCTAAAGAAAATAGACCTACAATCTTAAATGAACAGTTAAATGTTCACAATGTCAAATGATGATCAGAGCTCATCAAGAACTCTTGCAAACAAAAACTATTGTTTTCACTGACAGAGATCTGTCGTCAATCTTAATAATACACAAGATTATTGGGCAGCAACTCTTAATAAAAGCTACATCTTTGCTGTCGCTGTATCGTTGCCTACAAAAGGAGTGTGATTACTACACTTATTGGAGAGAAACATTGACAGTCATACACAGGGACGTCTTGGTTTCTTCTGATTAATTACACGCGAAATGGGGACACAAAGTGAACAGTGTTCAAATATTAATATTTGATGCTGTTCTTCGGGTTTGGTGACTCACTTATTGCTGACGAAATGCGTTTCGCGTTTGCACTGTGAACATGTTTAAAAAGAGTCATGTGGAAATATTTTGCCTGACATGCTCTAAGAAAGATAACAATGTCGACTAAATACCAGCATCTAATTGCCGCCGTTTTGATTAAATTTCAAGGGGCATAATTATATTCACATATTTCTTGTGCCAGTTAAAACGTTTGGTTTTCGTGAAAGCTTCCGAAGGGAAACAATTACAAAATACTGGTCTTACATTTCGGTTATACGACAGTTGCGTACTGGACATTTGCATCGCGATCAATTGCGTACCATACAATTTGTGTCCTTAGACAAATGCGTCCCTAGAAAACTGCGTACCACTGATAATCTTTTTTGAAACTTTTGAAGGCAATTACCATGGATTTTGAAAAAGGAATAGGCAGTAATCCTAATTTCTTTTTTAAAAAGAAAGAATAAGCGGAATATGATTTTAACAAATTAAAAGTTTTTTTCCTTTAAAATGCAATGACAGATTAACAGTGTTGCAAGATCTCAAAATATCGCCAGTATGTTTTTGTTTCATCGACGTTTTTGTTATGATAATGGTAGCTGTAATTCTGATTTTCAAAACGTAGTCATAAGTTTCAAATAAAAACATTAATATAAACTATAAAATCCGGAATCTATTAGATGTTTGTCCTTTCTGTAGAATTACATTTCTTTTGCCAGAAATCTCGTTTTCATCAATAATGAGATTGCTCATCATACACTACTATGAAAGAGAACCGAAGTAACTAAAGCGGAAAGTGGTACTGAGAGGTTTCTTTGCTTATTGGGATTAAACTGCCCCATGAAATACTTTAAAATTTTAGTCACGATTAAAAAAAAATAAAATAAAATAAAAATAAAACTTACTTAGCAATAAGACTTATGTACAATGCCGTTGGACCGGGCACCCCACTGAGAAAGTAAACAAACACTGGCAAAATCTTCTAACTGAAAAAGGATATTTCTTCTGCACACAAGTTATTGTTTAAACAACACATGAAATGATTGGATTTGCATTCTCCAGACAAAGTATATCTAAAACAAATAAAAGGAAATGTTAGAACGTTCATGGCCACACAATTATCTCTCGATGTTGACGGCAAACAAAGATAATGCCATTTTAAGAAAATGAATCAAGTTTTCATATGTCGGTTATTCAAGTTGGTGTCCGCGAAGCTTTCACTACGATAATTGTTGACTCAGCTTAATGTAAATACTTCATGAACAACTGAAGATTCAATTAAAAATCTTTTATGATGAAATATGGGAAATTATTTGTGTAAGCGTTTGTGTGTATGAGAAAGTGTAACAGATCGAGAAAGAATAAAACTGAAAAATAATTCTAAGACATAAATGTTAAGAGCAGGAAAGGCTTGTCAGATGAGGGAGCTGACGATTTCCCAACGAAGCGAATTTTGATTACAAATTTTCGAATGAGTTACTTGGAATTTTAAGGTAATTAATCTTCTTGACCAACGTTGATTCTTGTAAAAGGATTCATTAATTTTTGTAAATATGTAAACTATATAATGAACCTAAGCATGTTATAGACAGGGTGAATGAAATGTTATTTTATTTATTTTCTATTTTATGTATGATGGACTCTCCCATCTAACTAGAAATTTAGCAAGATGGGAGAGACGATTATACATAAAATACGGAATTACTTTTTCAGTCACCCTTCATATCTTCTTCTCTTACAGACGCGCATATATATATATATATATATATATATATATATATATATATATATATATATATATATGTGTGTGTGTGTGTGTATTTGAGCGCTTATAACGGAAAAGTGTTGCATGTGAATATGCAGATGTCCTTACATACATAAATATATTGTCGCCTCTGACTGTTGATTTCAATGTTCACTATATATATATATATATATATATATATATATATATATATATATATATATATATATATATATATATGATTGATTTATATATTATATATATATATACTGTTGATGTCAATGTTCACTTATATATATATATATATATGAAAGTGAACATTGAAATCAACAGTCAGAGGCGACAATATATATATATATATGTGTGTGTGTGTGTCTATGAATATTCTCAGATAGAGTGCATCTGTAGAAGAGACAAATTAAATACAAGCCTTGATAAAATCACTCGGAAGACGAAATGCGACGGTAAGCATAGTTTGTCCTCTTAGGTCTTTTATATATATATATATATATATATATATATATATATATATATATATATATCGGAGAGCAGCCGGATCCATTATCTTTACATTCACTTACGCCCTATACACTTGGGAAAAATATGAATACTCTTCTTCTCCATTCAGTTATTGGTTAACAGCAGAGCAAACTGGGTTATATAGCCTTGGATAGCAGTTGGTCTAGGAGAAGAACAGCCCTGAATTCAAAACCTGGAGAGGGTCGTTCGGGAATCTTGTGACACGTAGTGCACCGTGCCTCTGTAATCGCCCCTTCAAAAAATGTTCTTGCTTCTGCACAAAGCCATTACTACTATAATCAAATGATATCTCCTGGTGTCTGGCACTCAGTTGCTAGAACTGAGATGCTTGTCCCTCATACGACGGGAGTTCACCATATATAGGTATAAATGTGAATATAAACCAAATAATTAGATGTTAGCAACTGTATATACAGACATTAGTTAGCGTTGTAAGCGAATAAATATTTACCGTATTTGCCGGTGTATAAGACGCTCCAATTTCATCAGGACAAATCAGGAAAAAAATAGTAATTAGTAAAATTAATAAAACAAGATATGGTATATAAGACGCAGAGGAATTTAAAAAAATATTTTAATAAAGCTTTAGCTTGATATGCGGTCAAATACGGTATTTAGTTTAAGGTGTAAACAAAACAGTACTCTATGTGGTTAGAGCACAACCATATATATTAATAAATATACATATACCTACGTTCGAAGTGCAACTTTTAGTTTTGTGGTTCTACTAACTCATATTTTACATTTTTTTACTCCTACATACACTATAAATTTTGTATTTACACCCCAATAATATATTGAGTTTATATTAACTTTGAGCTTTGAATCTGCGTTTAATTTAGACTTCCTCCCATGAGACACAATATTCTTTTTAAAAAACTCAACCGTAATAGTTCGTGCCTGATGATTTGGTAGAAACAAGTAACTTTAAGTTTCACTTCGAACACACACACACACACACACACACACACACACACACATTATATATATATATATATATATATATATATATATATATATATATATATATATATATATACAATTTATAAATAGAATTCGCCCCAACCAAAGCAATAATGTTACTTAGACAAAAGGGTTGGTTGTGGTGGAATAATTAGAAACATTGCACACTAGCGTCTTAGTAATCAGGACAGTTGATAGTGATTGACATTGTATTTATATATTTGAAGATTAAAATTCGCCGGAAAGCATCGATCTGGAAGGGATTTCAACAAGTTAGAATTGCGAGAATAAAAAATCTTAAGAAAGAACTTACGTTTATATGTAGCCAGCTGAACTGTATATAATGAGGCCTCGTTGCCAGTCTAGTACTGCGTTTATATTCAAAGATGTCAAGTACTGTACAACATATTAATCAATATACGGACAAGACAGTCATGATAGTCTGCTATTGTTTACATGGATGATTTCCAAGCAACGATAAACACGTGCTTATAAGAGGATAGAAGCGAAAATCGCACCGCAGCTCATGACGTCACACATAACCAGGCGATATATATATATATATATATATATATATATATATATATATATATATAGTATTTCTTATTAATTTAAACTTCACATTTAGTAGAAAATCATGATTGAGTAGATACCCCCGATAATTTTTAGGTGTGTAAATTAGGTATTTTTAATGAAACGCGATACCTAAGGATTAAAATGATTTATTTTTTTTAAATGAATCATCTTTCTTAGAACGTTTATGTTAGTTTTACTTTCAAGCTAATAGATAAAATTTAATATGTAAATATTAATTTTAATCTTTTAGCTTGAAACACGATAGCAAACTCAATAATTTGCTGTATTTCAAAACTAATTTAAATTGACTGGAAGGTGATGTATATTTTGGAAGCTCTAACAAGTCTGATTTTAGAGACAACTTCGCCATATGTGAGAACAATACTTATCTTTAAACATTTCTTTTCAAAAATATAGTACATTTTTCTAAAACTTTATTTGAGGCATAATAGCTGATTTAAAATCTAATTTATCTGATCTGAAATAAATATTACTTACTTTTAGTTTAAAATATCTCAGAAATGTCTGTTTTATTATGGTCGTAGGCGTTTATTTAAGCTGTTGACAGAGTGATAGCTTTAGTGATAGCCGGAAGTGTATCTATATTTTTCTACATGGAATATATCTTTAAAAATTATTTGAGGAATATAAAGTAAAAGACTTTTTATGTAATTTTTTATCTACCAAGAATTTTTAAATGTTTAGGAAAATATTCTTCGTAATATCATGTTTTATTGGGTTTTAAGTACATTGGATTTAAATTTACTAAAAATATTTCTCTTATTTTATGATAATATCGTGTATGAACACCAGCATTTACAAAAATCAGCACTTTTATACACACACAAAAACAATTCATAATTCCTTTTATATATAGATGAGATCTGAATTGTAGAAGTCTTTTTTTATTTATGATTAGTAAATATAGTTCGTGCTTAATAACAATATCGCCTAAACTATACAATTTAATACAGAAAGATTTAAAAATTATTCAAATTCACACTAAAAAAAAATGAAAATTATTCCTTGAAAATCCGTAATATATATCTCATTTGTAAAAGCAGATAAAAACTTTTTTTAATTAAATAATTTTATAATTTTATTGCATTGTTTATTCTTCGTTTCCGAGCAGATTTTCCGTAACTTGAGGTCCTGTTTTACAAAATAAAATTTTAAATTCTCCAATGACTTTCATAAAATTAAATATCAAATGGGGTGGTAACAGATGTAAAAAAATTTATTTAGCAAGATTTTCTAAAATCATAGACATTTCAAAATTATTTTTATTCGTTTGGGAATAAGTCGTGAAGTTTTCATTAAAATCTGACAATCATTTGACTTTTTAAATTCTTTCAAAATCAACATGGTTTGTCATTTTTTTTCTTTTTACTAGAGAAAGGACGCTAAAATTTCCGTTACTAATTTTTGGTCTCCCGCTGACACTATAAACACAGAATTTTTAACAAAATTTGAACCGTTCTGAAAAGGATTAAAAAATTAATTTGATAATTAAAAAAAAAAAAAACAAACAAAAAAAAAACTTCCGTCTTTCCTCGTAATAATAACATTAATGTTTTAACGATAAATCTTTGTTTTTATTAAGTTTTAGGCATTTTGTCATCACGTATGCGCATTATTTTAGCGAATCGGATACCTAGTGTAAATCATTGTCAACCAGCTTGTGCTGACGAAAATCATCGTATTTTTTCAGTCAAGAGGCTAGTGTATATATATATATATATATATATATATATATATATATATATATATTGTATTGGCGCAGCAGGTCATTATTGAAACATATATTATTAAATATAACAGACAATGAATATCTGTTACATCTGTACCATGAGATGTGTTAATGTTTGAATGTTTTATTTAATTTCTGATGAAAATATAAACAAAAATTGTCCAATATTTTGATATATTTTATTAGGTTAGTCATAAACATTCGGCTCATATGAGCAATCCTCATTGTGGTTATATAGATACGAAATAAAGATATCCACCGTCAAAGATGATATTTTTTTTATTTTGGCATAGAAAATTTCATGCGACGATAACGGTCGCGGAATAGCTGACACAGATCATAAGTTTAAGGTGCGGTTCTATGATGTCATACCACGCGATAGACCAAAGTATTACAACAGAACCAATGTCTAGATGCAACATAATGTGTTGTGATTAGATGAACTGTAATTTTGTTGAGTGTGGGTTGCTTCGTTTTATATAGCAATATAGCAATCACCTTTCATACATATTTAATTAAAATTAAAGATGACTGACAAGCTACTGCAGTTAAGCTGTTAATTTAATTATTCTTGCATTCACATAAGTGTTTTGATTTCTGGAAAATAAGATGTATAAAAATTGTACGAATTTTTTCTATCTCCGTGAGTTTGCAGCTAATCTTTTAGGCATTATGAGGGACTTCTTTATTTTTTTTAATTCTAATTAAATGTGTAGATTTATACTTTTGTGTCTAGAGTTAAGGGAATATTTATTTTTGTCTTACAACCACTGACAGTGCATTGTGACCGTATTCATAGTTGATGTTATTGAATATTGGCTTTTTAAAAAACTTATCAAAGCTTCCATTATGTGTAGTATTTGTTACAGGTATATGACGCTATTATAGTTGTATTTTGTACGAGTGTTTTGTGGATGGAGTATAGCAACTTTCTGGGTGTTTAAATAAACCCTTACTGAGCTATGATCAGAGATGCAACGTGATACTTATTGATAGCCATGTAGTGATATTCACAATATAATTATTCATAAATTTGGTTTGCTCAGAACCCAATTATATATATATATATATATATATATATATATATATATATATATATATATATATATATAATCGAATCCAAAAGCGCAGGTCCGCTCAGTCACCAGACATCAAACCAACACCGTCAGTCGAATGCATAATACGATTTCGTAATGGCATGTTTTGAATGACCAAGTCCAGGTCTTCTCTGACAAAGCTTATGAGAAGACATAGTGGAAATGTGGTTCAAATTCCTCTTACACCACCCGGAGATGATTTGATACGCGATATATGTAACAAGAAATTCAGATCGATGTGTGTCTTTATGAGCTACTGTCGTTCACACAACAAATGAATGCAATGGCATAGGGAGGTTTTAACTGATGGACTGGACATGCCAGTGATGGTCATACTCGCTTTATGAGTCGACAACCTATATATATATATATATATATATATATATATATATATATATATATATATATAGAGAGAGAGAGAGAGAGAGAGAGAGAGATAGATATTGACCACTAATACTATCTATCTATCTATCTATATATATATATATATATATATTGACCACTTATATCTATCTATCTATATATATGTATAAATATATTGACCACTTATATATCTATCTATCTATCTATATATATATATATATATATATATATATATATGTATAAATATATTGACCACTTATATCTATCTATCTATATATATATGTATAAATATATTGACCACTTATATCTATCTATCTATATATATATATATAAATATATTGATCATTTATATGTGACGTCGTCCCCCGGTCACAGCGCCGACTGTGACGTTCTCTCCTGATCTACCACGGCGCCAGTTGTGACGTCCCCAAACAGCACCAATTGTGACGTCATCGCCGCGGCGCCAGCTGTTCGCTCCTTGCTGCTCCGTTCGGGTGTCGCTGCTCCAAACGTGACGTCCGCCTGTCGCGTCAGTCGTGTTGTCTCGTCCTGTGACGACCAACTGGCTTTGTATCGGTTGCGCCACCCAAATGTGACGTTCTAACCTTTTGTTGATTCGGGTGGGAATCTGGTTAGATTTGATATCAGCCTCGTCGTTCCCAACTCGCTTCCAACGCCTGGTTACCAAGGTAACTTCATTGATCTCCAGTCTGCCTACCCACGTTGTGAATTGATCTTAGACAGACGAGATCAAACAGTGGTTGGGGCCGTAATGCAAACTGAGTTCAACGGGGGTGATACTACGCAAATATGCATAAAAGAAAATAAAATGAAAACTCAAAAAGTTCAAAGTCTCAAAGAAAAAGGTAACAACCTTTATGTCTAGTTGTTCGATACATAGGACTGCATCTATCTCCCGACCCGTTCTGTGGATTGGACACGTCGTTTTCCGTTAGGCAAGTTTTTAACGCTTCAAGTTGTTTGCTCTCTAAGAAATTGGCATTTCGGTGTGTCTTTGGACAAAAGTCGAAAAAAAATTTATTTCGGTGGTCTGGTTCTAAGTCGCTCTTCAAAATAATTGTTCTTGGGTTGAAGAGGAGTCCGGAATTTGCGTGAATCTTGGTCAGCTATCTGCGAGGCGGCTTCAACTCTGGAAACTTCACTCTCCGCTGGAGCCCGAACTCTCTGATTTCTGCCTGTTGGGGCCTCCTTTTTATTGACGCCGACCAAAACCGGGGTGGGTCTGTCGGCGTCGGGGGTTCCTCGATAATTCTAAATACATATCCACCTCTTTTTATTTCTGGTTAGGATTTTCCACTCTTTTCCATTTTTGGGAACCTTTCCTACCTCTATATCTATCTCTCTATCTATCTATATATATATATGTATATATATAAATATATTGACCACTTATATCTATATCTATCTATCTATCTATCTATCTATCTATCTCTCTCTCTCTCTATATATATATATATATATATATATATATATATATATATATATATATATTGTGTGGCTGTCGTGTCATAAAGCGAATATGAAACATCACTGACATGTCCAGTCTATCAGTTAAAGCCTCCCCACACCACTGCATTCATTTGTTGTCCGAACGACAATATATATATATATATATATATTGATAGAGAGGGTGCGTGTGTCTGTGAGAATATATCAGAAGAAGGAAATGACAAACAAACCTTCGGGGTAGGATAGCTATTTATGTAGTCCCACAATATATTTCTCTCTTGTTATGTTTGATTCTCTATTTTTCACATCTTTCTTCTTCGTGGCGCAATAAACAGAAACCCAGTAAATGTAAAGAAATAAATTGAAAGAAAGATGAAAGAAGAGCGAAAAAGGGTTAATTAATTGATAATCGATGCCGGCACAAAGAAATATATAAATGCATACACATAAGTAAACAAATAATCTGGCAACCTGCGACCAGGCTGGACATTCTGCACTCACCAAGCAGGCAAATATTTTTACTCTTTCTTCTGAGTAGGTCTGAGTTATATCTATACATAGACTCATTTCCAGTTGTTTAATTAAGAAATTAAAAAAGTAATATGCAATTATTGATATTTCTAAGATAAATACTAAAGAATAAAAACTGCTTATTTTTGCCTCTCTTTGATTCAACTTTTATTTCGAATATAAAACAACTTATATAGCTTCATTTCTTGATTGGTTTGTTTTCACTCTAATCCTTTTATCTTCATCAACGCAGAGTCATTTAAATTATTATCTGCGAATGCGAGCCTCAAGATCCATGTGTCCATGGGTATATAGGAGATTGTATAGAATCGCAGAGCCAAAATCATTTATCGAATGCAGTGGCTAGTGTTTGGACTAAAAAGAATATTAAGGTCAATAAATCTGTGCATGGCATCTCCAATAAAATAGTACTTTTTTTATCTCTTATACACTCACATGATCTATTTATCTATCTATCTATATATCTCTATCGTTCTCTCTCTCCCTCTCTCTCTCTCTCTCTATATATATATATATATATATATATATATAATACCTGGTCACTCGTATTCGAAGATACCTATCTACTATGGAAACTAGCCAATACCAATTGCATCCGCTCCCTCAGGCACATTTGTGCAGTATCAACCTGTGGTTTATACTGTAACTATGCTGAGGAGATCTTAATTACAGTTTCTGGGAGAGAACGTGTAATCTAGCCGGATCAACAATCTGAACAAGGCCAGCACACTCAAACCCTCGGTCACGATGGATTTTCACTTCGTGCGAGCACCGCCTCCCACGTGTTCCCTCTAACCAATTTCACTCAAAAGGTTTGGGTCAACCTGTGTCATGGTTTTCAGGAACTTCCAAATTTTCCGCCACCACCACACCGATAAAATCTGGAAGTCTTCTTCCTGACAAATCAACCATGGTGAGATTCGAACCCGAATCTCATGGTAAGAATGCGAACATTCTAACAAGTCGGCCCATATATATAAATACATATATATATATATATATATATATATATATATATATATATATATATATATGTAAATACACACATATATATATATATATGTAAATACATATATATATATATATATATAAATATATATATATATATATATATATATATATATAAATATATATATATATATATATAACATATATATATATATATATGTAAAACATATATATATATATGTAAATACATATATATATATATAAATATATATATATATGTAAATACATATATATATATATATATAAATATATATATATATATATATATATATATATATATATATATATATATATATATATATATATATATATATATATATATATATATATATATATATATATATATATATATATATATATATATATATATATATATATATATATATATATATATATATATATATATATATATATATATATATATATATATATATATATATATATATATATATATATATATATATATATGTATGTGTGTGTGTGTGTGTGTGTGTGTGTATGCTGTTAAAGCTTGATTACTTTTAGGAAGAGTGCTTACTATTGAGATGAGAGCGTCTATAGCTATAGAGAGCTATTACTTGCAAATCAACACTGCATGATGAATGTCAGTTTCGCGAATCACTACGATCTTTTAAGAAAGTTCAGTTTCACAAGCCCGAAATCCAAGACAATTTCCCTCATTGCTTATATGGAAAATCATACCCCCAAGCAAGGCGGTAATACCACTAGGATTCAGGGAGTTGTAGGGTGTGAAAGTGAAGTAGAATTAGATGTAGGACAAAAAAGTAACAGGGTTCTAGAATATAGAAAATGTTGTTTGACGTTGCATTTACTTTTTTGAAAACTGTATTTATCAGGGAAGCAAACAAACAGAAGGCATTCCCACATGGTGGAAGCCCTAGAAAAGTAATTATTGGGGTAGAAGTGGCGGTTGCATTTATCTATTTCAACCGTAAAACTATGGGACCTAATTTTCAATCTAGTAGCACGCGTAAATTCATGTAGTAGAGGCACTTGGGGAAAATCTCATTTGAGTATTTACTGTGAAAGTATTTGTAGAAAAGGCCAAGGGAACCCACGTCACGTGGTGAGATACTAGCATAAATAGAGATGCCTGTCAATGATCGATTATATTACAGGCCTTTCATTGGATTTTGCCAAGCATCCATTGATATATAGCAAGAATTCCAGACCGGCTATCTCCACAAAATTCGATGCACAGGCGAATGGTAGATATATAAATGTGCAATGGATTCTGAGAAGAAAAAATTTTTGGCACGAAGCAGTGAAGAAAATTTCCTTGTCTTAGACGAAACAATTTATTCAATATAATCACTCGATTTTATGTCAGTGGAAAAAACGTGAGGTCAAGAAGGAACAGTTTATTGATTTCCTGGATTTTAACATCAGGCTTGTTGATGGCAAGCAAAAAAGTTTCGTTGTGGTCGTTAAATATAAGCAGTTTTTTTTTGTAGTTTAAAATTTACAGCCCATTTCTTGCCACAGTTCACCACCGAAGGTCCTTTTCAAGAACAGTTGCCAGGTATCATTTGCCAGAGACAAGAGTAAATATGTACATATATATTGCCCTGTACAAGATTGTATTACGTGTCAAAAACGATGGCCTATATCGGACAAACCACTGCCTCACTGAGTAGACGTCTAACAGGCCACTTGACTCAGTACAATCGAGACCACGTTCGGCGGTCTCGGAAGAATACGATTAATAAACATTTATTAACTCATAACTTCCAAGAACATTTAAGGAACATTCTAGTCGATAATACACCTCTCATTTTCAGGTCACATAGTCGTACACAGCTCGTCATTAAGGATGCTCTGCTTATTAAACTTTATTCTCCCACAGTCAATCTCACACTTACGCAGAGGAGACGACATGTTAAATGTGTTCTAAAAAAGGAAGTCTTGCCCGGTCATCTGGCCGCCAAGAAATACACAAACCGCTCGAACGCCACACTGTATAATTACGATGGAGCAGCCACGCACACTATTTCACCTTCCAAAAACACATCATTGAAAATTGCCAGAGGAGTAGGTGAATGTGCTCGGAACAATTATAACTATGGCGATTACTATATTTTCTAACTCCTGAGAAACGAAAAAAAATGTTAGATTGCTTGAAAAATTCAATAAAAGCTTAACTAAATTTTTCATGTTGGCCGTTTTCAATGAAAGATGCATGAAAGAAAGGTTTCTGCCTAAATACACATCTCTCTCTCTCTCTCTCTCTCTATATATATATATATATATATATATATATATATATTAGTAAACCTAGACTTATTTTCGATGCCCCCTTTCCGACTGAAATACGAAAATGCTGTAAAAATACACATTCTCACAATGTATAAAATTACACAGCTTCTGACAACGTCGATGTAAACACATAAATGTTGTGAGAAGCTTAAAATAATAGAATGGAAATTAACTCTCTGAGACACAATCACTTCAGGCATTCATGTGAAATGGATCTTGTTCAAAGCAAATAATAAGTTTCAACATATGTTATTTTCCTTTTTGATTTCATCATCGAATTTATATTTATCGACAAGGAGCTATAAAAATATGCTTAGTAACATGTTTGCTTTGAAAACAAATTTATTCATACATTGTGAATATTACATTTATAGGCGAATTTAATATCTTTTGTAACTCAATTTGACTTGGAATTCCAAAAGAAAAATAAAAGAGACATCTACATGAGAATGTGCAGTTGTCCCCTTTACAGTGAAAAAAGCAATCACGCCATATAGCATAGTTACTGGAGCTGTTACTGAGATAGATATCTCCAGAAAAGTGTACTTCGATGTGATAATTTGATTAGCAAGCTTGTCTCGCTAGATAAATTACGATTGTTTAGAGAGTTCGAAACACACTGGGTACTTCACACTTTCGTCCTTATGCCACATCTAAGCTACGATTAGAAAATCATTTAGGCATCTTGACGTCGTATAATGGTTAGCAGGCTTGAAATTACAACTTAAAATGTGTTCAGTCTTCATTGGAGGCCATATTCGTTCGGCCTTGTGCCTCATCTAAGCTAAGTAGTAACATATAAGAAAACCACTACATATCACCAGAAATATCTATCATGACACGAACGTATAACGGAGTCCTGCATAACAGCCTAATGTAGGCAATATGGTGATATATTTTGATTAATATAATGCGTGATCTTGTAGGTGGTGGGTGGTGAATGAGAAATACCAAATACCTGTGACCGAATCCGCTCATATATAAAATGAGGTTACTGGTGTTCCCAGTTATCTAAATGTGATAACTAGCTGGTCTTCACTCACTCATCTCTCAAATTTAAAATAAATCCACTCTTCATCAAGTTGTGACGGTCACCCTTATTTTCCTTTACAAACAGACGTGCACACAATGCCTGGCAGTAGGGAACATATTCGACTGATTAAGAAAGGCATTATATTTCATTACGTCAGTATAAATTTACGACAACACCTCCAATCAATTAAAAAGAGAAGCAATGATCATGATACCTCGTATAGCATCACATTATTATTATTATTATTATTATTGTTGTTGACTGATTGATATATAAACACATCAGAAGTGTTCCATGGTGAATCGTATTCTATTACTTTTCAATCTTGGCGTTGACTCGTGTCATCAACAGCCATTTTGTAATTTCACTAGTTAGGATAGTCAAAACCGAAACTGCAATGGGAATTGCATCCACTCTATTCAGTGACCACATTTCTTAAACATTAAAATTAAATCTATCATAGTTTCCCCGGTTTTCATCCTTTGCCGATTACTGCCTCGTATCTAGCGCATAAAATATCTATGATGGTGCATGTTCGTTCTTCATTATCTACCAGCAAAATGTCAGTCTTCCTGTATAATAAATCATCGTAACACTGGTTAGAGAGAGAGAGAGAGAGATTTTCGACTTGTCTTTTTTTATTCGCACTTCCTGGTTTTCCCTGTTACCGCCTTCATCAATCCACGGTTTTTAAAATTTTATATATATATATAACGATAGATAATTTTGTATAATTTTATATATCAACAAACAGTATTTAGAAAAATATGAAAAACTGACGCGTTTCACCCT
This sequence comes from Acanthosepion pharaonis, assembly GCA_903632075.3. Classification (NCBI taxonomy): domain Eukaryota; kingdom Metazoa; phylum Mollusca; class Cephalopoda; order Sepiida; family Sepiidae; genus Acanthosepion; species Acanthosepion pharaonis. The sequence continues at coordinate 5,556,610 of CAHIKZ030005506.1, forward strand.
ATGAAATCCTAACGGATGAAACGCGTCACAAAAAAAAAAAAAAAAAAAACTTCTATCTTGACATATTTTTCTAAGTATATTTTATTTTCCTTTATTTATTTTATTTTTTATTTTTATTTATTTTTTTTGTTGTTGCTCTTGTTGTTGTTCTTGAGTGCAAGTTTTACCAAATTTCAACCAGTCAAGAGACAATTTCCAATCGGATAAATGAACTATGCAATTCTGGTCAATTCAAGGAGATAAATATACCCAAAATGTAAGAAATAGAAACGTGAGTGATCTCTTGCAATTCATATATTTTGGGGCTACCAGGAGGTTGATCAACAGATTTGATTGCTCCTTTTGATATAATGTCCAAAGTCCCAATAACGACAGGAGAATTTAAATTAATCTGGAAGAAAGTTTGCCAGATATATTCCTACACTGAGGATAAAGACAAGAAGTATCCAACAGCATAGATATGGTTTATTTTGAAAGCATATACAGTAAATCGGACCTTTCGTGTACAAGGTACATATGCTTGCATCAAGTGTGATTAAGTAGCAGGAGAACTGAATAACCTGTGCAATCGGAACAAAATGATCTCTTTAAAGTTATATATAACTTCAAAAAACTCCGCTATAATAACGATATCATAATATAAGGCGATACTTCCAAAATCTGCAAAATGTATTAAAAAAGGAATCTATGTGTAAGAAACAAATGAAAGATTGTTGAACTGGCATAAAATATCTTTCCTGCGTGCTTTATATTCTCATCACATATGACGAAGTGACTTGAAGTAACAGAAATACGGTACTATTCATAGATGCTAAGAAAGACATGGATTGAAAATGTGAGTAAAGCGGATGCTTTAAATTTTACAGCCACATCACGCTAAAATACTGGTCGTCATACGATCACGAAAGTTAAGCAAAGTCAAGGGGTGACCGCTTGGAAATACTAGGTGCTCTAATTCTTGCATTTGCGGATAGTGTGATGGATAATGTATTGGAATTGTTAATCAGACAGACGAGTTCAAATTCTCATTGGATTCGTTATATTCACTTATATAAATAGACTTTGGAAATATATGAATTCACTTCTCCTTCATTTGTGGGTTAATTAGTACGACTTTATCACTAAACCATTACTATCTCGAAAAATAAACTAAAACTGCTTTCAATATATTTAGATTTAATCATTAATAATCCACTGAATCAGAGATGCCGTTAAACAAAAGCAACCCACCTCCTTAAGGATTAATACTCACTGTGCACAGTGAAGGTAACTATGAACCAGGAAAACAAAAAGTAACGTATATCACGTTCTTATATAAATTAATTAACGAAACAATGAAAACAATGAAAAAAAAACTCTGGTGGGAAAGTGGCTGAAGCCGAGATACAATGTTAGGATCGATGATATTGCAATTTTCATCATTTCTTCCCGTTTCCGCAGTAAAGAAATTATAATGATAAGGAAAATAAATACACATAATAAACACAATACATATGACAATTATAATGAAATTATGCTTGTTCAGTCAAATACGTTGAATTACAAACGAGACCGAATAGACTCTTATTATACATAACTACACATCACTTAATGAAATATATAAATAGAAAGGATTAATAATCTCTTATAAAATGTCAACCTAATAATTAAAAATAACACTTCTCTGACCCAAACCCTTGAAAATAATTCCAATATAATACATGGATTCTCATGTCCATTAGGAGATTATATCTCCAATGCAATTAAGAATCAGCTAACTGATACATCAGCCAGCCGACTAAACTGCTTTCAAGTCTACTAATATGACATTTCTCAGAAAACGGTGCCATAAAATTTCTTAGTAATCAACTTATCACACAAGGCCATCATCCAAATATGCCTGCTATTATTAGGCAAATAGATAGTCACAACATAAACTATATAAATGACTACACCTCGCAAAACCATAATCATAAAATCAAAAAGGAAAGTTTCATTACATAAATATATTTTATAGCCAATGAAACGAATGTATTAAACATATTCAGTCATTACTACCACCAAAGAACTTCTGCATGATACCGGAGACTGTCTAGCGTTAGCTATAAACGAAAAACAAATGACGCCATCATCACGTCAAAATATGATTTAAAATAATAACGTCCCAAATAATAAGCCAGTATGGAAACATACAATATCAAAGTATTCTTGAATTTGAAAATAATAATATACAGATTTCTTGAAAATATCCAATGATGGGTGAAATAATTTGAACATAATCATTTAGAGAGATTTTACCTCATACAAAGTAGGAAATTAAGTTATAATGACCAAATAAACATAACTTATTCGGCATATGCAACATCTCTCTCTTTCTCTTTATCTATCTATCTATCTATCTATCTATCTATGTGCATATGTTATTAGTAGTAGTATTAATAGAAGAAAATAGTTTATTTATACGGATCCGTACACGGAGTCATGGGAATTTTTGGCATTCGATCTTCAATGGATTGCTTACTGAAATGATGATGATGATGTTGATCATCGTCATCATTATATTTCCCTTGACTTTTGTAATCATAAAGGAGATCTGAATAGAGAAGCCACACTGAATCTCTTCCACAACGGTCTATCAAGTGCAACAATCAGCACTTCTGGTATAGTCATACCTGTCCATTATTTGACATTGTCCAACCAGTTTTGGGTTGGTGACCTCTGCTAGGTCCGCCTTCAACGATGCCTCGCATGCCTTGTGAAATAAGGGTATTTATATAAAGATTGTATTTTTAATTGCTCTTTTTAAATTTTAATATTAATAATGAATAGTCTAGCCAAAAATGGCAAACCCTATCGTATTGTTTATCATTTGAAAACCCGAACTGAGTAGGGATTTTTTTATACCCGAGGGGATGGTATCTTGAGAGTGACAGATTTCTTTGTTTTAAAGTGAAAACGCATAAAAAAGAAACGGGTTAAAACCAGTTTTCAAGCATTCAAATGCCCCCTCCCGGAATCTTCTGCGGATTGTGTTTACAACAGTGAGATAATTCACCAGGGAGATAGGTTGCATAAGACGCCGACCTGCTGTTATCCTTTCTATTTTGACTATCCCTCACTTCCTCCAAGAAACCATGTCTACTATGGACCCACTGTAATAAAACGAGTAAAAAGAAACATTCAATATATTGTCTATTGTTAACTGGGTCAGTTAATGCAGCGTTGGGTCCCGACTGAAGAATTGCCGATAGATCATTAGAATCAAGGGTGGACAAGCGAAGCAGTAGTTGTTTTTACGATTTCTGAAATGATTATAATAATTCTTTAATCATCCGAAAACTAATGTAGGTACCTCCATTACGTCGCTTAAAAAAGCAGCATATCACGATGAAGAAAGGCCCATAACACTACAAAAACAAAGTTCTGTCATCTAAATGTTTATATTGATATTGAGAGGAAAGAACAAAGTATTTTTTTATTATTTTTTGAATTTTTTCTCCTTTGCATCTTGTTTTTCTTTTTGTTCTTTTTTTTTAAACGACAGCGTCGTGAAAGAGAAAAAAGGTTTGTTTTATTTTGCACTTTTCCCGAGAAGACACACGTTGATTTGAAAGTTCTTGCAAAAATCAATGTATGTTGGATTTTAATGAAACTTTCAGGAAATATTCAGAAATGAATGAAATGATTTATGATTTTTTTTTCTTTAGAAAATCTTCGTAAAAATACCTTTTTTTACATGTTTCCCACCCCCTTACATGTTTGCATGAAATTTCGAGAAATTGAATTTTTAACACTGGGATTTTTTTATTAGTTAATTTTTTTTCAATTTATAAAAAAAAAACAGATAGCGGTTTCATAGAAAATCTGCTCTAAATTGTAAAAAAATGCAAAACAACAATGATATTATTCAATTAGATAAGCTTTTACTTGTTTTTGTAAATACGTCATATTAAGGACATTATTGTCTGAAGAAATAAAACTTTTTTGATGAATAATGTATTTGTAAAATAATTTTTTCAATTTTATTTATTTATTTATATAATATTAATTGCTTAATTGCTTTTATACTTGCAATTTGGTGAAATGGTTAAGTGAAAAGGAAATTTACGAATCGAAATTTGTAAAGCTCATAACAGTCTTTTGTACCCGAGTATTTTAAAAATGATTTTAAAAATAATTTTTAGTGAAAAAATCGTTCCTGATTTCTATCTATGAGGAATCTATACATGACATAATCCTTAAAAAGGACACGTGATTTGATTGTCGTCTAAGGCTCTGTAATTATTTCCCTTCAATATCCAGTTCTGTTTCACATTGATAACGTATTTGCAAAAAGTTGTTTCAAAATTTCTAAGTTAGTTTTAATTTTTGTGAATTACTTTTTTACTAAATATTTTTATTTTAGGTATTTATTTTAGTTTGGATCATATTTCATTGAAAGTAATTTTATGTTTGAGTTACTAGTTGTTAAATAAGATAAAAAGATTATGAACCTAAGAAACGAACTGCAGACTAAAAAAAAGTATTAAATAAAAAATAAATATTATATAATTGCTGAATAAAATTTAATATTTAAAAATTATTAGTTAAAAACCAAAATAAACGCGTTCGCTTACTTCGTAAACTTATTTCAATTTTGATCATGTATAGTATATGTAATCACCTCTTAATATTTCGAGAACATCGATAACGTGAATAAAGACATGAAAATATTCAGTCATCGTTAAAAATGATTGGATACAATTTATTTATGTTATAAGTAAGTAATGTTTGTTTCAAATCAGATGAATTTAACTTGAAATTTTCTGATTTTACTCAAATAACGTGTCAAAAATATATAATTTATTTTAGGAAGAAGTTTAAAATCAAATTTTTTTTTTGTTTACAAATTTCTTAAAATTTTATAAAATGGCCGCTTTTAAGAAAATTAAAAATACCAAGCATATATTTGGCATTCCAATCTATATAGTTTCCCCTCTGAAATACAACAGAATATGTTACTGTAAATAATAAATTTAATGTTTTAGCTTTCAATTAATAACAACATTTTGATGACAAAATTTATTTTCGTTCAGTTATGAGCTTTTTTTTTCATCGTGATATGCTGTTTTTTCATCATCTTGCGGCCTCAGCCGAGATTGAACTCACCAATACTTTGATTGGTGTAGTTCATAATCTTGTCAAATAGCTGAATTCTTGATGCTTCGCTAGGGCTATCAAGGGTGTTTTTTTATCGTGACACCATCACTAAATGGATTGCCAACCAGAGAGACTCCATTCACCCTCATCTAAGAGCAGGTTTTGAATTCAGAGTTTTCCTTCTCCTAGACCAGTTGCCATCCAATGTTATATAACCCAGTCTGTCCTGCTATTTACCCATAGCTGGAGGGAGAAGAAAGAGGATTCACACCTTTCCCAAGGGTATTAGCACGTAAGTGAATGTAATGGATTCGACTGGATTTCGAACTTGGCTCTCCGATTCCTCAATCCAAGCCGCTATCCATTACTCCACCGTGCCTGTTTTTTACGCGACCTAATAGAGGTACCTAAACTAATGAGCGAGATAAAATTTTGATTTTGTTCAGGTATGCATAAATCACTTATAATATAAAGGCTACAGGTTACAGATGTAAGGATTTTTCCATTTAAAATTTGTTATTTGATTACTGATTGTTATTACATTCATAGTGACCGATTCAACTGTGTACATAATCCTTGAGTTGATTCATATGCAGTAAAGAATAACTGTTCAAACTATGAACATGTGCAAATATAAAATTAAATGAAGAGCGCTTATTATGTATAACTTTGTTAATATATGGACATAGAAATAATATGAATATCACTTGAGCCGCGAAATATTCACCAATTCCTATACTGACTGTGGTTCCCTGTTTGTATTATTAGTTCAATAGCTTTTTTAACAAGGGATATTATTAAAAAAATAGTATATATAATGTGGCAATGTGGTTAGTGTTAGGTTTATTTCAGAGCTGTATTTTAAAAATCTATTGGTATAATCAAAATTATATTTATTGGCTAATCATGTAGGATAAATTGTAACTATCGGACGTGGGAATGTGTTATGTGGGTTGATACTTATGATTTCATGTCAGTTTAAAGAGTGACACTCGTTTAATGGCCTGAGAAGGCTGGTGGTGTTTTGATATTTTTGAAAGAAAATAGCTGTATCGTCAAGATTAGAGTATGTATTTGCCATTTTCCGAAAATGCATTGTTTCTATTACATTTAATTTTGGCGTAAGAGCAGATATAATTAAGGAAAAGGACCAACACGTACAGAATGCACAAAATCAAAATTTTAATATATATATATATATATATATATATATATATATATATATAGAGAGAGAGAGAGAGATAGATAGAGTGTCCCAAAAAATTTACATCGTTTCGCAGGCCAATCATTTTGGCAACTCTTGTTGAAATAACCTCAAATTTTCACAGAATGTATAGAAACAGATCAAGATTTTATATTTAATGTTTTATTTTGGTTATCCCGATGAGAATCTGCCAAAGAGGTGGGTCGGGCGTAGCGGAGTAGAAGACAGTTTTCTGAGTAAATGCCCGCCGCGGTTACCAGATATGTCGAGTGATTTCTTTTTATGGGGATATGTGAAGGGAATGATCTATGTCTTCCCTCTTTTTGCTAACATCAATGAATTCAAGCTGAGTATCACTTCCGCTCCGGATAATATTACCGGTTACATGCTACAGCGTGTTTGGCAAAAGCTTACCTACCGACTTGACGTGTGCCGTGTCACAGGCGGTGCACATATTGAACTCTTCTCATTCACACTAATCGGTCCCATAATAAACTTATGATGTTCAACACTTAAGATGATTGCTTTTAAAATTATGTCAAATCGTTTTGGAAAAACCTATATATATATATATATATATATATATGGAGAGAGAGAGAGACAAACGGACAGACAGACAGATAGATAGATAGATATTAATCGGTATCACCCCATGTAAGGCAGTAAATCCCTAAAACACAAGGTGTTACCGGGTATTTTTCCTGACCTGTAATTTTCATTTTGGACTCATCCTTTTGCTGATAAGCACGAAATTTGTCTTGTAATTTATGCTGAGGTCTTTATCTTCGCTACCATCTGGAGGAGGTTTATAGTTTCTTTTCCGTGTCCGTTATTAAGACTGTATCATCTGCATATTTTGTATTAAGATTATGGACCCCGATGATGAATCCATGTAGGCCTTCCAATTTTCTCAGAACTGCCTCGCTTTATAGCTTGAATAAGTCGAGTGAGAAGACACGCTCTTGTTTTACACCTCTTTCTATTTCTGTCTAACTGCTGAACTAATTTTCTGTACGTATGCATTCCAGTATAGATACTTGATCATTCTATCTTTCCTCTGTATGTCTAGGTTGATAAGTGTCTTTTTTTTTCTTACAACTTTCTATAAGGCTTCCTCGTGGTTTATTCGCTTTGTCTATAGAATTCACAATAACCTCCTGTAGAACCTCATTTCTGTTTCTTCTCGTTTTCTATTCAATTTGCAGAGATTTTTAAGCATTCTCTACCATACAAGAAGACTGATATTACATAGCAAATCAGAACTCTTTTCCTTGTTTCTAGCGAAATGCTTTTTTCCTTATTTAGTATCATTCGCTAATCTAAATCGCGTTCAGATTTTTAATCCACCGTTAAAACACTTTCCAAATGCTTCACCTGCATACATGTTGATATTTCCAATTCGGAGTTCTCATTTTGGACTTTTTTTCTCTTGATGACAAACATAGTTTCTGTATACTGCCAGTTGTTGCTTAGAACTTTTTTTCTCGCTTTCCTTTCCTGTCTAGAAGGTCTCATGGATTTGTTTCTGTGTCAGTCATCAAAACAGTGACATCGGCGTACGTCCATCGATAATAAATACTGTTAGGATCTCCATCTCCGTTAGGATGACATAGCTATAAAAGTTGAACAAATCTGCACAGAAGACACCTTCTTGGATAATTCCTCTTTCTATTTGAGGGTATCTAATCCATTCATTGTCTATCCATATGCAGGCGGTATAAATATTGGATTATTCTAACAATCTTTCCAAAATAATCACAATTCTCTTCCTTGTAAAATAATCTTGCATAATCAATTACACACACATATACACACATACGCATATATAAGGCACGTGTCGTCAGTAATTAATCAATGTAACGAGTTTGCACATTTTAAGACGTAAATCTATAAAAAATATTTTGCATTTTATGCACAATATTCAGTGTAAACATCATAATTTTGTTGGATCCGGTACATATTGTGCCACAGAAGGAAAATGTAGTTGATGATCTATTTTATTCAGGGTAGGCATTGCTAATCCTCAGGACAGGTAGAGCTAAATGCGAAGAAATTTCATAGAATTAGCGCGTGTAGTCACGAAGGCAAGATGTGACGTGTGTATGTTCATTTTATTTATCTATACATTTGAAGATGTGGCCTCATAATAAACTATAAGTCTTCTTGTTCATAGCTGTTTGTGTATATGCATTGCTCCGGGGATCATATGTTTGTTTCTACAATTTGATTTTGTTAGGATTTTGGTATTGAACTATAACTGTCCAATGTTAATATGCTCCTTATGCTGTTTGATAGCACTATATATATATATATGTGTGTGTGTGTATACGTGTTCTCTTTTCCATAGTCATACGTTGATATAGAAAACAGGGTTGTTATGTTATCGTCAAGTTGACAAGTACATGAAAAATTACTACGTATTAACGGGAGCTTTGTGGGGGTCAGTTGTCAGCGAGCATCTAGCTAATGTTACTACGATCCTTGTGTTGCTTGTTAATATACTTTTGATGGCTATTATATATATATATATATATATATATATATATATATATATATATATATATATATATATATATATTGTCTTTTTTTCATAATCGTGTTTTACATTGATATGAAAACCTGCGTCATTTTATTAGCATTAAGTTGTAAAGAACCTGACAATTTGCGAGACCAATTGTACAAATGAAACTGTTCAGTCGCCTTTGTTTAGTATGCTAGTTCGAAGTGACAAAGCATCATGACCGAAGATTTGTGCATGATGGTCTTGTTCCACTACTGACTATGGCAGGTTCTGTTCTCTCTCAGACAGTGTAATTGGTGTCTCTAAAAAATTGTTGCTGTATATTCTACAGATAGTCACTGTGGATATTGGGTAAACACATATGTACCTAAGCAAGCCTTTGTTACAGGTTTTATTTAACTATAGTGGTATACTCAATAGTCCCCTGATTCTGACTGCTGCCTCGAAATATCTGCTGGAAATGAGACGAATCAACATAAGTTTGGCTCTAAACAATGATGCTGAAAATACCATAAACCGAGTATGTGAGCCACAATGACGTTTTAGAGAAAAACGAAATAAAAAGTCACGTATAGCTAACATAAGAAAGAGACAGTTCAAATTTCTCGGACGCATAATGAGGGAAGATGGCTTAGAAAATTTGATAGTCACGAGACAGATTGAAGGCAAGAGCAGCACAAGGAAAGAGTATCTCCCTAGCAAACATCGGTAAATGGTGATGGCGGAACAGGATTTAATAAAGCTAAAAAGAACCGGAAACTGTTAGGAGCCATTGTCGCCAAATTCCTGAAGGTAGATTAAACATAGAAGATGAATATAACATGTTAGATTTTTAGATGATTTCCTCGTTTATTTACATGGCCTCGATACGCACTGAGTAGACATACTTTGTTTTTAGCTTTAAATTATGTGTATGAATATTCTGAATAGTTCAAACATACTGACAATGGAAATTTATTTTTTCCGTTTTTAAAAGCTGATATTATTTAATGTTACAATTCCATGACTTATTTCTGTTTCATTCGTATACATATTTATACAATACTTTGCTTATATAAAAATGTACTTAAGTTCATGAATTTCTTTTACACATTATACATTCATACCGGTTTATTAATGGTAAATCTATACACATTATCATTATATCGTTCAATCTGAAATTTTACACATGCAATGTCATTTCACGGAAGAAAATATTGCAATGTTAAATGAGAGTATGTAGTTCCAAATGTTCTCGTTGCTTCCGGAAAATATACTTTATTTATTTTTTCTCTTTTTGGTCAGCACTTGAGACGAATGAAATCTTAGTAGCAAATATACATTGAGCAGTTGTAGTAAATACAAAAAAAAGTTGAAAAAGAAAAGTGATGAAAAGGGAGATTATAAAAAGGTATCATTATCTTGTGAAAAATGGCCGATACTGATAGCGTGCTCGGGGAATAGGAGACTTTTGCTTCACTGTTCTATCTTTATGTTATTTATATTCCTATTTTTAAAATAATCTTTTGAAATCCACTATGTAGACAGTGAAAAGTTTCAAGCTGCAAGGTAAGTAAAAAGTCTTGTATTTATTTTTTTGTTACATTCATTGCGTCGATAAATACAGCAAGATTTTAACTTTGTTTCATGCACGCTAACTTGATATGAGGAGAGAGTGTGTTTGCTATTTTGCTTTATGATTATATATTGTTTATACATGTTGCTTCCATTATTATCCCTTCTGAATATATAAATATGTTTTGTTAAAATATTTACTAACACTGATATTGTGGTAATGGGATTTCGAAAGATACAAATTTAAAGGGACAATTTGGTAATGGACTTACTACAGTGTCAATTGTTAATTATAAATTTCGCTTACTTCTTTCAGGCAGGCCTTATATTTTCTGCTTGCTTCTTTTGCTTTGTTTCCTCACCTCACTCCACTTTAGGTTTGATTCTATTTTAATGCAGGGTTTTTTTTTCATTCCTCTATTTTACATTTTAAAAAGTTTATTGAGAATATTAATTCATTTAACTATTCTGCTTTATTTGTAGAGTCACCGCTGTTTCGTTATTTTACACTTTACCATTGTTTCATTATTTCAATATCTTTTTGCATGCATTCCCTCTATCTATCTATCCATCTATCTATCTTGTCTTCATATCTCCATCTTTATTGTTCTTTCTTCTTTGTCATCATCTTTCTTTCAAGTTATCGGCCATCTATTTCTATGTCTTAATCTTTTTTTTTCTTGCAAAGTTTCTTTTATGTTGTTTTTTTCCTTTTTGCATCTCATTTTCATTCAATTCTCTTTTTTCACTCTTTTTTGTCGTCCTTTTTATTTCTTTTCGTATTTTCGATGTTAAAGTCAACCCCGACAAATATTTCCTTCCATTTTTTTTCATATATCATCCTTCCTTTTTCTATCGAATATAATTATTTCTTTTCCATTCGAATAATATCGTTGCATTTTCTCCTGAATATTAATGGTACTTTTCCTTCCTTTCTTTCGAATAGTACACTTCCTTTTCCTTTCTAATATGACGCATTTTTAAAATTTCCAGTATCATCCTTCCTTTTAATGTAAATTAGTTCGAATACAAATACTATTATTAGTTTAATCATTTCATGTTATATAAAATCAAATTTTTCAATTTGAAATGTAATTTCTTTAAGTCTATTCATGTGGCGTGCAGTTAGTGTAACGATTATTTCAAAGTGGAATCGGAGAGCCGAGTTCAAATTCAGCCAAGGATGTTACGTTTAATTTCGTACATATACACTGAGTATTAAACTATGGCGCTGGCAAATGGAAACCACTCCACTATCTTTCACCAAAATGCTTGGAAATTCAGAAATAATAAAGAAAAGGGAGAACTCGAAGGGTCTTGATCGTCTATGCTTTGAAAGGTCATGGCACTGGCATTAAAATAGTCTACCCTATATTTTTTCCTTGATATTATCTAATGAAAGTTCGACATCGTCGTTATTAACATTTTCCTGCTTTTACTTTTAACCGTCGTTTTAAAAGAAAAAAAAAAACATCCATTCTTTCATATGTACCTCTTGTCTTCATTTTCTATTCCAATATTTTACTTTCTATTTTCATTATTCTTTCATTATTTGCTCTTTGCTACACTTTTTTCTTTCTGTCTTCTCGTTATGAAGCCATGCTATCATTTGCTTTGCTTTTTTACAATTTTGTTTTCATCGATTTTACTATTTCTATGTTTACCTTTCAAGATGTTTTACTTACATTCCAGATTTTTTATTCTTACTTACATTCACCACCTAGAGTAATGATCTGGAGCTTAGTGAAACGTTTACGATTACAACTTACTAACAACTCTCGGGTGCCCGCATGATACTTGCCTCTTATCTTTTCAGTGATATAAGAGGATAAAATTCATTTTCTAATATGTAAAATAAAGTGCTTTGTTACCCGCACTAGTACAATCACACAATTCAAAAGGGGAAAATATGAAAAAAGAATACGTTAACCAGTTGGTGAGCAGCAATATATTGTGGCAAGCAAGAAAATGGTAATTTCGGTTAAGATGTCGATTCCACAATCTGCATTCAATATATTTAAGTTGAAAAGAAAACATCAAGATATCAAATATTTAAAGGAACAAACAAAATAGGATCAACAAAACCAAGATATGAATACAGAGACTTCGATCTGTAATTATTTGGAAGTCCAAAGAGAAAAAGGTTATGAAAACAATATTGATGATTGTTATAACATAAACTGACAGAAATTGCTATGTTGATTTTTTTTACGACGATGTTCACTCTCAATAAGGCTCAAGAGACTCTCAAGGTAGAGGGCTGAATATAAACAGGCAGAATTTATGAGGATAAGAAGGGAAGATAACGCCTGACTGTAGATTAGTATAGGTTAAGTTTGTAGTGATACATTGTAGTCTGCACCTCAACTCATTAGGAAGAAGCTGCTTAAATATCACCTGTGGAATATGAATGCAATGAGGATGTTTCTTTACAGTTTGCGAGGCATGGCGGATCTTAGCCGGAAAGTTTAGAACTATTGAAACTAAGGAATGTATTTCATATGGGATCTTTTTGGGGAATAAAGATAGAGCAGCAAGTGTCTTTTGACGTATCGTCTGTGGGAAAATGATTGTAGGGTGGAAAATAAATCTACACCAGCAAAGGTTATCAAAAGTAGAAAGTGAAGACTAGACAGGTCTAGCCCATATATGGTAGAAGTGCTCCATTTTTGGCCTGATCTGGCTCTAGTACAGATAGAGGATAACATGAGGAATCAATGATGGCAATTGATTTTATGTACGAATTCCGCTTAATGTCTGGGTTAAGTCTAAGTACCAACAAGCGCCCAAGGGGCGGGTCCACTCTAAGTGAGCACCCGTTTAATGCAATCGGTGATAATTCAACAAAGAGCACAACGCAGTGATATTTATAATACAAATAACTAGTTTAATTATGAAAATATGTGCTAATATTTTCTTGAAATTTTACATTTAAAACCGCCTGTATACGGATAGTATGTGAATTTTCTGAATATACAAAAATAGAAAGGGCTGTAAGACATGGATGTGTCGTTTCAGCTGACTTATTCAACCTATAAAGTGAGGCAATTCTGAGACAATTAGACGTCCTATCAGGATTCATTATTGGCGGCCATAATCTCTAAAACATAGGATATGCAGATAATACAGGGCTGTCACGGATACAGAAAAGCAGATTAAGAAAGTAGTGTAAGAAAGCGAGGAGAAAATGGTAAACATCAGTGCAGGGTTGCCATCAAAATGAACAGCACAACAAACACATTTCAAATTGGAGATACCAAAATCCAACAAGTACAACAATTTAAATTACTAGGAAGTGTGTTACCAGAGGTCGGGAAGTGCGAGATTGAAATCGGATTGTTTATTGGGATAGTGAATTTTTTTTTAAATTCAAAGCAAAGTATAAAGAAACAGAAAAAAATTGTTAGAATCAAAGAAAATAATACTGAACATCTACGTAAGATCAGTCTTCATATATGGCACAGATGATAAAGGGACTTGGATTAAAAAGAATGTGGTTCTACAGACTGATGCTGAGGATATCATGGACTGAGCAAAGATGAAGTTTTAGAGAAAATGGAACACAAATGACGCTTAAACGTAACATTAGAAAGAGACAGTTGAAATTTCTAGAGTACATACTAAGGAAAGAGGGCTTGGAAAATTTGATACTCCTAGGTCAGGTTGGAGGCAACAGGGACAGAGGAAAAGAAAGTATAACCTACCTACCGATAATGGATGACAGAAAATATTTTAGTAGAGATAAAACAAACAGAAATTTTTAATAGCGACAATTAATAGGAAATTGTGAAGAGCCATGATCGTCAACGTCCTGAAGAGACACGGTACATAGAAGAAGAAATTTACTGCATATTTCATTGCTATTTATTGACATTTTCTTTTACTGAATAAATACTTCGTCAACTACAACAAACTGTGTGAACTCAAATATAATGACGTAGTGTTTGAACGGGTATACAATACCTCAAATATTGTGTTTCATTGGCGTCGGCTGACAAAAGAATTGGTAAAATCAGTTAATAGTAGTAGTACCATGCATCTGCTTGGTTAAAATTCAGTCCTTTGTTGGTGAAATAAAAGTAACCTCTTAGGAATGTTTTATATTAATTGTATTCACGATTAGTTTTTAATAGGGAATAACGAAATGTCAAATTCAATTTTATCTACGGGGAGCAATACAGAGATATAAATTAAGCATGAATACAGCTGCAAGACTACATTTACTATCAACGAGATGGGAGCACTATCAATAATACAGGATTACCATTGAAACTCCTTTTTTTTTTTTTAGAATATTTAAGAGCATCATATATTTACGAGTAGAAGAAATTAATTGACTGCTATTTAATTTAACTTTAGGAATAAACGAATGAAACCCCTTTAATAATAGTCCTGAGTATTTTAACCTATACGTTATTAGCTATCACATAATATTTTCAGCTATGCGAAGCATAAAAATGAACGGAAATTGCATAGAATTTATATTCCGCTATTAGTCCAAAGTCAATTTAAAAATGAATATTCCGAAATGGATTTTAATTGTAACGTTTTATTGACAAAGGTATCTTATGTTTTAAATGAAATGTTATTTTGGAGACAAGCTCAACTAGGTTTACACTAATACCTTAAGTTTGATCATTAATTTTTTGTTCAATATGATGTTCAACCATTATGTAAAGACATGGCTAGCTTTATTCTTTATTTTATCACAGCGAAATTTGTGACTGTTAATATATTCTAAAAGGAAGTATCTTCAAGTTAGATGGAAACAATTATCACATAACTTGGCATATTTTTATTCAGGTAGACGTCGCAAAATTCGTCTAAAAATGTGGTTATGATTATATACAGCTTTTTCGATTTAATAAAATCTATTAAAAAAGTATTTACTAAAAATAATAACGAAAATATTTAATCTTGAAGTTCAGAATTATCTAAAGCGTATTACTACCGCTACGAAAACAGAGTCAAAACGACGATTTATCGGATTAAGGGCAAGCGTATTAAACTACTGTAGAAAAAAGAGATATCACTACATCATCTAGGATAACGAGATTAATTATTTGCCAAAAATGAATCAGTTCCATAAAGCTCAGTTTAAAAAGCATTATATATCGATGAAAGTCGAAAACATCAAAATATTTTAACTTTGAAACAATATCTAATTATTAAACATATCTAATAAATATTTTTGTGAAAAAGATATAGCACCTTTGTATTAATAAAGTGTTCTGGGCGTAATTCTAGACACACTAAACGATAAACATTAAGCAAGTTCGAGTATTCGATATTTGCTTTGAGGTCATTGCTTTTTGCTAGCATACTAATAAGGAAGGTTTCATGTAAAAAACGAGTTCCCAGAAAGGTACAATACAGTTTCGACTCCTATCGGGAGGTATATATATATATATATATATATATATATATATATATATATATATATATATATATTTATTTTTTTTTTTTTTTTTTTTATTTTTTCAAACTGTCGGTATGTATATATTATGTGCGAAGTATAAAAAACATAGATGTTTACTGAAACACCTATGCATCCCTAAATATGGCGTGCGTATGTCTGTGTGTAAATTTATAAAATATATATATATATATATATATATATATATATATATATATATGTGTGTGTGTGATCTAAATTTCCGGCGGATTTGAATAACCATATATAGCATTAATAGAAAATAGATGATGAAGAATACTAATGAGTCCCAAATAGGATGAACCATCCGTCCAATGCTTTTTTGAATTCTGTTGAGGATTCTTCTAGTCTCGATGAATATATATATATATATATATATGTATGTATATTGGCCCAGATAACAGGAGATTGATAATAAACTGCTTGAAGATAGTACAACGGGTATTCATAATTTAATTTTCTGATAATCAATTAAAAATACGAAAATAAATTGTATAGCTTATGTACATATTGCTAAGTGAAGAAATATTTTCTTGTGATATTTAATCAGTTTTCAGCTACAGCACTTCGCAATATTACCATAATGTTCTGACAACATTGTTGATGAGCGGTCAGTTATGTGTCATGAAAATAGCTGATCGTATCATCGCCGCAATTTTTCGTTTTCTACAATCAAAAAATAATAACACTGTAAATATCGTTCCTTGTTAGTGTGAAACACAGAAAATGAAAAATGAAATAAAAAATCCATCTGCTTTTAGACAGTTGTAGAATGAAAGTTTTAAATGGATACAACTGAAGACACGTATAGATTCTCATACACAAGCAAAAATTACACCATTCCTTTTCAAACGAACATCGAGGAATTTCTGTAGAATATATATAAAAAAAAACGTCAATATTATTTTCTAGGTGGCCTTAAAAATGCAAGGAATATTAACTCTAAATTATAAGTTTCCATCATAATTTTATTTCAGAGAATTTTTTTCATTCATTCTCGTCGTAAAATGTAAGTTTTAAATGATAAAATTTCAGCTAATGCAAAACGCTTTGTTTTATATATCGATATGTTGCTCGAATAAAGCTGAATTACTTACCAACAATCAGTGTTTTCTAATATTTCCTTTTCTATTCCACAAGTTGTGCCGGCTGCTAAGAGACAGAGAAGGCCAAAGAAATTGACTGCTTATTGTTCTCGCATGTATCATTATATTTAGGCAACTAAGGGACCATTGTTGATTCAATTATGAGTACAAGTAAAAGCATAACAATTTTTTTGCGGTTAGAATTCTGTTTAATGAAACAACGCATAATTAAATTCGCTACACGTTATTCAATTTGTCTGCTATATAGAGAAACATGCATACACACATTATATATATATATATATTTTTTTTAGCTGAGGGCATTTTACGCAACAAACGATTTTGGCGAACGTTCCAAGCTTCGCTATCTCGTCATCATACAAAATAATCAGATTCATTTTATCGATTATGGACGTAGATGGTATTCTCGAACAACTGATACGAACAACGCGGCGTTTCTGACTTGGAGTGCACCAATAAGGTAGCAGGATTGGTGCAGTGGCAATAGCGAAACCTTTGAGAAAATAAAAACATGTAAACATAAGAACATACTAAAAAGTAAATAACTCAATTCCTATTTATTCTCTGCAAGTAAAACTGCATTTACTTATACGTTTTTTGCTTTTGAGTATCGGTAACGATATTGATAAATAATTCTGAATACAAGTGACTGCATTTTTCGTTAGTGTTTCTATTTGCATGAGGAAATTGATTTAATCTTTTAAAACTATTGTATAATGCACTAGTTATGTATACATACATTGTCTCACATTATGATTAATCAAATTTTTTATCGATTAATATGATAATTACTGGAATTCAAATGTTTATTTGCTAAATTATGCCGACATCTGTCTCCGCTGTTAGGATCAAAGAGGTTTCCTTCAACATAGATGTAAATAAATGAGATGCCATTTGCATAAAACTTCCACAATGTTGAAGACTTACGTTCAGATGAATTTTGATCGAAACATTAGGCTGTGAACTGTGGCGGATATGACAGTTAAAATAAAAACCTTGATAATGTCAAACTTTTCAAATTCTAAGACAATCCTAGAAATTGCAAAAATCATCGGTAGGTTCTAAAGAAATTTGTTGAAGGTCGTGACGGCACCGATGTAGATAGGAGAAGCTCAAGTTGATGAATTGATCTCGATTATTTTTACATTTTATTAAAAGAGAAATTATGCAATATCCGATATATATATATATATATACACACACACTTGAAGACTCTTTGGTAAATCGAATAATAATTACGTTTAAATTCAACTTCATGCGTGCTTAGTGGTAGAATTACCGACTGACGACAATTCAGTGGGTTTTAGATACTAGCTCGAGGCAACCTGGATGTCTAGCCACACTGATAAGCTGTGATAGAGGAAAACAGTCTGTCTGTAGATGTCTCTCTCTCTCTCTCTCTCTATATATATATATATATATATATATATATATATATATATATATATATATATATATATATATATATATATGTATGTGGCTGTCAATCGTATCCATGTATTTCTGTCTAATAGGGCCGCAAGCCAATATGTTTGGCTAAGGCACAGTATTGTTTATTCAACACACTCAGAAAACACATACACACATAGCGTAATGGATAAAAGCGTTGGTTGTGTAATCCAAAAGTAAATTGAGCCAAACAGTTGGGTGTTCAATACCTGGCCACGTCAGAGGGACAAAATAACTTTGAGTTGCGTTACTACAGCGAATTAACTGATACTAAGTATTTTCTAAAACAAGCCATGTCACTTAGAATGAGAACAATCTAGTCCCGTGGATTAAATAAAGTGTTCAGTTCGCAATTCCAACGTATATCACCTGAAGATCGGAGAGTACAACGGCCGAAACTTTGTGAATATGAAAATGATGACAAGAACAACAGTTTGTATCATGCAAATAGCATATATATATATATATATATATGGATTTTAAACGCTGTTGTGGCGTAGCATTGTCGACAGCCTGTTGATATCATCACAAACTTTGGTTTATTCTTCCCCAAACTCCTGAAGAAGATCGGAGGACACAAATATCGAAACGTTGTTAATAACAACATAAATGAAGACAACAGTAAAAATATAAAAAATGCAAATAATGGTTATTCTTCATTAAATAAATGCAGGCAATGAATGTATGATCGTTAGTATGAGGAACAGGCACAATCTGTGGGAGACTATTTATAAGCAACAGAATCAAGCACATCCATAAATCCATATGCCTTTGAAGGCTTTAGATCGTCAACAGAAAATATGACACAGGATCCTAAACACCCACTGGAATAGCGAAATAGGCTTTCCAGAAAAGCAAATTAATTATCAAGAAACAGGAAAATCTCGATAGAAACAAAATACGTAGCTGCAATGTAATACGGATGCTCTTATATGACCGTGAATGCTAATCTGTTTCCTCATTGTTGAAGAGGAAGTGAGGCAAAAGTAATCTTGTTCTATAGAAGTATACTGAGACGACAGCGGACTGAATATGGGAAAACATTTTAAGAAGACTGGGAAGAAAATGCACTAGGTAGGCAGGTATAATCACTGAGATATACAATTAGAATTTGACACTTGTATGACATATTGTAAGAAAGAGATTTTCCGTGTAAGCATGCCAGAATATAGACTGGGAAGAACAGCACACGAAAAAAATATTTCCTTTAAGATATAAACGACAAGAATGTGTGAACGCCTATAATTGAAAGAGCAGTGCTCATAGAATATCGTGTTAACTTTTACGTTTGAGAGGTAGGGAAGTAATACAGAATGGCCACATACAAAATAATTCATTACAGTTTGAGGCGACAAGAAACCGATTATAGCTTACACTAATTTACGCACTCTACTAGGATCAATTGCCACTAATGTTAAGACGTAAAGGTCAGAGTTTATGGGGATAAACGAACGGTTAACCCTAGATTTGAAGATGTTGTATTGTAGTGATCGAGGAAGCATCCTCTCAGGAGTAGGTTCCACAAATTAGGGATTCCCATGAAGATGCTCGAATACGAAAGGAATATGGCTGACATGTTGAGGTAGTGAAGGGGTCCGGTATTTTATCTGTTCCAGATTGAGGCATGATATTTATTTTTCGAAAGAATAAAAACAAACAAAAAAACATGGGGTCCATATTTCAAGAAGAATCTATGTACTTTTAAAAATACATGTTAAATTTCCCATCATATTCAGCAAAGAAATATAATGAATATCGCTGATTTTTATTTTTTAATCATTTCACTCCATATAAGGCGATGAAGCCGCTAAGGCGCAATAGATTACTGAGAATGAAGGAAACTAGAGATAACAAAATAGGGACGAATTTAAAAGAGACAAGATGAGAATATATGTTAAATGTTTCAAGATTATAGTTGAGCAATATTTTTTAAAAAAATTAAAAAAGACAGAGATATTTGCTCACACAGGAAAGGTAGCTCCTTTACTAAAATGTAAATAAATTCGGATTATAAATATAAATCCATTAATCCCTTAGAAACAGCCTGGTTTATTAAATGTGGGCTTTGAAACATCTTATCTTCATAATTATAACTGAAGTTTGTGCTGTGTAAAGCACGTCGTGACTTAAAGGGATTTCTCATACCTAAATCAGACGTAGGTTCGAACCCTGCCCAAGTAAACCTCATTTTTATTAAAGATTCTCACAAACCCAAGCATGTTAGTCAGTTATGTGCCATGTGTGATACACGCTTAGGCGATCATGTATCTTTCAATACATGACTTAGTATCAGTTAATTCGCTGTAGTAACGCAACTCAAAGTTATTTTGTCCCCTCTGCCGTGGCCAGGTATTGAAGAAACAACTATTTGGCTCAAGTTAACTTTTGGATTACACAACCAACACTTTTATCCATTACGCTATGTGTGTATGGGTGTGGGTCTCTGTGTGTGTTGAATAAACAATACTGTGCCTGAGCCAAAGATATTGTCTTGCTGCCCTATTAGACAGAGGCAGAAATTTTTCCCGCAGTAGGTTACCATTTCTTTCTGCTATATACCAGTTGTCATCTAAGGCTACAGAACCCGGTCTGTACTGCTATTTACCCTTATAGCTGGTGAGAGAATAAGACGATACATACCTTTCCCAAGGTTATTAGCACGTAACTGAATGTAATGGATTCGACGGAAATTCGAACTCGGCTCTCCGATTCCTCAATCCTAGCCGATATCTCTTATTCCACCAAACAAAGATTAAACTATTTACAAAATATGTTTACTCAAACACCTGTAGTCACTAAATAATAACACTTATATTAATAAGAACAAATATATACATACATTTATTGAACCCAATCAATGAGGACTCATCTACACACACACGTGTGGGCCTACATACAGGTGTATGCATATATTTGCACACATATTGGCTGATAACTGATAATAAATTTGAAATGTCTGTTGTATATTATTTATATATGATTTAAAGAAATCCCATATTTTGAGATAATATTCTGTCTCCTCTGATAATATTCTTCCAAAGTGTCTCGTTGGATAATACTTTTATTGCTTTTGTTATGAGCTTTTGATTACATCACGCTGAGACCCCGAAATTAAGCAACATCGAGTCGGCTCATTGACTAGATGGGAGCCCTCTTGGGAATATCAGCTGCTGTAGGCTTGGATGTGCCAGCAGTGTAATAGATAGTGGCTCTGAACTGAAAATCGCAGTGCCCAATTTCCATTTTGGTTGGTTTCGTTATATTCACATACGAGCAATTACCGTAAGGAAAGTTATGAACCCGCCTCCTCTCACCGACCAGTTACTAGTAGAACTAGGTATCAGGAAATCATTGTTACCACCAATAAATTATTACAAACTAAGAACATTTTCTGGCTTTAGATAACTTACAAAAACGTAATAAGCCGTAAAAATAAACCTGTAAAATTATTTTATGATGATTTTCTAAGCTTAGCCCAGATGTGGCACGTAGGCAAAAGGAAGGAACAAGGTCACTATTTAATCGCAATTTGTCTTGCAAGACAAGTTTACTAAACAATATACCCATTGGAGGTGCCTAAAAAATCTTTTGTCCTGTGTTTTGAAATAAAATGATTCTAATGTAAACGCATTCCTAATAATAAAAATAATCGTAGTATTAGTAATAATATCTATATAAAATGAGTATGATCTTTTTTTTTTTTTTTAACAAAAGTGATGAGGGGAAAATGTCCTTAAGCCATTTATGACCTTAACTCTCTGGCTGGGACCCGGAAAGAAATGTGTATACAACATAAATTACATCAAATAATAATAATAATAATGATAATAATAATGATAATAATATTCCATGCATTAAAATTATCAATCTGGCTATAGAATAAGAAAATTATTAACCCAACGTAAGTTGCACCATCCAAGCAGATGTAGTCCGGTTTTATATTGCAAAAATAATAGGGGAAGCCGTTTAATCCGAGTTGTGTTTAACTGCAACAAAACAATTATTATTTACTATAAATTCCAACTAATATCACCCTAAGGAGACCGCAGATGACAATGTGCGAAACGTCGAGAATAAAGCAATAAAGATAATAGTCCGAAAAATATAAATAGAGGACATAGTTACATCATCTCAGGAATATAGACAGATAACAACTACAACATGACAGCAGCAGCGAGATGTTATTTAAAAGTAAATATATATATAAATAAAATAATAGATTCAATCTCGAATCCACTGTCAATGTAATAGATAAAAATAATCAACAAAACATGAATCTAAAATTATAAAGATATTTGGTTGGTGCATAATTATCAGACGTTTTTAAACAATATTTATTATGAAAAAGAAACATAACAATTCAACAATAACATTTTAAAATGAGTGTATGATGATCAACAGGGATTTTATAACCTGAAAATAAAATATTTTTTAAAACAAGTAAACAAAACAATAATTTTTATTAGTAAATAACTCGCCTAAAATCGCCTGATAATTATGCACCAGCCCAATATTAAGATACAAGAGTTAATTAAGAAAATTAGAATAAAAAATCTACATGTTTAATATGCACTCAAAAATACCGATGCCGATGTCAAATAATATAAATCCCTTCAGTGACTGAAGAATGCTGAGTTAAAAGTATAAATATAGACATCTAGAATGGCTGAACAGGATCAAAATTAGGAATCATCAGGCAGCCATAATAACAAATTATACTGACACAATATGTAGATTACATGGACAGGCTGAGGGTTTGGAAACTTAGTGTTTGGTTATCCAGGGATGAAACAGGTGGTAAAGAAAGATTGCAAAAGATTGTGTACTATATTAATTCTGACAATTGATATGAACATCACGTGTTACCAGGCACAGAAGTTACTATTCCTTAAGACGTTGCAGTTCATACGAGCAGACATAAAAATGTAAGAAACCTGAAGAAAGTTAATAAAGTAAACAAACAAAAAAACCTTCTCCTATATGCGGCAGGAACATCAGAAAATATATATCTTTAAAAAAATCACAACGTAAATGATATAAGGATTTTGAGACTGAAAAATTTGTCTTATTATTATCGTTATTATTATTATTATTAGTTGTAGTAGTTGTAGTATATGTTATGTTTTCTGCTTTATATCCCTTGAATATGGAGCCTGGTTAGAAGGTAAAAACCTATGGCGGATTCAGGATATTTAGAACCTTGAATATAAAAAGAAATATACATCTGACTACGACAAGGAAAAATGCACAGGAACCTGGTGGTCCAAACCTAACGTTTTTTTTACGCATATGAAATTTTGTTATTTTACTATTTTAACATTAATTTTCCTTCGAAATTATTATTTAATTTATTTGTTTCTCCTTTAAATGACGATATAAATCCCCCAAAAAAACAAAAACATGACAGGTAAAAACAATACAACACGGATTCTTTCTTAGAAGGATATGTATTTTTTTAGTAATTTGATGAAAAATAAATTATTCTTAAATTTATCGAATGTAAACTTTTTGTCTAAGTTTAGGACTTAGACAATGATATGTTTTGTTTCGTTAATGTTCGTCTTGAAAATTTTACGTAAGCATGAATCCGTATTATTATTTAATTTATTTGGTTCTCCTTAAATTACTGATAGATTAATCAATTATTTAATTTTTTCTCATTATTCCCTTAGTTTTCAATATTGCAAAAAAACATTACATTAATTTTACGATGTTCTTTCTTATTATTTTTTTTTTTTTTTTTTTTTTTTAAAACAACGCTATTTTCAACGACTTTAAAAATAACGACGGAATTTACATTTACATATTATTTTATGAATTTATGAAAAAAAAATCACAGCAAAGACAAACAATAAGTAGAAAATATCGTGGAATTTACAGATGGGCCAATAAAATTTTTAAATTTAAGCAAAGACAAACGAATGTAAACTTTTTTTTTTTTTTTTTTTTTTTTTAAAAACAACGCTATTTTCAAACTTTAAAAAATAATAATTTAATAATAATGAAAAGAAAAATAATAATTTAATGGGCCAATAAATTATTTTAAATTTCACAGCAAAGAAAAAATAAAAACGAATGTAAATTTTTTTTTTTTTTTTGAAAAAAGATACACAAATCAGAAAGATAATACTGAAAATTTGGTTGGAAACAATTTAGACAAAAACCTGTCATTCTCTTTGATTTCCGAAATAAAAAGAATTTCTGTATATTGTGGAGTTTGGTCCCGAACAACAACCTATGGATATTAGGCCCTATAGGTGAATTGTCACTTAATTGATATGAAGTCCTATCAACAAAACGCAGTATGGCTCTTTTTCTTAGTATATGAGATGTTCCTACAAAGAATGGGCGATCTAATGATGGTTTTCCATTATTTAAATCCAAAAACTTTGTATGTTGATGTTACTCGCCAAACATATGACATTTGGGGAAGAAATTCAATAGAGGAATATTCAAAGGTGACAATCCAGAAAGTACATAGACAAAAAATAATCCAATGGGAAATAACCGATTGACAGAGGCTGTTAGAATTGCGAACAAGAATAATGAACCATTTCTTTACTCATAATGAAAAAACGGGGCCCAGAGCACGGATAACTATTGGTACATTCTGAATCTTCATTCCCCACATCCTGGTAATCTCGAACTCCACGTCAGAAGAGTCTAGGGAATTTTCAAAGAAAATTTCTCGATTATACCATCCACACAGACAGAAAAATTGAAGCAAATATAATTGTCTCCATTTTAACAATTTCTACACAGACAAAAAAATGGATATTATTGATAATTCTCATATAGGATCTCGAAAAAATAATAAGACCAATAATAATAATAACAATAATTAATAACATGTTATATTTTCTGCTTTGGTACTTAGCTGCATTAATTAGAACTTCTTTCTCAGCTTTTAACCCGGTGTTCCTCAGCTACACACCTTCTTCTTTCGTTATTATTAGGTATTTGCCATGGAATGCTATGGGCTCCCAGTTTTTTTTTTTCTAATTTTATTTTGGGCAAGTTGTTTTGTTTTCTGCTTTACCCGTATGGCGTAGATGGTATTTGATTCGTTTTTTCTTGCTATGATTTCAGGTACATTAAGCTGTTTCTTGAATAGTGCAACTTCTTTTTCTTCAATTTTTAGGAGAGGACCATTGCTTTCTAGTTATGCTTCCAATCCGATTGTTGCAATTTTTAGATTTATTTCAAGTAGGGTTCGAACTCGGCCTCCAGGTGCCGTTGCTACATAGAGACTATCAAAATCTGTAAGTATTTTTCTGGTCTTGACGTCCAATCTTTCGATGTAATTCAGCTTCCATTCAATAATACTGAAGCTGTGTGTTACTATGACTATAGTTAAGGTGTTGATTGCCTTCATTTTGTTGGCCGCATTTAGTTCGCTTTCTCGTATCAAACGCCCTCTCCTATAATATTCTTTTCGGATCTTTTTCATTATTGAATGATGTATTCCTTCTCTTTCCTTAATTACTAATTATTGGTGTGTATCATTTGGTCTAGTTCCTTAAACTTGTTGTTGATATCAAGGTCTAAATCTGTAGTTTTCATTAGTTTACCACGTTTGTATGTACCTTTGTCACATTTGTCGATTGCCAATTTCATTCCAATGACTTTGCTGAAGGTTTTGTCAATAGTAAGATTTACTAAATCCTTTCTATCGTCGGTCCATGATATCGATAATTGTATTTTCCTTCTTTTCACCTCTTCCAATATTGTTTTATTGATCATTAGTTGGTCCTTGCATCCGTAACTTCTTCACTTTTATCCATTCTGTTCAGCTGGGAGTAAATTCTTTTTTTCAAGGAAGCTGTATCTCCTATCGGTTATGATATTAGTGAAGATCTTGTAAATTTTTGGTAGGCAGGTGATAGGTCTATAATTCTTCGTATTCTGTATCTCTTGTTTTGGGGGCATTTTTCTGGTTTTATGATTATATCACTGTATGCCAGTTTGATGTCTTGATGGGTGCTAGATAGTTTTTAACTAAAAATGGATATTCGGTCTATTTCTGGTACGTTCCAGTTTTTGGTTTTGCAAAGGACAACGGTTGTTTCAGTAATATTGATATCTGTTCATTTTCCGCATTCTATATATGTACATGTTGTTCTTGTTGTTGCTGTATGCATGTAGATCTTTCATTGTGAATTTTTTTAGTTTTCTCACATATTACACCAAAACTCTTTGACATTTTGGGTATTAGTTGGGTCATTTATCTCGATTCTATTTTTCTATGTTCGCGATAAAGTTTCATGACATCTTTTTGTCAGAGAATCTGTTTTTATTTCATAATATCCGATTGTCTATGTCTTCATTTGAATTTGTTGTTTCAGTTTCTCTTTAACTTTTGGGGCATCAGTTTTATTCTTAATGCCAAGGCATCTTTTCTTTTATCTCCTTCATCTTGTTTTTCATTTTGAATATCTTTTCTACTTCACTTAGAAGTGACAATTGACTTCGTAGTGTATTTATTTCGGTTACTATTTTTGTTTTTCCAGCCTGGCATTTTTCTCTTTTCGATTACGTTGTGCTTTTACTTTTTCACCTATCGTTGTTATTTCTTCTTCTTTAGTTTGATTCCTGCTCAGCGTATTCCCTAATGGCCCAGCAAAGGAATACACTGAACAGGTATCAAAATGAATAATAATAATAAGAAGAAGAAGTAGAAGAAGGAGGAGGATGAAAAGAATAAGAAAAAAGAAATTATATTAAGAATTGGATAGTGTTACCAAGACGAACTTTGTTATGGTAAATAAATATCTATTAAAAGTTTATATTACAGATTTTCTTCATTGTCTTGGGATGATCTTTAATTATACTAATTAACTCTCTATACAACTATGATGATGCAGAAATAAATAAAAAGAAGACAATATTTCCCCATCTCTAATAATAGACGGATAATAAATTTCGACAGACAAACAAAGTAATATTTCGACCAACCAATCAGAACGATTTCACAAGTATGTAAGAAAAATTAAAAAAAAACAAAACTGCCAATGAAACCAAAATAAGCCTGTTTCTTCAAATAGATAGTTCGAACAAGCTATAAAAATGCTTTCACAACCAGGATATAACGTCGCGAACCAATGAGAAGCCAAAAGAGGACCTGTAGATGTGTATATAAACAGATGGGAATCAACCAAAACCAGCGTGGATATTTTAAGTATGCCCATTTTCCGATTTTGCGGCCATCGTATCTTACACAGAAACGAAATACATTTGCCCAAGTGGCTAGCTTAGATGGCTAAAGATTCTTTGCAAAATCGAAAAAGTTACCTTCCTTGTACGTAGTCACGAAGCCGCTACTATATTTTCATACATAGAAACATTCCTATAGTATATATAACTACATTCTTACTTCGTCATTTTGTATCCCAAGCGTTCACAAATGTAACTTTCCATACACCCATCATTAGTTCGTGCAAATTATTGATGTTTTTTTAATATATAGACATTTATTGCAAACCAGCAATATTAATTGCTGCATATACAGAAACATATACTGAGGCTGTTTTAATATTTCTTTTTTACTTCAAACTATTCACCAACACTAAAATCTTTTTAACAGAAATAATGTTCCGATCAGCCTAAGTTGCAGTAATAACATAGACACATCCATCTCTCATCAAAACAAAATTATAGTGAAGAAATATATTTCCAACAAAGACAACATAAATTATTTTAAAAATAAATGCAACTGCCGAAAAAATATGTCTGTACCTTAAACTGTCAATGTTTAACCGATAATATTGCATACCAAGCGAGGATATATTCCGGCAACGACGTTACATTTTAATTTGCTTCCAGTGGAAATTCATGGAAATTTCGTTTTTACCATCATCAAATGACCGTAATTAGTATAAAATACAAAAATAGCACTACTCACTCTAAATATGCCTGGCAATTACAGAATGAGGGAATCTCATCATCAATCAACTCAAAGAAATTTTAGCTAGAGAAATATTTTATAAAGGAAAAGGAACGAAATATAACATATGTCATGTTGATAAACAGGTTTTCTCAAAAGAGCTTAAATAACCCTAGATTATTAAACAGGAGAAAGTAATTGCTGGTTACATGTGTACATATAAATAAACAACTGCTTAAATACGTTGATCCAGATTATTTCTAATGTAAATTACGTTTTCTATTTATGTAAAGTGCTATTTATATTGAATATAAATTTGTTTTTTCTAATCTAATTTTTAAATAAGAACAAGTAGTCTAACTTTAATAAAAAAAAATAAATGAATATTCACCACTCAAACATTTTTATAGAGTTTTCTTTTTTTTCTTACATACATGTATAAATAAAACACGTTAATTGTGAAATATAATTTCTGAAATTAAAAAAAAATCTCTAATCCCAGCATAACATATAACTACATCGACATTATGATAACCAGGCAGCTTCAAATTTAAAATATGTAAAAGCCAGTCCATAATCAGCATTGAAGATTGCGTTGTGCATGAAACTCTGAGTCATGCAAAGGCGAGGAATATATATATATATATATATATATATATAAATGAGTATACTACAATAAGAGTCCTCTATGTAATATATATATATATATATATATATATATATATATAAACAGACGCAATATAGTAATTTACACGATATTGTGGCTTGAAGCGAATGATTTCTTTCTTATACGGCTGTCTCACACTCTACTTCAAAATTACCTCTACCTCCAGGCGCACACAATGTGTTAAAAATAATGTTATATCCATATCGGAAAAGAACTTTTTTGTAGCCATCTCTACCTACTTCTCTCGTTGCTTAATATGTAGTGCAACCCAGATAAAGACCACATAAATAGAGAAATGAGTATCTTGTTCCTTGATCTACCTAGAACTTCTGAGACGGCTGTTTAATAAACTGGGAGCCCACAGGAAACTTCAAGATAGATAGATAAAGATGGAGATAAATATACAGTGGATAGAAGAAGAAACGAGATCCCTAGATAAGAAATAAATTGGCATAATTGAATTTTAAAATATTCAGAAACGTTTTTCTTTTGTGAGTTGTATCTCTGTGCATTCAAGATTATGATTCAATTTTTCACATTCTCATAAGCCTGTGTGGGAGAAGATAATTATTACACAATCTCTATAACACGTCTCTTGTATCCCATGTTAATTGCCGATATGAAAATGCATTAATAAAATCATTGAATATATATAATATATATATAAATATCATATATATATATATGGTTGGATAGATGTGAGTTTGTGACGCTGGGTTTCACGCTTTTGCGATCGTCAGACAAACTGATTAAATCTTTTAAAAATTTTGGGTTTATGTAGATTGCGTGTATTGGTGTTATTATAGGAGTTGGGGGAATCGTCGTCGTGATGTCCCTCATGCTAACGCAAACATAGATGCATGACCGTACACCCGATGAGGCACGCAGACTCATATACACTCGCTCTTCCGCCGGGGCTCATACAGACAAATATATGTGGACAGTATGGGATTTGATATTTGTATGTATATGTCTGGCGTTGTCTCTATACATACGCATTTGTATTTTGAAATTCAAAGATCGGAAGTGTAACGTGAATGTCTCGTGAATGTATACATGTCAGCAATCAGAGCATTTTTTTTTTTCGCTGAATAATATTTCCTCGCATATATATATATATATATAATAGAAAAATACATACACAGGCAGAAATTTCTTGAGAGCGCTGCTACCGAAACTTAACAAAATATAAATCTTCGCCCGGATTATTCAAATATCTCCTTTATTTACATAAATACACCTTTCACAAGTCATGCCTACAAAACATTTTAAAAAAATGTTTAATTCTGAACATTCAATTGATTAAAATATATAATACATATCTTAATCTCAAACAAAATCATATTATAAGTAATTACATTGTTAAAATCAACTACAACTTTTACTCACTTCCACTTCTTAGATATTAAATTTCATCACTTAGTCTAATTGGTAATTTATCTTGACTTTTATTTCGCCTGATATCCATTTATGAGCGTTCGTAAAATATAAACCACCTAATAAACTAAGGATTCTTTAAAAAATATGTTTTAAAATATTCTCTGCAAAACAACATCCTTACATCTGCCTTGATAATGTCCATCAGAGGTCACAAAACTTCAGCTAAGTTTTCCTTTTGTCTTTACACATAATGTGGTTTTGCAGTTATAATTTTTATTTATACCTGAATTTTGACACACACACACACACACATATATATATATATATATATATATGTGTGTGTGTGTGTGTGTGTGTGTTTGGCATACCTAAGGAAGATAATGCGTATGTCCACATTCACATAAATACAGCAGTAAATTGTGTTTTTGGTCTCCAGATTCATTGTGGACTTCATTTTCCTCACTTCTAGCAGTTGACTATTTCTACGCGAATCTTATATGCGTTGTTCATGTCCTAAGTATTATCGTTCATTACCAGCCTTCGTTTGATTGTTCTATACAATAACCTTCTTTAGGTTACAACAATATATATGTGTGTGTGTCTGTCTGTTGCATTATATATATATATATATATATATATATATATATATATATATATATATATATATATATATATATATATATATATATATATATATATATATATATATATATATATATATATATATATATATATATATATATATATATATATATATATATATATAGTGAATTCGCTCTCAACACAAACACACATTATATATATATATATATATATATATATATATATATATATATATATATATAAAGTATTTCCTTATGCCGTCATAGAAAACAAACTGCTGTAAATGAACATAATGTTAATTCATGCGAATCTATGAATGTATTCATGAAGAAATGCATCCTTGATTGATTGATGCTGGAATGTTTTTAAAATGTTCTGTGTATTTGTTACCATGCGAATGTATGATGCATATACGTACTTTTTATTTTTTCAAATATCAATGTTATCCACATATTTTAGGATATGTCGAGTTTAGACAAGATATAGCTATACATACACACGCTTCAACTACCGAGCATGTACGTTAGACGGGCCTAGAAGAGCGGAATATACTCCCTTCTTTCTTCGACCTTAAACTTGTATAATTTAATGAAGAAGCAGCAGCGGCAAAATTGACTTATAAGATAAAAGGCAAATATTCCATTTTAATGAAATTACACTTCTACTTCCTCGCGCACAACGGATCATAATGAATGTCGATGACTCACGCCGGTTCATTTTGCGTCCAATGTGGCTCCAAAAATCCCATCCTATAATAACAAGAACATAGCAAAAATGGAAAGAAAATAAAACGATGGATAAATTTCAATCATAAAAAAATGCTGCTGTTAGGGTCCGGATATCAAAAGCAAATACAAAAAAGAGAAATCTAAACAAATCATTACAAAAAGAAGATTGTTTACAACTCATTGACCTGATTAATGTTCTTTGTCCTTTTTATTTACATATTAAATCGATATTATTACTTAAGAGAACTATTTGATATATTGTTATTTACAAAATTAAAGTTTTGTTAATTACAAATAAAAATAATCTACAAAATATACCACCTATAAAAACTGTCATCATAATATAATTATAAAACACACACACATCGAATTGCCCTTAAAAAGCCTTCATCATTATACAAACATACACAAATTTATACATATGATAAGTATGAATACGAACGTGTGGGATGAATGTTTGAGTGATAAATAATACAGATTTTCAGCAGTAGTTCTTGATAGCTATCTGCCGATCATTAACATATATATGCTTTTTTTCTAGTTATTCTCGTATCTGATGGATACGTCTTTCTGGTAAAAAAATTAACTGACAATTCTGTTTTATAAGAACAGTCTTAATCCATCGAAAGAAATTTATTTGTAAATTAAAAATACCCGAGAGTTTCTATTCGATGGTTTTGATTTTTTTTTTTTGTTCAGATATTCCCTCATTTCTTTTTTTCATGTGGACTTCCCAGCAGTAATATCCGAGCAGAGTGCATTGAAAATAAGATATTTTTGTAGCTTGTCTGAACATTTTTCTTGTTTTTTCCGAATCTAGATGACACCAGTCGGAGTTTTAAAATGGTGGGTCTTCCAATGTCAAAACATCCACTGAGAATTAGGCGATAGTCAGCATCCTGGAGTGTGTGGACACCTACATTAAAAAAATCGGAACAGGATTCTGTCATTCTCTATGTGATTATAAAAGAAATTGTTTTGGTTGTTATTGAAATGGTTTTCTTATATAACAGAGTATTCCATCATCAGTGAATATTTATTCAATATCTTTAATCAGTGAACTGAATACAATGCTGAAGAATTAATAAGTTATTTTCTGATTTCGTGTTCCACGGTAGCAACCCCTAAAAACTCACTCTCACTTTCTCTCTATACGCACACAGACATAGATACAAGCATATATACACACACATGTATTTATAGGACACGAACTACAAAAGAACTATGTATATTCATCTGACAATAATAATAATTAGATTGCAAACAAATATTTAACGTCATAGTAACCGATTAGTCGATTTAACTGTTAACATAATTACACACACACACATACATACGTACACGTAAGTATTTTTGTATGCATAGAAGCCGAACTACATTTTATTAAAAATTACAATCATAACATTAATCGTTACACACTCAAAACAAACGTTATAACAGCAATGTAATCATTGCAACGCCTCAGCCATTTTATAGGGGTGAATTGTTGGAATCTAACAAATGCTAACAAAATTAAAGTAGAACTTCGAAACTATTACGGATACCCAATGCTGAATTGATTGCAGTTTCATACGGCTTACATATGTGAAGAGACATCGCTAATAAAAAAAAATCCTTTTATCCCGGTTACGGTAAGCACAATATCAAGTAAACTACATTAGAACACCAGATACCTTTGCTTTTCGAAACCCTACTTTTTTTTTAATCATATCACCCCTAGCAAGACGGGAAGCCACTAGCACGCAAGGGGTTATAGAGGATTTGGAGCGAGAGCAGATAAGAATGATAGAGGAGAGGGTGGGGAGAAGGATAGTGGATAGATCAAGGCAACTGGAGATGTCGATTGACATTACATTTGAACAGTTGGAGATTATCAGGGAAACAGGAATAGGGAAGGGAGTTCCACAGGCGAGAGGTGCGAGACATGAAACTATTGGAGTAGAAGAGGCGGCTACATTTAATAGTTTCAACAGAGAAAGGGTGAGAGCGGGATGCCAGCCTTGTAGGACGCTTGAATTCGCGAAGTCTTGGAACCATCGAAAACAGCTCATCGGAGCAATTACCATGAAAGTATTTGTAAAAAAGACAGAGAGAGGCGACGGCACGTCTATGAGAGAGCGACTGCAGACGAGATTCGAGAACAGGGCCAATTATATTGCATATCCGCCTCTGGAGCTTATCAAGAACTCCGAGGCAAGCAGAAGGGCTCCAGACCATATATGGCAGCAATACTCCAATCAAGGGCGAATGGTTGATTTGTAGATTTGAAAGATCGATTCCGGGGAGAAAAATTTCCTGGCGCGGCACAGGGAGTCAAATTTCCTTGCAGTGGACGAAGCAATTGACTCAATGTATTTGTTCCATCTCAGTTCAGTAGACAACGTGAGTTCGAGCAGCCGGGAAGTTGAGCGTCAGACATTCTAATGGGGGGGGGATCTCTGTGGCGATTAATAAAGAACAGTTTTTTTTTGGTGGCGTTAAAGTTACTCTCTATATTTTTTAAAAAGAAATCAGTAAGCTTAGAGTGTCGAATAAAATGTTAAAACGTCCTTTTCCATGCTCCGTTGTGAAAATATTTATTGTTTAGCACCCTGAAGTTGCTATCTGTCCAGCTTATTACAAATAGATAATATGAAATTAACAATCCTATCTGAAGAAAATTCAAATTATGACTATAAGTGGATCAGACAAAATACAGATGCCATAGCTGGATATTTCCTATTGAAGTGAGATGTATTTTACAACTCACTTCAAAAGGAAATAAAAACAAAGAATGCATTTCTCGACGAAGGTAATATTTATTCTCACGAAAAAAAATATCGGCACGGGAGGCAAATGAAATATATTAGTAACTTAACACTTAGTTGTCACCCTTTGTCATTTTAATTATTTATACAAGGAAAATGAAATGTTTAGCGTTTTATTTGGACAAAATTATTTTCCGAGCAGCACATAGCGTCTCTTCTTGCTGTTAACAAATTATAAACTTTTTTATATTTAAATGGAAACTTATTCCATTTGGCTTCTGTCTAATCTTGTTTTCTATGTCTGTATGTCGATGTGTCTGACGTGGTGCGTTCGGGGATTTCGAACAACGCGTCCATCACAAATTAAAAGAGCAAATCTATTTTTCAGAAACAAATACAGAAGAGCTGGTTACTGATGTCGCTCTCGAACAAGAAATATTATTTTAACATAAGTAAACATATTTAAAAAATCGGATTGCATTATAAAAATGTGTGGCGTGTTTGCAGTAGTTCTGATAAAATATCAAATAACAGAAACCACATCACTTCAGGACTAACAGCAGCTGCAACAACGAAAATAGACATGACGTGTAGCCCGAAGTGAAAATAATAACATAATCAAGATGCTGACAATCAAATAAAATATTAGGAAGGAAACCCTCATCAATAATGAAAAGAGCGATAACAGCTACTGAACTTGAGAAAACTGTTCTCCTAAAAAAATGTTTTAAGAGTAAGATTTTATAAAGTTAACATCAGAGCTCGAGTAAAAGTCAAATAGACGATACATAATTAATGATACGTATGATGGGTAGGGCTTATCATAACTCAGTTGCGCCTATGTCTTCGCTCAGAGTGCGACTAGTGGCTCTATCCGCGGACATAGACGGAGCTGAGGAAAATAAATAGTTTGAGGTGCCTGGTCCTGAGGAACGGCTGCCCGAGGCTGCATCACCTATTGCACCAAAGAGAAGGGATCGGTAGTAATAACGTTGCCTGCTCAATCGACGGTTACGGGAACTAGACAATTATTGTTCCTGGTCAGGGTGTACGTGCTCGTGTTCTCGACGTTAAAATTGACCTTGTGCCACATCCCATCTCAGTGGGAAGAATAGAGTAAATAAATAAACAAATGATGCTGGGAAAACGCTCGGCTCATACTAATGATCCTTAGCTGTAGCTGCTCAATCCACAGTTCCCAGGCATGATAAAATTCAAGATCGTTCACGAGATCTTGTAAGGAGGAATTATTTTCAGAACTATTCTACACCAATCCACCGTCCCAAGTTTGTCGATAATCTGCCGCTATTGCTATAGCAATTCTTCAGATTGATCAACAAGTTCAAATATTTACAATTTGAAAAACAGTTACTGCAAATTTGATGATATTAGCTTTTACCATATTTATTTCGATAAATAACAATCGTCATATTCCTGCATGGCAGTGAATCCTGGAAAACCTGCTTATAGATGAAATGAAGCAACAGGAATATGGTTCTGCAGAAGGTTACTACGGACCGAACAACGACAAAGTTTTAGAGAAAATGGAAACAAAATCGACACTTATACATAATTTCTAGGGCACATATTAAGGAAAGAGGACTAGGGAAATTCGATACACATAGGTCAGATTGAAGAGAGAGAAGAAAGCGATGCATGCCGTACTTAGTGAGCTTGAGTAAATGGCTGTCAGAAACGGGTTTAGGAGCGATAAAAAAAAGGCACAATATTTTTAAGTGCTACAAAGGAGAAGATATTGTGGAGTGCCATGATCGCCAACGTCTACAAGGGTAACGACAAATAGAAAATTCTTCTGTTTTAAACTAAAAATTCAGATAAATTCTAGAAATAATAATTGTTTTAATCAATGTTCTATTAAATTATTTATTACAATAAGCGGAGAAGATGGTTTCGCGAACTTGCGCTACGATATCGAGATAAAACAAATGTGAAAACTTTAATTATAAATATGATTGTGATAAAGCTACTGAGATCTAACTGTAAATTTTTACTCCTCGTTTTTCAGTGAAAGAAAAAAACTAAACAATATGTAATGACCACAGCTACTCACATTTTTTTTCAAACTAAAATAATAATGAAGACGTCTAACTTTAACAAATTTTTTCACTTCATACCACGCATTTTGTCAAGTCAGCGTTTCCAAGTATTTGAGAATATCAAATATATCTTCAAAGTATTTATCGAATGTAACTCAAATCGTTCTTTTTTATGATGGGAGATATTTACCAGAAAAAGTAGCATTATATCATATATATATATATATATATATATATATATATATATATATATATATATATAAGGAAAGTAATCTAATGATTGTATTGTGATGCTATAAATATAGAGAAAATTATGTAAAAAGTAAATCGCGAAAATTTTGCGGCGATATAACATTTCACACCTACGCAAAATATCTCTTATCCAAGTGAGATAGCTTAAATGTTTCATGAAAATATTAATGTAGAATTGCCGTAAAGATAAAGTTTTTTTTTCGAAATAGTTAACGTAAACATGTTTGAATATGAACACACTTGTTTGACAATATTTTTGTTGATTTGGATTTTCTGTTATAATGCTCGTAGCAGCTCGTAGTTCGGTTTAATAATATTCTAAAGGAATATTATTAACATCCTATTAATACTGGAAAACAAGATTAGTAAACAACTGTTTAATCATGTGAAGTAATATTACAATACTAGCAAATATCGTAGTTACTGCGACTACTATGCCACTTTCTCATGTCCTGTTTCCATCTACTTTTATAGTCACTGGAATGTTTTAGGTTCAGCTCTTTTCTGTAGCGAAGGTCGGTCGTCTTTCTACACAACTCTTTCATTAACTTATTTTTCCTTGCTTTCAAACAATAGACACTAGCTATAAATTTCCTGTTATGTACACGAAAGAATAGACAGTTACTAATGTGAAACTTGGAGAGAATGCGCATTGGATATTAACAAAAATATAGCGGCTCACATTGAGAAATCGGTGATCCGAGTTCGAATTCCAGTCAAATCCATTACATTCACTCACATTCTAATACCCTTGGGAAAAGTATGAGTCCTCTTCTTCTCCCCCGACCACCAGCTATGGGTAAATAGCAGGACAGACCGGATTCTATAGCCTCGGATGGCAACTAGTCTACCGCAGAAAGAAATTGCAACCTACTACAGGAAAAAAAAATCTGCCTCGTCAGTCATGTATCGAAAGATATATGATCGTCTAAGCATGTATCACGCATGACACATTCAACAACGTAATCACGAAAAAAAGTCAGTGAATATTTTGATTTAGAATCGTGACAACATTTGCTTGGGATTCGATCACCGTAGAAAAGCGTGCATTGAAACGAAGCATCCTGATATTGTTTGAATGCTATATGTTCTTAGGACGTGGGCGATCGTGTCTCTCTACAACATCCTAAATCTTGCAGCTCTGAGCAACTTTTGAATCTGTAATATCATCTGTCCCTCGTTTGCCATCTATTTACCCAAATAGATTAGGTAAGATGTTGTTTTCTTCAAGCACCCCTTCTCTAAATACGCTCTCTGAATATTAAAATGTTTTTCAAGCCCTCCTTTCCTCATAGCGTGTCCCAGAAATTTTAACTGTCTCTGTCTGATTTTAAATAGCAGTATCCATTGGTTGACATTTGATTTATAATTTCCTCGGTGCCCATATGCATCATTATTTGTATGAAGTTTTCTTCAGTTATAACTCACTGTCATACAGTAGGAGATATTCACATATAAATTTAGAACTCTCATTCAATTTCGACATGAAAAATTTCTATCTATCTATCTATGTATCTATCTATCTCACGGTCTGTTATCTCTCTATTTATATATACATCTCTATATCCATTTCACAGTTTTATCTACCTATCTATCCCGGATTCTGTTATCCGTTTCACAGATCTATTGATCTATCTCAGAATCTTTTATCCACTTCACAGATTTATCTATCTATCTATCTATCTATCTATCTATCTCAGAGTCTTTTATCCATTTCACACATCTATCTATCTATCTATCTATCTATCTATCTATCTATCTATCTATCTATCTATCTCAGAGTCTTTTATCCATTTCACACATCTATCTATCTATCTTACAGTCTGTTATCTATCTATCTATATATACATCTCTATATCCATTTCACAGTTTTATCTATCTATCTATCTATCTAATAGTCTTTTATCCATTTCACAGATTTATCTATCTCAGAGTCTTTTATCCATTTCACAGATTTATCTATCTATCTATCTATCTATCTATCTATCTATCTATCTCACAGTCTGTTATCTGTCTATTTATATATACATCTCTATATCCATTTCACAGTTTTATCTATCTATCTATCTCGGAGTCTGTTATCCATTTCACAGATCTATCTATCTATCTCAGAGTCTTTTATCCATTTCACAGATTTATCTATCTATCTCAGAGTCTTTTATCCATTTCACAGATTTATCTATCTATCTATCTCAAAGTTTGTTATCTGTCGATTTATATATCCATCTCTGTATCCATTTTACAGTTCTATCTATCTATCTCAGAGTCTGTTATCTGTAGATTTATATATCCATATCTATATCCATTTCACAGTTTTATCTATCTATCTATCTATCTATCTATCTCAGAGTCTTTTATCCATTTCACAGATTTATCTATCTATCTATCTATCTCAGAGTCTGTTATCTGTCGATTTATATATCCATCTCTGTATCCATTTCACAGTTATATCTATCTATCTATCTATCTATCTATCTATCTATTTCACAGTATGTTGTCTATCTATATTTTTCTAATCATTACACCATAAGAATGGCGGGAATGTCATTAGTACGAAAGGAGTTTCAAAAAGTGAAGGTGAGAAAAAAGACAGGTTATAATGAGGACCAAGAAAAGGATAAAACTGAACGGGGTTCAAGAAGATAAAAGATGGCGATTGACGTTGCATTTAAAATTTAGAAGATTGTAGTTATCAGGAAAGCAAGTAAACGGAAAGATATTCTACAAGCGGGAAGTGCGAGAAAATTAACTGTTGAAGTAGAAGTGTCGGTTACATTTACTTAATTCAACTGTAAAATGTGAGACCTATATGCCAACCTATTAGCATGCTTAAAATCCCGTAGGATGGGCACCAAGGAATAGAAGCTCGTCAGAGTATTTGTCATGAAAACATTTGTAGAAATGACAGAGGAAGCCACGTCAAGTCG
Organism: Acanthosepion pharaonis; assembly: GCA_903632075.3. Classification (NCBI taxonomy): domain Eukaryota; kingdom Metazoa; phylum Mollusca; class Cephalopoda; order Sepiida; family Sepiidae; genus Acanthosepion; species Acanthosepion pharaonis. Next base: position 5,596,240 of record CAHIKZ030005506.1, read on the forward strand.
GCGTTAAAATGACTGAAGTCGAGATATCGTCAGAATAGAATACATTGCAGATTTTTTTTTTTTTGATTTTGTCAAGAATCTCGAGAGGATTAATAGGAGCACTAGATCAGATATGGTAACAATATTTAATGCACGACCGATGGTAGATTTGTAAATGTGCAAGGTGATCTTCTGGCGCGACATAGTGATCCAAATTTCCTTGCAGTAGATGCAACTATTGATTCCATTAAGTAATTCCACTTCAAGTCATTTGAAGACATGAGGCCAAGATGGCGCAGTATGTAGCTCTCCTGGACTGTTATCTATCTATCTATCTATCTATCTATCTATTTAAACCTGTAAACCTGAAACGTCGGAAATCATAGGTTGATGTTTCATCAGAGATAACCTGATATGTTCAATTGATGATTTAAAACTTACCAATAAAGACTTCATTCATTAATGATTCTAGTTCTTAGAGACTGACAAATGAAGGATACATATCGTTACTTCATGAACATTACACGCTTATACAATATTTTCTTGTTGTTCAAGGTTCAATCGCTGGCAAAGATATTGTCAAGGTTTGAGTAAAAATGCTGATATCATGTACTAATATGCAAAACCTTTAATAATCCGACCAAAACATCGGGGCGATTTTTTTATAAAATGTTTGACCTATTTTTAGATACAGACAAGAAATGATGTATCTATTCATAGACAATTTTGTCGTAGGAAAGCAATTGCACGCAGTTTTTATATATGCTATTTTCATTTCACAGAGGATAGGAAAGATTGAGCACGGTGACACAAAATAAAATTTATTTGCCTCTTTGTTTATAGTAGCATTAATATTCTCTAAAAAGAACGTGTATAAATACAGACTTTTCATATCCTTGATAAAGACGCATATTTTTTCTGGGTATTTATCACTAGTCCGAAACATCTAATTCCCGTATAACCGGACTTATTAACTTTTTATGTTTTTTCATATACGCAAGCGCGTACACACACACACACACACACACACACATATATATATATATATATATATATATATATATATATATATATATATATATATAATTGGCACTTTGACAGGAAAAGAAAACGTTGTATTAGGATTATTCTAATGTGCCCATTTTAGATGACCATGGCATTAATGTCGTCCACCTAACCTGACAAGGTTCTAACCTTGTCTATCAAATTCACTTCCAAAGTTGCAAACGTTTTCTTTCCTAAATCTTAATCTTAAAGATCGTTCTTTACCACGCCGACCGAAGCGCTTTTTTTTTTCTGCCCTTTTCTTATCACTTTGCTTTAAATCTTCTACGTTTTTCGGCAAATCCAATGAAGGCGTTTCGTTAGATTTAGCGTTCTATTTGTTTTGTTCTCTTTTTTTTCTCGCTTGAAGATAAGCTTTATTTGCTAAATAAATAATTACTTGAGCTATTCATTGTCATGTGTTATTTTATAAAATATATACACGAACATTCCGAAATTCATTGACGATCAGTACGTAAGTAGAACGGATGTTGGCACCACACTACATTGTCGTCATGTGATGAATTATTTTCTACCATAAAAATCCCTTTCCCACAGATAATATGCATACCTTATTTGGACCAGTTATAACCTTCAAGCTTATTGTAGTGAACTATTTTCATGATCTTCATATTCAATTGGTGAGATGTAATTTTGCTTGAGCAGCATCTTCCCACATACCGTTGTTATTTGGAAACGAGTCTCAAGGAATGAATCTCCGATCAGTATAAGTCTAATGTTAACATCTTCCACACTTATCCCCGTAGATTCTCCCTCTTACACTGTAAAACTCGAGTGTCTCTTGGGCATCGTATAAGATGAGAATCAATGTAAAAATTGGAAATGTCTACACTTATATTGTTTGATCTGTTACTGTATTTATTGTAATGGTAATATTAACCGTTTTCCGACAAGGAAACATTTCATATTCTTTCGCCGAGCAGCCGGTACTGCTTTCGGCTGAAATTTATAAAATCTTTCTCCTAAAGCAATTTTTTTTAGAACGTCTCAAGTTTTGTAGCCATTATCGCTCTTTCCATTATTGATGAGGGTTTCAATCCTAACATTTTATTTGAGTAGTGTAGATTGTCGGCATCTTGATTATATCATTATTTACTCTTCGAGTTCCATGTAGTGACTATTTTCTTTGTTGTAGATACTGATAGTCCTGTATTGATGTGGTTTCTGTTATTTGTCATAACCTTCAGGCTTTACTCGCTCAAAGCATTTTTTGACCAATGATATTAGGAAGAGTTTTTATACAGTTGAGAGTTTAGATATTTCTCAAAGATTTTGCCGCCATGAATAGTCTCGATCTGACGAAGCAATTTAAGAAGATGACGCAAATTTTCAAGTTGATGTTTTGGATTCTATGTTCAATTTCTTTTTCTCGTATACTTACTTTGCTATAACTAATCCATACGTCAATATATCTGAAGGCATTAGGATAAGGCTTTCTATTTCTTGATAAGGATGTTAATTTTCTGTTCAAATGGATGATAGGTGATGCTGATTTTCTGTTCAAGTGGGTGATAGAGGATGTTGATTATCTGTTGAACGTGATGAAAGGGCATTAAAGGGGATGCTAATTTTCTGGTGAAGACGGTGACACATGATGCTGATTTTCTGTTGAAGTTGATGATAGCGGACGATGAATTTCTGTTCAAGGTAATGATAGGGGATGCTGATTTTGTGTTCAAGGGGATGATAGGGGCTGCTGATTTGTTGTTGACGGGGATGATAGGGGATGTGATTTTCTGCTGAATGGGATGGCAGGGGATGCTGATTTTTTGTTGAAGGGGATGAAGGGGATTCTGATTTTGTGTTCAAGGGGATGATAGCGGATGCTGATTTGTTGTTGACGGGGATGACAGGGGGTGCTGATTTTCTGTTCAAGTGGGTGATAGCGGATGCTGATTTTGCGTTCAAGGGAATGATAGCGGATGCTGATTTTGTGTTCAAGGGGATGATAGGGGATTCTGATTTTGTGTTCAAGGGGATGATAGGAGAGTCTGATTTTGTGTTCAAGGGGACGATAGGGGAGTCTTATTTTGTGTTCAAGGGAATGATAGCGGATTCTGATTTTGTGTTCAGGGGGTTGATAGGGATGCTGATTTTGTGTTCAAGGGAATGATAGCGGATTCTGATTTTGTGTTCAGGGGGTTGATAGGGATGCTGATTTTGTGTTCAAGGGAATGATAGCGGATGCTGATTTTGTGTTCAAGGGGATGATAGGGGATTCTGATTTTGTGTTCAAGGGAATGATAGCGGAAGCTGATTTTGTGTTCAAGGGAATGATAGGGGATTCTGATTTTTTGTGTTCAAGGGAATGATAGGGGATGCTGATTTTGTGTTCAAGGGGATGATAGGGATTCTGATTTTTTGTGTTCAAGGGAATGATAGGGATGCTGATTTTGTGTTCAAAGGGGATGATAGGGGATTCTGATTTTGTGTTCATGGGAATGATAGCGGATGCTGATTTTTGTGTTCAAGGAATGATAGCGGATTCTGATTTTGTGTTCAGGGATGATAGTGGATTCTGATTTTTGTGTTCAAGGGGATGATAGGGGATGCTGATTTTGTGTTCAAGGGAATGATAGCGGATGCTGATTTTGTGTTTCAAGGGGATGATAGGGGATGCTGATTTTGTGTTCAAGGGGATGATAGGGGATTCTGATTTTGTGTTCAAGGGAATGATAGGGATGCTGATTTTTTGTTGACGGTGATGATAGGGATTCTGATTTTCTGTTGAAGTGGATGAAGGGGATGCTGATTTTCTGTCCAAGCGGATGATAGGGGATTCTGATTTTCTGTTCAAGGAGATAATAGGGAATGCTGATTTTCTATTGAATGTGATGATACGAGTTGCTCATTTTCTGTTCAATGGGATGATTGAGGATCCTGATTTTCTTTTCAAAATCATTCCTCTCCTGACTATTTCAGTGCCTATTTCTTCTGTATAGCGTCGCTTAATATCAGTACATTGGCATCGGGATAGATATGCGGATCTTTTTCTGCTATTGGTAGAATCGTTCGGGAAGCGATGTGTAATGCCTAAATGGTTAGTGTCTACCTCCTCACATATGTATTCGTAAATGGTCAAGAATGAAATGTGATTCAAACTGTTCTTTGTACTTTTTCAGTTTTTAAAGTATTCACTGCTATACCTCGTTGATTTTTCTTAGTTTATCTGCGCAGAATCGAACTATTTTGTTGGCTGGGGTTGTCAATTTTGTTACAAGTATTATGATCTAATTCCAAGTAACATTTGAAAAGAGTAACATCTGTCACAAACACCTTAATACATGATTCTGAAATGCCGAAGTCAATAATCAGTTTCGTTACATTGTCAGGCTTATGCTATGTGATGCGGTATTTCAACGGATGTCCAAAACATATGTTAAGGATGGAGAAACATTTTGCTTAACAAATGTAACAAGATGTCTCCACTGCTGTTTGAGGCTTCCGTTTCAAAAAAAAACATCTTCTTACGATCAAATGTCAGTCGGGTTTAAAAATGCTTGTAGTAGCATTAAAATGCCCATTAATGAACTTTTCTTTTTCTGTAATACAAATTCTAATTAGTAATGTGCATAATTTCTCTTTTTTCCGAAACACCTTTTTTCAGTTGGGATATAAACTAATATCACTCGTATCTTACAGCCATGAAAATCAATATCGGATTTCTACCAGGTGCAAGATAATTCTATGATAATATCTGGTGATTTGCAGATTGCAATTCCTTCTCCATATTGTTCTATCTCCTTGTGACCAATCCAGAATAAATTGTATCGCATATGCGCAATGCTGCCAGAAAGAAGTTGACAAAATTTTTGCATACAAGGTTTGTTTTTCTTCATTCTTCGAAACGATAGTCCATCCTGAAATCACCTGATATTGACAGGTCTTTAATATGTCCTTTTTTCCAGTGGAATATTTTTTTAAGTTGATATTTTAATCAATTTTTTAATTGATGTTCATAGTTTAGATAGTTGACCCCATCTTTCTTTACCGTTAGCTCCTCATAGCTACGTAATCGGAGTCAAAGGATTTTGAACGCGACATGAGAATTGTGATGGCCGCATGAAAGTGTAAATATATTTAACATCTACCCTGAAAGGTTTGTAACCGAAAATCTTTGTGGCATGCATTACTGCCCAACATGTGTCAGGCAATAATAGCCAGTACTAAAAAGACAAACTGTATAAGCACAAATAGCATTCAATGGTTTATGTGACAGATCCATGCCCATGTAGTTGCTTTCGCAATTTTTATATTCCATGATATATGGGAACAGAAGAACCAACTGCTTTCTCCTGTTCACAGCACTCCGATAGAAATGCTGCCTCATCTGGGTTTTGACATCGCTAAATAGTGCCTGGGTGACTGACAACGGAAGATGTCTGCTGATTCACGCTACCACTAATTTTGTTTTTGTTAAGAAACGGGTGTGTTTATTAACCCTAATCATTGACCTTTACAGCAAGGCGATCCTAACAGAATTACAAGTCCTACCAGGATTTATTATTGGCAGACGCAATCTAGGTAACACAAGAGATGAAGACGAAACGGCCGAAAGTAAACAAATGAATTGAATTGGAAAAACTCCCAGAGAATAAAGTAAAGGAAAGTGAGAAGAAATAATTAAGCAGCAATTATAAGTAGAGAAAATACAGCGATGTCAGAGAGGAAGAGAGCCAAAATGTGTGATTCGAATTGCAGATACCAAGAGTAAGCAAGAATGAAATATTCAATATCTAATAAGAGATCAAATAGAGGACGGTAATGTGACATCAAACCCCGTAGGCGGGTTGGAATAACAACAAATACACTCCATTTCCTTGGATTCTTTTTGTATAAGCCACGTACCATGAGGACACCTTCCTATCTCGTGTTAATCATAGCATTTTTTTTCTCCTGTTCCGGAGGTTTCGATCCCAGTTCAACATATCTTCACACAAGCTCGTCAGGTAAGAGTCGAGGTGTTTTCTCCTATCTCTCTTGTATTAATTATACACTTGAGAGTTATCTTATCCAAGTCCTACTTCCTAAATAAGTTCCAACGAAATTCAACTGTCCTTTTCGAATACTGAGTATAAGTTTAATTTCTTTTGCCCTTTTGTTTCAGACTTCGTTCTTGCTTACTAGCTCCTATGTGCTATCTCACTCTTTCTAATTCTCCTTGGGAAATTGTCCAGCATTCACTGATACACCTATGAGAGGTTGGATATTTAATCTTCTACACCTGTTTCATATTTATATCCTTTTCTTTGTTTATAACAAAATTCATATTGCTCAGTTTCTTGTTTCTTTTTTTTGAGTGCTTCTTCCGTTAGTCGAGTGCGTTTTTTCGAATCTCGGTGCTGTATTTTTCATACACCGTTAAAATACTTACCACGTATTTTAATTTCTGCACATACTTGATATTTATATCACCTATACGTAAAATGCATCTTAGACTTTTACTCTTACAGGTTACCATATTTTGTCTACTTGCCATTGATAGTTAGTCCCTTTTCCTCGCTTTCTTCTACCAATTTATTTACGTGGTAATGTAGTTTTTTCTTCCGCGTCCTCCCTCAATAGATTACACTCGTCGATAATAAACCCAGTTAGGTTTTACAGTTCTCTTAGGATAGCATCACTGTAGATGTTATTTAGTTCAGGGAAGTAAGACTCATCGTTGTCCCACGACCCTAACTTTTCATAATTTAACTGACAGCATATTAGACATGGTGCCTTAACAAAAACACCGTAGAGAAGGCAACGGGAGACCACTCCACTATATTTCCCAAGAACAATCATAGCAACAAACAATTAAATATGCTGGCATAATATAGTTAAACTAGACAAATTAATATTTTCATTGAAATGATGTTAACATTGTGTTAATAAAAGGAAAGATCGGCTTAATCTGCGATTTTAGAAAAAAAAAATCTACTTGTTTTAGCAAAATACACAAACGTAATTTATGTATTCATCGAGTCATTTACCTGGGAGCATTTCCTCTAAGCGTTTGACATCTAAATTACTGGTTTCGAAGATTTTTGTTGTAAAATTCGGTTCTATAAAATATAAATCTAGTCTTTGTCGGATTATCTTCAGTGCTTTGCTATAGAAAGCACAACGTCACGAAACAATTGCGCCGTTAATTGTCGAACGTAAACTTCCGCTACATTAGAGGAATGAGAAATATCCCAAGTGTTTTCTTTTTGAAAAACGGAAGTTAATTACAATAACTAGAATTGTACTATTCATATCTCTCTGTTGCTATTCAGAAAATGGTGAAAAAATAGACGTGAGAACATAACTCGAAAATTTTTATATTTACTGAATATTCTGCGGAAGTTATCATCAGTAACGTGTGCGTATTAATACCGGAAGCCGTAGCACAACAGCGACGAAAACGTGTTCAATGCAAACGTTCGATATACATACAATTCCGCTGTTACACCGCACAGTATTCGATATTTTCCGGAAGTAACCGCCATTCACATGAAAGTATCAAGAGCTAATGTCAACTATTGGTTCGCAGGATAGAGTCGATATTCACAGAATATACGGCATAAAACTCCGGCTGCATTTGACTTTTTATAGTAACCAGTCGATATTCAATATAATAAAAATCATTGGAAATGACAGTCTATATTCGAGTAATCAAATAACTGCGAAGCGGTATTGTATGTATTTATGCGGGTATTTTTCCACGCTGAAATTTATTTTGAAAGAACTTAAGCAGATATATAGATAAAAGAAATAAACTGACTGCATACGCACGCAAACAGGTATCGTCTTAAGGGGACTATCTCCTACCATAAATGTAACTATCGTTGATTTCTAAGTTACAGAGGTAGTATATGCAAGCAGAAGAGTCGGCGAGTCAAGTTCATATTTCGCGTAATGAAAGTTATGGTCACTTCGTAATAATGTTGTGAAAGGAATGTGACCGTTTGTTGCCGCAGATATTGCCAAATGTCACAACAACAGATTTCTTCAAAAAGATTACGTAACTTACCAAATCTACCAAGATTGGAGAAACCAAAATCAAAAAAGTACAAATATTTAAATATCTTGGAAGTGATTCGAGAGAAGACGGAAAATATGACACCGAATTGTAAAGGTGCATTTGGATAGTGAAAGCTGTATTCCAAATGTAGCAGAACTTAAAATCTCGTACACACACACACACACACACACATATCAGTACATATGTTAGTTTGACGATTGACGATGACTGCATTATCAAGACGTCTTACATTTCATTTGTCGGATACAAATTCTAGTAACATCCAAAATCATATTGCTGCCCACATTCAAAATACACGAAAAATATTTTTGATCCCACAAAAAAAAAGAAAAAAAAAAGAAAAACAATAAAGAAGAACTTTAAATTCTTGACGCCCACTATATCAATATCAACAAACCGACACTCAACAAAATTTATCACGAGTGTAGCAGTCACGTGTTGATATGCATATACCAAATATCTATTCACTAAACATCTATACAGACCTTTAATTCTTTTGATATTGTTGTAGAGTGGTTTCAAAGTGGAGGCTTGTATTCGTACTAAGTCGGTCCTAAATAGGTTTGACGTACAAAACGTTAGGAACTTGAAATAATAGTTAATGACGCAGTAATCTAGTTGTGGTGGTTGATACTTTAATGTCCAACATCGACTGACTCACCAACTCACTGAGGACCCTGGAGATTGCTACTACTACTACTTATTATGTCTGGGAGAGTCTATTACAATAGAATAAATATGTTCTAGTAAAACAGATATCGACATAGATATGCAGGCTGGTTATGAAAGCGTATCAAAAAGGATATTTACCCAGAAAAGAAATGAGGGAAGGATAGTAAAACAAAATATGGCTTGGAGCTCTATAGGATAGAAAATTTTGCTAAGCCATGATTGCCCACGTCTTGAGGCTACACGGCACATAAGAGAACGTAAAACGATATATGCCTGAGTATGCAGTAGAAAGCCTGTAGGTAAAAATTGAACGGAAAACTTTACATTATAAGATTCATAAAAGGGAGTGTTATTCCCCAGATAATTATGTGAATTGCAAAATTAAGAAACAAATACTGAAAATTAAATATCTGTTTGTACAATGAATTAATTTTTCTCATTAAGTTAATGACTTATTGTCATACCGACATATGTTTCTGCTTAAACGATCGCAAATCAAGTTTTATTTATGTAGAAAATATATAACATTGTCATTGGAAGTTGGAACGAAATATATCCCAGTTCTTCATAGGCATGATTTCCGAGTAAGCTTAAACACGCACACATACATACATATATTTGTTTATATTGTTCGTAAACTCTCAAAAGCTTGTTTATTTGTGTTTTATCTAACAGTTTTACACACGACATCATTTACACAAGAGGCGTTTGCATGAATTCTAGCCTTCCCCAAAATCCTAAGAAGTAACCCGAAATAATCTTGTTAACCACACAACATTGATTTCTGATAAACACTGAGACAGTAAAATTACCTTGAATAAAATAGAACAAAACATGAACTCTGGATAGTATGTCAAGATTCTTATTCCGATATAAAGTAACTTATTTTGAAATTGATAAAATAATGGAAAAGATTACATAAGTAGAACGAAGTACATGTCAGTAAAGTTCACATTCGATTGAAAAGTGAACACATTAAGTCCCCAACGCCAAGAAACAAAATTTATTTGCATTCATTGTATGATGGATACCCAGTACACACGCGCATATATATATATATATATATATATATATATATATATATATATATATATATATATATATATTATACAAAATTATCACTATCAAAATATGCTACTCAGATTTTCAGGAAACAGCAATCATCAGACAGAATTATTTGTGTGTTTACACACACACACACACATCATATATATATATATATATATATATATATATATATATATATATATATCATATTTGAAATATTAATAGCTCTGCACTTTCGATTGTGAATTGAGCATTTCCCAGACCAGATATAATATCTTGCTTGCAAAAACAGTTTCATTGTACCATATATATATCCGTTTAGGTGAAACCTAGGTAGGTTTGTCTGGCTCACTAGGTGTATCTAGGTCTGCTCTACGGTTGTATTGAGCTCTTTTGTTAGTTAGTTGTTTACTCGTATCGGGGTTTTTTCTTTGGGCTTCAGACCTGCATCTGTGCGATTTTTTTTTCGGCAGAAGTTCATGTTTGTAGCTCTTTCTTTTTTTAAAACCTTTTTTCCCTCGAGATTGATTTGATTAGCAAATCAAAAATTCGAGGGTTTTTCGAAACGAGTTTAGTTATCTATATTTATATGTATAAAGCTCTAGGTTATCCTATCGAGCACTGTTTAAAATCGACTAATATGGAACGCGTAGACATAGGTTATTCACTTAAAAACATACCCATACCTAACCGTCACTCATACGAGTTATATATTATATATATATATATATATATATATATATATATATATGTGTGTGTGTGTGCAACGAAGAGAAAACGGATTCACACACGGATAATTTCATAAAAAGAAAATCCTATTTTAGTTTATAGTGTCCTTCCATTCCCACCAATTGTCCGTCGAAACACATTGTAATCGCTTCAGGGTTTTTCTTCATCAGTGCCGAAGGTATCAAACTTATTCACCCCATATTGAACTTTAGATATTATATAAGATCTCAGCAGTCTTTTCATTGCGTTGAGAACAACAGCCTGAACCTCAATACGTAACGTATATTCTGAAAGGCATATATTGCTTTTCCTATACGCCCTCAGTTTACTGCGCCCCATTTCCCATCGTTTCTTACAATACTACCCATATAATATTACCGCACACGTTGGATATTGAAGCTCCCTATATGTACACCGAATTATTTGCTAGCTCTTTGATATGAACATGATTATTGCTATTCGCTGTCATTCTTTGCCACATGACACTGGTCATAATGCCCTGTCACATTAGCGCACTACTGTACTTAAGCGAGAATACGTTTGCTTGTAACTTTGAAGGAATAAACATATTCATAAGGACGTGACACAACTTTCGTGTTTGAATCGTAGGTAAACATTCCGCAAAAAAAAGGAATGAAATATAATAATGGTAAATAAAAGCGTTTTTTTTTTTCATGTCATCCACAAAGGAAGCATTTTTAGTACTTAAGAAAGAAGCAAACATGCACACAAAGTGAGAAAGACAGACAGACATATACATGGT
>CAHIKZ030005506.1:5612500-5617500 GCA_903632075.3 Acanthosepion pharaonis
AAAAATGTATAGTTGGTAACTTTTTATAAAAAGGTATTGCTGGCAATTTCGTATACAATTTTATTGCTGTTATTTTTACAAAAAAAAAATGTATTTTTATACTTTCCTAGCGTTTTGATTTTTGCTTCGGCTTCAGATTTTGCCCGTAGCTGGCATTCTAACAAGTGCTACCACCGCGGGACATGATGTGTCTGAGAACAACAGCAATTAAGCGTGGTTCCACTCTACTCAAAACATCCATTCTTCCGATCAGAGGTCTTGCTGTCGGATGTAGTTTAACATCATACCGAAGAAATTCATATTAGAGTGAATTTACCCGGGTGCAAAAGTACAGTCAGCGAATTCTGGAGACCCAGCCGACAGGGCAACAGCAAATATGAGGAAATTGTTCATATGTAAATAGTAAATATTGATAATTCCTCATCTCAGATATTCAGACAGACATTACTCATTATTCTTAACGAAATGCATGGTTACAACTTGTAAAGCAATGAATTTATATTAGAAATGAATGAAACAGTATTTATTAGGATGGTGAAGAATTAGATATATGAAGTGTGTGCATTAAAAGCCTATTTAAATTTATATATATATATATATATATATATATATATATATATATATATATATATATATATATATATATATATTTAATTGTTCCTTGTATTAGACGATATGATCTTTTACAAAGTTAATTCTATATTCTCTCGGAGATAACAACGGAAAAGAAATCAAAATCGTTGCCGTCTAATTGTGGAGTAATTGGCAATGGTTAAGTGTATTTGGCAAAAAAAATACTCAACAGAGAACTGAATCAATTTAGAAAAGGATGCAAAGTAACAGAAAGCAAACAATATATATGCAAGTCAAAAGTAGACAAAGAAACAGTAATAATACAAAAAAAGGACACAAAGTTAGAAAATGTGTTCATACGAAATATGCATACAGTCAAGAGAATGAAGAGAAAGGAATACGACGGATGAGTTCGAAAAGTGTTTTGTTTTATTGTTTAGGAAGAAATAACATGTATATGTAGGATTTTTGAATAAATTATAGGTGTCTATTCTCTGGATTTGAACCAGCACAACATACTCATGATCTTAGCAATGGATCATACAACTTTCATTTTTTTGGCAATGGGAAAAATGTCACAATAATTTCCGATTTTATATGAGTTGACTGCAGTACTGTAAATACATGTTGGCATATAATTTCATACATACAATCTGTAATAGTAATTGATATAAACCTATATATAAGATTCTGCGTAAGTCAATTAAGCCTATCAGAACACATCCGTTTGGCTGCAAAGAAATATATCCCGCCGAATGATACCAATTCCATTTTAAAATGTTTGACAGGCATGAATGTGTTTTCAAATGTTAGCCTATCTCTATAAACTTAATAATACCTTCTAGTACCTTGAAAATATCCGCTGTCATGATTGCATAGAAACTTGTAACTAAATCTACTCACAAAAGATAAATATAATTTTAAAAATACACATGCAATCACTACCAGTACATTGTTTACTGATAAAAATAGAAGTATTTGAGTCCATGTAACTCGTGTAATATGTGTTTTTATTTTCAATAAAAAATTACACGTCAATAGGGGAAACTTTTGCAACACAGGAAGACCAGTACGCGGAAAGGGTAGTTTCCTTTTCGTCCGGATTAATAAATCTGTAAATTAATAAATCATTACTCTCCGTCTTAAGTTACACACACACACACACACACACACACACATATATATATATATATATATGTGAAAAGTGTATATAAATATAAACAAATATATATATATATATATATATATATATATATATATAATTATTTATATATTATATGCGCGGTACTTATTAGAAAGCGCTCAATATCAGAGATAGAGCTAACATATTAGTCTGAATGTGGGTTTTTCTATGAAGCTGGCTTTGTGGTCCTTTGCCGTGATGAAAGCATGTTGTTCAGCTAGTTTGTTTACTCTTTCATTTTGTCTGACGATCGCTAAAGCGTGAAACCCAGGGCCACAAACTCACATCTATCCAACCAAATGTATATATATATATTATTTTAATACCTCTTTTCGAGCGGAGTGAAAAAACTCAGATAATACAATTTGTAAAATAAAAATATCTTTGAACACATTGATGTCAGGGAAAAGAAATCAGAAAAAAAAAGAAAATCTAAAGACATCCCTGTCGCTAGAAAATAATCAATACCGCAATGCCTAGTAAAAAAGAAAACAACACCGACAGAGTAAATTAAGAAAAGACATAAAAGTGCTCAATAAACTAAGTAGAGAAAAATCTAAAAACACCTAGTGAGCCAGAATCTGCCTACCAAGGCTTCATCTAACGGATCTTCAGGATACAACCGGTCCGTAGTACCCTGAAGATTCGTTAGGTGAAAACTTGGTAGGTAGGTTCAACTCACTAGGATATATATATATATATATATATATATATATATATATATATATATATATATATTTGGTTGGATAGATGTGAGTTTGTGACCCTGGGTTTCACGCTTTAGCGATCGTCAGACAAACTGATTAATGTTTTAAAAAATTTGGGTTTATGTAGATTGCGTGTATTGATGTTATTGTGGAAGTGGTGGGGGAAATTTCGTCGTTTTGTCATTCATCGTACTAACGCAAACATCGATGTATGCAGACACATATACATACTTGGTCGTCCGTCTAATAAGTACCGCGCATATAATATATAAATAATTATACATATATAATTTATAATATATAAATAATTATACATATATATATTTATTTATATTTATATACACTTTTCACACACACATATATATATATATATATATATATGTGTGTGTGTGTGTGTGTGTATCCGAATGTAATGAGAACGAAAATGATATATAAATTCTAACGTTCACAGCATTAATTTAAAAAAAAATTCAGTACCGGGAGTAGAGATAGGCAATAACAATTTACCCACCACAAATAATTATTCGCTGTTGTTTATTATTATTATTATTATTGTTGTTGTTGTTGTTGTTGTTAAATTTGCTAAGCTGTGGTCATGCGTCTATTTGTAGAGTGTTTATTTTTTTTTATACAATTATTTTTTTATATATATTATTTCATCTATCATTATCTGTTTTGAAGTTGGGTTATCTTACTTGGTTCTCTCGCTTAAATTATTAGCTTAATTAAAGTATAATAGCAATCCATTACATTCACTTACGTACTAATACCCTTAGGAATGGTATGAATCCTCTTCTTCTCTCGACAGCTATGGGTAAATAGCAGGAGAGACCGGGTTCTATAGCCTTGGATGGCAACTGGTCTACCGCAGAAAAAAAATGGCAACCTACTGCGGGGAAAAATCTAACTCGTCGCTAAAACTTTTAACAACATCATTTTATTACTACATACATTTTAAAACAATGGTTTGCATAAGAAAATCGGCCAATATATATATATATATATATATATATATATATATATATATATATATATATATATATATATATATACGTGCTTACACAAAAATGGTTTTTACCGAATATAAAAATTTCGTGTACAGCCTGTTATGTGCGTGAAATATACATTAATTATTTTTATAAAAAATAATAAATATGTTTTCCTGTTTAAAATTATTTTGTTTTTTTATATCGATTATACATTTTAATTTAACTTTTGTACAATTTTGAACCAAATAAAAGTTCCGTTCAGAATAGTCATGTCAGTATGTATTTTAAAACTTAATAAGCTGGAATCTTCCAGAAAAATAAAGAATGTGGATTCTCTCCAGCCTCGCAAAAAACAAAACAAAAAAAAAAACAAAAACAAATAAAAAAAAATAGTGATATCAAAATCGATATGCCCTTCCTTATTTTTCCAGCATTTGCCGTCAAGTATCGGTTTTACAAGACACATCTGGACTCAACGTCAACATTAAATGTTGTTATACCGGAACATACCTATTCTATTGTTAATAGACTCTCCCATATATAATAAGTAGTAGTAGTAGCAGTCGCCAGGGGGCTCAGAGTGAGTTGGTGAATCAGTCGATGTCGGACACTAAAGTATCAACCACCACAACTAGATTGCTGCGTCATTAACTATCATTTCAATTTCCTAACGTTTTGTGCGTCGAACCCTTTGGGACCAACTTAGTGAAATACAAGCCTCCACTGTGAAAACCACTCTACAACAAATGTAAAAATAGGTGATCCGCCACATATTTTTATCAGTGAAGGATTGGACGACGTAAAATCGTTTTAATCATGAGCTTAAATCGAATTTCATTAGCTTCCTGCGGTTTCTCTCATGTAATGAGTAAGTAGATTCCGTAATAGTTTGTCCTCTTTATACCAAGTAAGTAATTTTTAATCTTTGCTCTTCAAGCAAGGCAATAAAGTCACTTATACATAAAGGTTTACTGATTGTGAAAAAATAAGAAAATGTAAAAAATATTAAGGAGCGATATCAATTGCATAAGAGGTATCAAGATAATATAGATAATGATTTACTTTGCATATAAACTTTTTAAGATCAAAGTTGGCTAGAAAGCAAATGGCAGAAGATGAGTTTCTCAAGAGAAAATTGCTAGAAAAGAAAGTTTAGCGTAGAACTTGCGGGAACATCTAGCCAATTCAAATGTAAAATGATACAATTCCGCCAATCTAGTAATAGGTACCATAGAGGAATGTTCTTCAGGAAAAAAAAATCGCATAATATTTTTTATATAGAAACTGCACGAGGAACCTATATTACGGCTGTAGGAAAGGGACTGAGACAGAGATGCCAGGTCAGGACCAATAACATTCGGATTTTCCTATTAATTTAATCGATAATTTCTAAATATATAACCGGAACACCAGATCATACGTGACGGCAATATTCAAAGCATGGATAAATCGTAGACTTATAAATATGTAAAGCAGTAGATATAGTAACTGAATATAATCTTTCCACTTCATGTCAGGCGAGAAATTTAGCTCAAGAATCAATGGTCA
>CAHIKZ030005506.1:5620000-5692500 GCA_903632075.3 Acanthosepion pharaonis
GGAAAAGCGTCAAGGCAAGATGATTAGGCGCAAGACAAGTATCTCAGCAGGAACAATATGTAAATGCAAAAAAACAAAACCAAAAAAAAAAACCTTATATACATTAACCCAAATGAAAAATACACACTTGACATGTACATGCACAGACACACAGGCAGCAACACCACACACATATGAAACTCATATGTCTTCATTTCCAGATAAAGACTATGAATAAATAATTGAACATGTTATATAAATAACACTTACCTCAAACATATAAACGGAAAGAAGCAGATACAAATGCATTGTTACCTATCAACCCCTTCACCAACACACACAAACACGTAAAATATATATTGTTTAGAATATTCCCTATTTATAGGAGGAAGAATCAATCTAGAGGCCATAACCCTCAGCATTATACTTAAACAGAATAAACTGGAAAGGCCACGTATCATCTTATTAGACTTCCCTTAATCGTCTAGTGACCTAGATACACAGCAATCCACATATAAAACACGCAAGCAGAGTAATATCACTTGGTCAGAAGATCACATTCTATCTACCTATATCTCGCATATCTCTTCAAATTTGTTTATCTATCTATTTCAGTCTGTTTATTTGGATCTCTGCCTGTTCATATCTATCTATCTATCTATCTATCGCTCACATATCTCTTCGAATTTGTCTATTTCAATCTGTTTATTTGGATCTCTGCCTGTTCTTATCAATCTGTCTATCTATCTATATCTCGCATATCTCTTCAAATTTGTTATCTATCTATTTCAGCCTGTTTATTTGTATCTCTGCCTTGTTCATATCTATCGATCTATCTATCTATCGCTCGCTCACATATATCTTCAAATTTGTCTATTTCAGTCTGTTTATTTGGATCTCTACCAGTTAATATCTATCTGTCTATCTATTTATCAATATCTCGCATATCTATTCACATATCTATCTCAGTCTGTTAATTTGTATCTCAGCTTGTTCGTATGTATCTATGTATTTATCTCAGTTTGCTAATATCTCTTACAGTCTGTTCATATCTATCTATCTATGCGTCAGTTTTCTGATGCATAAGTTCCAAGCATTGCGCAAACAGTATTTTTCTTGCACGTTGTACAATTGCGTACGATAAACATACAGGTGGAGAAAGTATATCATGGACACATATGATATGTGTATTTCCTAGATAGGTTTATGGTGCGGAGTGTAGAATGAGGGTGTCTACATCAGATTCAGATCCGGGCTTTTTTTTCTGTTAGTAGTTGAAAATATTTCAAATTATGTTTTCTCCTTTTATGAGTAAAGGATATAAACTCCTATATCATACGTCCAACAAGTGAAACACAAACAACAAACAGACGCCTATTAATAAATACTATTAAATTCTGTAGATACGAAAAACTGGTTTTATATTTCTGCACAAATTCGTTTCCAAAATTAAATAATTGCTTTTGGAACCTGATTCGATAGGAAAAATCACGTGATGTACTCTCTATGATATCTGCGTAGATGAAAACCAAATAACCTGGAAACAGGTGCTTGAATTACTTAGACATTCCCGCGCTAAACTCAGGTAAGATTCGTGAGCCGGTCACTGACTCGAAATAAGGCATAAAATGGCTCGTCAGCGACTAGATCTGCAAAGACACAGTCGGTGAAAGACAGTCAGCGAACTAGATCATGCCTTGAGAAACAGTTTAGACAATCATTACCATAACAACTTGTATGTCGGGGATGATTTTTCTACATACAACGCCACGTCGAAAATAAGTTTCCTATCCTCTCTCTGTCCACTGTATTTTAAAATTACTGCTATCGCACGCATCAGTTACTCCCATGTTTCATTAGTGTGTGCTACACACAAATATATTTGTGCACATATAATTTCGAGTTTTCTAAACTCACTTGCAAAAAAATAACTTCCAAATTTGCATACTCACTTGCAACAAATCATTTTGAACACTCGAACTATTGGTCTTTTCATAGCCACAACAAAGACAATCGAAATCTAATATATAAATAGATGTATCTACTCTATAAATGTTATTGTTATATTTAGCTTGTTCTTCTTTGTCTGCGTAGATCATTTCCTCGCGTTTGTTATTTTGTGTTGTATTTGTGAACATGAATCTCGGATTTATTTTTCCAATTAAATCCTTGTAGACTGACTCCACATAGGATAAGACGGTGTTTTGAAGCTTTGCATTTAAGTCATACGTGTAGACGGAAAAGTTTGAATACAAAGATTTTCATTGAAGCGTGAGGAGGCCATGCATTATATTGAAGTTGCGATTGAAGGTAATCCTTGATCAGTCATGTTGAATTTAACACGACGATGGATTCTAGAGTGGTCTCCATGCGTTTTGTGTGAAACTATGCAACTGTTAGTTACGGATAAATTTATCCAGCGGTAAACACGGGCGTGCGTGCATACACACACACACACACACACACACACACACACACACATATATATATATATATATATATATATATATATATATATATATATATGCAGTATCGAAAATACATTTACAAAATTTAGAGGCAGGATACTCACACCAAAACAAGGTAAAATATATATTTCACCTTCTGAACACTCACTAGAGGATGAGTGACGATGTTGCATTGCATAAACTAACGATTCATTGTTATTCTCGACAGTCTTGTTTACGATGAGACTGCATTTGTAAGAGGTGGAATAACAAATTTGCATAATGAACAAATGTGGGAGCAGCGGAATCCTATGGTACACCAAAGGCAAAAACAGCATCTCTTAACAATTATTGAGAGGGCAAGAAGTGCATGTGACTGTCCAGTAGATCCATATGTTCTCCGAGCACGTCTTACAGGATTTGTCTCCAGGGACTTTATTCTGAACACACTTCTAGACCTGATAGAGCCTGAGCCCCTGCTAATAGGAAGGCGTGTATAGTTCATGCTTGATGAGGCTATGTCTATTGTATTATTCTTTTATATATATATATATATATGATAAAGATATCTATTCACATAGAGATTGAATAAGAGTAGTGGTACGTTTTGCTATATATATCGATAACATTCCTTCTGTTATGTATATTTAATTAAATATCATTTGTACAAACGACGAAATGCATATTCAGATATATTTCGAAACACACTTTCATGAACGTTTTCCTATTGTCAATATTTGAAATATTGCCGTGATCATAGGCCCTATTTTTAATATACTATCGATACGGAAAATATACGAGCAAAAATTTTTTTTAATTTTCTACCCAATCTGAAGTATTACAATACATCTCAAGTCTGAACTCGGAAGCTTAAATCAAAGAACATGAAATTAAAAATTCGACTCTGATATGTCTCGTGTGTCAATGTATCAAGAAATAACTCTCTTCTCTCCACCCTCTGATATTACATTTGCATTTTTCTATTTCATCTTTATTTAATTTTAAATAAACCATCAAAACATAAAACGCAGGGTCAGAATTTCATCTCCATACAACCCAGTATATAAGATTACATTCATTTTTTAAAAATATAATGTATCTCGTACACAGCTATACCTTCAGATTAAATATATATTTTAATATTCCTTTCTCCACAACTGATTCCAAAAATTTATATACATGTATGTATGTTCTTACAAGAAGTAATGTCATCTAATGTTATAGAGAATGTTTCCCTTGAAATTCTGGCCGAGCATTTCGTTACCTTCATGACAAATCAACTACCATGAAACAACAATTAAGAGCCTCCACCATCGATCAACTTCAATATAAGATGTTCAGTTACCACTATAATTAACCATGAGAGTAAATCAGTTTCACCAAAGTAGGTATCGGTGAATTATCTCTAGGTAGCATAAAATCGTAGTGTTACTTTCCATGCAAGATTTCATGAACTCTTTCTCAGATAATGGTTTACGGGAAAAAAATCCAAGGATTTTACAAAAATTGAATCACAGTTAACTCGATAAATTTACCGGGCGAATTGCTTTGCTACCGATTGAGGACAAGGACATAATCCTGACACGAAAACTTCTAAATAAAAGAACATTTTAGAATAAACCGTAGCAGAGCCGACAGATTGTGCCATAAATGAAAAGGCAAGAAAATAACAGGCAAAAAAGGAACGGCATTTTGTCATATTTGTCGACATAAATTTGCATTTCGTCACAGTAAGCTCGTGACGCAGCAGAACAGTTATAGAAAATTTGCGTTACCTACAAAATCCTAACGATAATCATACAAGCTCACGAGGCGCTGCTCAAAACTTCATATTTTTCCATATCCCAAATTACTAAAAAAAAACAAACAAACAAAAAAAAAACTGTATGCCAACTGAAATAATTGTAGCATATATCGGGAAATGTAGACTTTGGGAAATTAACGATGAAGATGAAAAGCGTTAACCAACCAGTAAAATACTGGCCAATTTGGAATGAATAGATGATAGAAAAAATTAAGTGTTTAGATAGTCAAGGGTAAATTAGAATAACAAAAGACAGGAACATGTGGAGAGCCACATTTGCCGTGTTATGTAAAAGACAATGGCCACTAAAGTACTTCCACTATTCGTTTTCCTGATTGAAGTGTTATGACGTTTGTTGCACACTGTGCCACGTACTTGCAGCAGGTAAGGCCCGAAATTTATCGGAACATCTTTGAGCATCGAGGTCAGCTGAAAATAGGGTTAATTCTATGAGGAACTTCAAAAGTAACCTTCTCAAGATCTTTTACCGATTAATAAGATATGTAGCTAAAGAATTTACACATAACATGCGGCAGCATATTCCGAATTTGGACTCAAGAGAACAGTAATGTTGCTAACTAAAGACGTTGATAGTACATAGACTCATTACGAATTAAACTTAAAGGTAGTGCATAGAATCATTAAGAAATAAACTTAAATATAGTCTATAATACTATTGTGTTATCTCCTCTTAAAGGTAATAATTTAATGCTTAATCATACTTGATGCAACATTCTCACTGTAACTTAGCATCATTTCAAGAAGAGATTTTATCAAGAACCCTTTATCAAGAAAAGACAGCTCTGCACCGACGCCATTTTATTTTTTCGCTGTCTATGCCGCTGCACCTATCGCTATGGATATACACGGTGTCCCAAAAATATTGACATCATTTTGTAGTCTAACAACATAGCCAATTCTCGCTCAAATGATCTCAAATTAAAAAATAAAATGTGTAAAATCTAAGGTTGATAGTAAGGACTTATCTCAATGAGAATCTACCAGGTGATGGACCAGGAAGTACAGTTATAATCACAATATGTTGTGGAAATGGCTACCACGTTCAACTGACTTGTTACATTGTTTCATTTTCTATGGGGCTGCGTAAAAAGACAGGTCTATGCCCGCACTTCCTAGAAGCCGATAAAGCAGGTAAGTAACATTCTCCTGTGCCTCAGTGATTAAGACATGCTACTACGAGTTTGGCAGGATTTGGACTACCAAATTGGCGTGTGTCGTGTCACAGCTAGTGCGCCTATTGAACTTTTGTGAAGCTTTGTGAAATCGGTTATAAAATATACATCATTTTGAATATCGAGAACGAATTTCGATAAATAAAACTGTTATTGTTGAACGTGAAGGTTATTTAATTTCGTTTGACGTGTATTTATTTATATATTCACATTTTAAATGATGTCAAATTTTGAGGGAAACACTGTATATAGCCCTCCGATATCAGCTTACACGAAGTTTTCGATCTGACTCAAATTTTCAATCACGAATCGAAGATATATACACAATCACAGAAACTGCATACAGACTGACATATATGAATATATATTTGTGTATGTACGAATTCCTATAAAAATATTTCAAGCACATCCACGTAAACGGACTAAAGTAAGTGAAAAGATGCATATAATTAATAATTCTAGAAGAAATGTTTGACAATATATAATCTATACTATATTTGAAGGTAAAAAGAACATTGCGAAAGACTCTAAAACGTGCGATTGGAGCAAAATATAATGGAATGAAAGAAAATATATGAAACATTTCCGAGAAATAAAATAATATCAAACTGGGAATTGTTGAAATTGACAAAAGATTAGCATTGGCCATAAATTTTAGCGCCGAACTATCAAAATGGTTGGATTATGATTTAAAATGTTTGAATAGGAAGTTGCGTGAATCAGTTTTCACTGACACATTAGGTGCTTCTAAAAAAAAAAAAAGAGGCTTTTAAACGGAGGTATGATGTGGTAAAGTGCAGATTCAAAAGAAAAAGCGACAATGAAGAAGAAAAGCGTGGAGTAAGTGAGAAAGAATGAAGACACAGAACATTGATAATGATGTGAACTTCAAGCCGGAAAGATAACAGTGGCGCTCACTATTTTGGGAATAAAGAGTGGAACGATTTGAAAATGAGAGAAAAAAAATGAAATAATCTAATGTATAAAAAGTCCAAATGATGCGTTAAAACATTGGATTTAAAGATTAAAGAAAAGAAGCAAAACAAATTTTATCAATAAATAGACATGTTCGAGCAATATTTTAAAATATATTGTGGAAAAAAAAAGTTTTAAATATTAAATGCATTTAAACATAAATGTTAAATACAGTAGGTAAACAACTCAAGAAGAGTGTTTACATAAAGAATTTGACAGCTATATTCGCTGAGCGATAAACAAATCTAACTGTTTTGACCGAATAGAATAATCTCACGAAGTTGGTCCTGAACGATAATAATTAGGACAAGAACAAGACATATAAGATACGCCAGCGGTGCGTAGAAGAAGTAGTTAACTGCTAGGAGTGAGTCAAGTGATTTCTACAATGAATCACCAACTGCAGGATATCTAGCAACAGTCTCACTGGTTCAGGTGTGTCACAAGGCCAAAATTGATATGGGGTATCCGAGCTGGTAGGTTCAGCCTAAAATTCCCCGTACAGCCTGTATAAAACGGGGTCATGTAGCAGCTTCCACGAGACGAGATTCAGCCCTTCGACATAACCTCGTAAGGGGATCCTCACTGCCTGCAATCAAAGAATTAAACCAGCACAACTGGAACGAATCTCTAACTGCAAACCAATATATAATATTTATACTTGTATTTATGTGAATGGGGACATATCCATTATGATCCGTAGGTATGCTACAATAATAATTATACTTCAGTTGATATTGAAATAAAGGTCTCTCTCCATCATTTTCCCATTACTCTCCTACCATCTATCTCTCTCTCTAGAGAGAGAGAGAGAGAGATGGGTGGTAGAGAGTGTGTGTGAGAGAGAGAGATTACAGAGGACCACTATTTTTACCAATTTAAATGTCTCTTAAGGAACTGTGTTCCTGACTAATCGAAATTCGTAAATAATTATACTGGATATGCTCCAACATTTTTACCAAGAAGTTTCACATTACATCTCTCTGACCATAGCTCAATTAGGTCTCTTTTAAATACACCTGGAGACCTACTAAACTGTATCAGTACCATACTCGTTGATAATACAAATATACTAGCATCATCCATAGGTGCCAAAAGACTAAAAAATAATGGATGCATAATTAATAAAAAAAAGAAAAAAGCCAACGTTCAATAATATCAACAATGAAGACTGCCTCAAAGTGCTGACCATATTTGGAAAATAAAACATTCCTATAAATCTAGATACATACATATCAATGTATATATTCAGTTAAAAGCAAAAGAAAATTCATCCTTGTTAATAGTGAAAAGCGCTTGGAAATCATTCGGACAATTTTTATATAATTCATGTCCTGAAAAGCAAACAATTATACGAACACATGTGAAATTATATAACAAACATAACTACAACAACGAAACTATTATAACTACGGCTATTCATTGATACAAGCTCATTAAGTACTTTATTCGTTCTCCTTTGCCTTTATGTTCTGTGATTTTTAGATTATCCAAAACTAGTTTCCTCATCGGAAATTCCAACAGTCTCTTTCTTTTTTTTCTACCCATTTTCATTACAACTTCTTCGTTGCTCACATTTTCTGCTCCTTCTCTAGATCTACATCATCTCAAACCTCCTCTTCATACCATGAGGAAATTGTTCTGCATTCACTTCTGTAGTGGGGGATTGTTATTACATAGTATTTAAGCTCGAGTTTTCCTGATCTTAACGAATTTTTTTTCCTTATTCAAATATGCCTCCGATTTAAGCTGTAACATATTCTATCACTTGTCATAAACTTCTATGACTCATCGTAAACTCTTCCACATAGTTAAATCTCTGTATTTAATTTAGCATGCTACACTATAGAGGTCATTATATTGTAGCATATTTTTAAAGAAAAATTATGTTTTGTTGGTCAATAATTATCCATATGTATCCAAAATCATTAAAAATATGAATTATACAAACTTCATCTGTAGTAACATCCCACAACTTATCATCATAAAGGTCCCTTGATACGCCGTTTATTCCGTTCAAATCACATCACATTACTCATTCTTAAATAACTGTAGACATCTAATATAATACATAAACTTGTATTGAGTGAAATCTATTATTTAGAAGAGACATATATCAGGTTTATTTTAGTAATTAAAAAGAAGTGGTTTGTATTGGTTGAAATGTGTTATTGAAAAAAGAGACACTAAATACATAGAATTTAATATTTCAAAAGTGACTGGAGTTAAATTTAATATCTAATATATTTCCTCTCTAAGCACTAATTTAAATAGCTGGGCTAATTATATTCCCTAGTTACAGAAGACAGATGAACTCTGAATTTGAAACCCGGAAAACAACTTGTAACATTCCATAGAATTCATATGAATTCAGTTACTTAGAAAAAGGAAGTAATTTAAAACCATAGTATCCTACATCCTGAATGGACATGGTATTAAAAATGTTTCATCAAAGCAACAATTTATGCGACGTATGTTTTAAATGTTTATGTTATTATGATGTATATATTATCAAATGAAAATATTAGATAATCTTTCAGATGATTTATGTATCATTTTGGTTCCTACCCAGTACAAAAAGCTGACTTTTCCGTTTCTATTTCCTCAATAAGTTATATATTCCATTTATATTTTATTACATGTTATTAGGAAAATAAGAGTAATTTCTGGCGTGAGCCAGTGGCATGTAAATGTAAAAGTACAAAGCGAACATAAAATAACTTAGCCGAAATTTGAAACCAATCTGCCGGTTCAATTTTTCCAGTAGACAAACTCCCAAGCACTAAAATGAATATAATTATGACACAGTATATTGTTTCCTGGGAAAAATAAAGAATTTCCTTAAAAAGTAACGACGTGTTTTATGAATAACATCCAGAGACAAGTTAAATTTGTCTCCTTTCATGTGATGTCCTTTCAGAACATGTCCATTCATGACTCACCACAGCAACCTATATCTGTTGTTCTATGTAACATTAGATCCACATGTTATACCTCTTTATTTTTGTTCTGCTTAAGTATATGGGAAGTGTTCTGACGGAGGACGTTAGGTGAGAAGCTGAGATCCGAAGACGGATTGAGATGGCCAAGAATACATTCCAGAAGGTGGACAGAGTACTTCGAAACAATAGGATTTCTTTGGCGACAAAGAAAAGAGTACTGAGCTGCTACGTGGGATCTGGCCTCCTATACGGCAGCTAATGTTGGACGGTATCCTCAAGGATGAAGAAGAGACTTGAGGTGGCGGAGATGTGACTCTACAGAAGGATGATAACGATATCATGGAAACAGAATGTGAGAAATGATGAGGTTTTGGAGAGGATGCAAACAAGAAGGAAGCTTATGCTTGACATAAGGAAGAGGCAGATGAAATTTCTGGGACATGTGATTAGAAAGGAGGGCCTGGAGAATCTGATACTCACGGAACGATATAAAGGGTAAAAGAAACAGGGTAAAGCAGCGCATGACACACGTGGCGGGCTTGGGCAGGTGAATGACGGAACGTTGTTTCGTGGAGTTGGCAGAAACTTAAACTTTTTGAAAGCCACAAAGGATAGGGGGAAGTGGAGCGCCATGATCTCATATATACTGAAAAGACATGGCACATAAGAAGAAGATAAAGAAAGAAAATTTCACAGAAAATGTTTTATAGTCTACTAACTGCATTTACCGCATCCCTTGCATTCACTACGACCTGTGAGTGTTAATTTTCAAGGCATACTTTTCTCATAATAATTACCATGATTTTATCATGTATATTTCTGATTGCCAGTAAAACCGTCATTGTAATTTCCATTTTCGAAAAAAGTTTTTCTTTACTCATAATTCTACCTATGTTATTCTCAGCATTCGTTCTTTGAATCACATCAATGTCGCTTTTATTTTTGTTTTCATTAGAAGATTATACAAATTCCAGAACCATATTTGATTAGGTACCACTTAGCCGTTTAGTTTGTCTTTCTTTGTTCCTACATTTAATTAAATGTATCTTCATAATGGACACATAGCCGAGTGTTTAGAACGTTGGCATTCGGACCGTAAGACTCGGGTTCGAATCTCACAATGGTTGATTTGTAAGGAAGACTTCCTGGTGTTATCGGATTGGAGGGGTTGATTCCAGTGTGGCAAGTGCCTGAAAACAATACCACAGCTTGACCCAAGGCTTCTTATTGAAATTGGGTAGAGGAAACCCTTGGGGGACATCGATAGCTGTGCTAGCAGGAAGTCACAAATCATCGTTGGGTGGCCTTGTTCAAAATTGTTGATCTCACTAGATAATACGCTCTTTCCCAGAAACTGTAACTAAGGTCTGGTCAGCCCACCAGTCATATAAAATACACGTGGGCTCTGTGGGTGTTGAATAAACACAAATTCCCCTGAACAATCATCTGTAACAGGGATTGGCTAGCCGCCCTATTAGACAGGTATCCCCGAATACGATGGCCAGCTCTACATACATACATTCATACCTTGATTACGTTGTGAGGGCAATCATTGCATGTCCCTTTGTAATTTTTGTGTCAAATTTACAATATTCTGTTACGGATCTATGCAAATAGTTAACTTACCTCGCTAATTTCTTTTGACATCCCAATAAATATCTCACACTTTTGGCTACCTGTTTTGTTGACAACAATGTATACTAAATTGTCTCAAATGCTTTCATTTACAACTTATATTATAACAAAAGTTTGTCAAGAAGTAACTTAATTTAGTATATTATCTCGAGTTTTCTTGGTGTTAAATTGATAGCAGAATAATATAATGAGACTAGATTATTGAATTATTGTTAATGTCGTTGTATAATATATTGCTGCTTAGAAAATAAACATAGAAGAAATTTAACAGAAATTATTGCGAAAAGGCTTACGTGCACAACGTATCTACTATTCATTTGTGAGATTAAAATAGAAGAAAATCACCTATGTATATGTTACTAACTAATTTAATTACAAAGGTAGTGGAAGTTTATTAAAATTTATTATAGATTTACAGTTTAATAAACACTAGCAGTGGAGCCCGGCGTTGCCCGGGGATGTAACAGTAAGAGATAGATCAAGTATCGACCATCATAAAGACTGAAAAATAAAATTGACAAAGATTATTGTTTAAGGTTGACAGGCATGCATGTCTTAATTAGTTTTTTTTGTTTTTGGTTTTTTTTTGTTTTTGTTTTTTTACGAATTGGTCAAACCCAAACTCAAACAAAAACATTGTTTTCAATCGTTATGGGTCTACCGATTGAATAGAATTTTATTATAAACAATTGTCTTGTAAATGGAATTTTTAAAGCATTCTGAATGTAAAAATAAAGAACAAAGTGTGCAAGACAATAAGAAACACTACCTGCCAAAAAGTGAAGTTTTGTTGAAGTCGGTTGAAAAATGTAGGAAATCCGATCCCATATATAAACGAACACACACACGCAAACAAACAACCTGGGTTTTATAATAAGCATAACTCGATATGAGTTGTCACACTTTCATTCACGCGACAGCGATGCCTCTTAATCGTGTTTTCAGATTGATTTAGTGCAAAAAAAATTGTATTTTTCCAATTTTTGGCGCTGTCAGAACAACTGCAAGGTAATTTTACGTCGTCCTCTGAAGTTTTGTTGAAATCGGTTGAAAAATGTAGGAAATCTGATCCAATATATAAACGAACAGACACACACACACAACATGGGTTTTATAATAAGTATGATGTTGAGGTTACTTTAAAGTCAATTTTTGTCAGAGTAATATTACGTTAGCATATTTTTAGAATAGCATTGATTTGTTTTGATACAGGTCCTGTTATTTAACCTATAAATGCGACAGAGAAAAGATGGATACATTTCTTTTCAAGTGAATATAACAAACTCGATTGGAATTCGAAATCGATCCTCCGAGTTTTCATTTTTCATCTGATATTCTAAAAACTATGAAAGATTTTTTCTACTATGAGATACAATGGAAAATTTTATTCAAATTCATGTGGATTTAGCAAACGATAACGCCAAGCATACACATGAATATAGGTTAAATCTAATATTTTTCAGAGATTTACGTTCTTCAGTGTATTGTCGAGGCTTCAGAGATCTAGTTTTATTAAGATGTCGTGGACTGTGAGTGTATGAACAAGGCGGACATGTCATTAACCCGAGTATTTTAGTGGTAAACACTTAGAGATGAATGTGGTCAAGATAGATTCGATAGAAAGCGGGAAATTTTTACTACCCAACTGATAAAAACAAGACATATACGAGATATAGTATAAAATCTTTTTCTTTAATTTAAATTTCAGAGGAAATTTTATTAAAACACTAGCCTAATTCTGCAGCTTTACTAAATATAATATATATGACAATCTTCCGATTGTTAGGCGGAAATTATACTTTGACTATTTACTCTCTGACAATCACTGATAAAGCATCCAGGTGACACCAGACATCTTATGCTCACGCGTTTTTAAGTCTATTTACTTCCTGAGTTATTTCCCTTGTTTACCCTCTTGAAGCCGACATTTGTGTAGAGTCACCTGTCATTCTTAATTTAGTGCTATTAGTTTTTTTCAAGAAACCCATGAAGTTATCCATGCTGACAAGATTATTTGCTTAAACATGACGTGGCCTAGAACTGAAAACATCTCAACATGTTTCCGTGTACAATAATGAGGATTACAAATAAAGTAAGTTAATATGAATGAGCTCGTGAACAACTGATATTAGTTGATCCTCTCATTAACTTGTGTGAAAAATATTCGAACAATGTAAATGTCGTATTCAGTCAGTTATGTACCTTGCGTGATACACGCTTAAGCGATCATGTATCTTTCGATAGATGACTGACGAGGCATATTTTTTCCGCAGTTGGTTGCCATTTCTTTCTACGTTTGATCAGTTGTCATCCAAGGCTACAGAACTCGTTCTGTTCTACTATTTACCCAAGTACGTAAGTGAATGTAATGGATTCGACTGGAATTCGAACTCGGCTCTGCGATTCCTCAATCCGAGCCGCTGTCCATTCCTCCACCATGCCTCATAAATGTCGTATTAAGATTTTAAAAAAATGATTGCCCGTAAGCACCAGAGACTGGAATAAATAAAATAAAATATGCGAAACGAAAATCAATGAAACTGACGGTGTTATAGAGTCAAAGAAAACGTGAAATGAAAGAAAGTTTATAAGAAGGAAAACGGAAATAATCAAGAGAAATTGTCAATGGAGAAATGAAACAGAGAAAATTAACGAATTAAGTAGTCGGACATGAGAAAGAAAAAATAGAAACTCGAATGAAAGAAATAAAAGAGAAAGAACGAATTCCACCGGATCAACCAGAAAAATATGAGTAAAGGAGGCACGATGGAAAAATAGATAGTGGCTTGGATTGAGGATTCGGAGAACCGAGTTCGAATTTCAGTCGAATCCATTACATTCATTTACGTACTAATAACCTTGAGAAATGTATTAGTTTTTTTCTTCTCCGCCCAGCTATGGTTAAATAGCAGGACAGACAGGGTTCTGTAGCCTTGGATGTCAACTGGTCTACCGCAGAAAGAAATGGCAACATACTGCGGGAAAAATCTGCCTCGTCAATTATGTTTCAAAAGATACATGATTACCTAGCGTGTATTAAGCATGACATATAACTGACTGAATAACTCCAAGCAACTGAAGAGAAGAAGAAATAAAGATGGAAAAAAGAGAACGAATAAGATCGATGAGAAGATTATGAATTGTGAAAATTGCAATAAAGAAGAAATCAATCAAAATACAATGGAAGACGACGGCAAAATTAAATATTATTTCTAACGAAACCTAATAAATTACATACAGAGTTAGTTTGCTTTATATTTAAATTCTGTCAAGACAAAACAACGAGGAAAAAAAATGAGAAAAAATAGATAAATGAACAATTGAAAAATAGTATCGACCCATATTCATTGATATTAGTGAACAAAGTTTATGATAATGATTATTCTCTTTATTGTTAATATTACAATTATTATTGAAATATTGCTATTCAAAATGTTTTACGAAAAGACTATGAAAGAAAGAAGCTGCTATATTTTCTAACATGATGTAGGATTAGATGAGAACAAAAATGGCTGTAATGAGACAAATTGGTGGAATTTATTTCAGGCAGGCGTATTCAGGTCAGAAAAAAACCCGTCTGTAAGGCAAGTGCGTTTCAATTCTGAGGAAGAGTTAATAAAAATCCTTGTCACATGTTTCAACCAAGAAGTTCTCTTTCTGTATGGAAATCTTTAATAATTGTTGGATTTGCCATTAGCCCACTGCAAGTAGAATTTATCCAATTGTGAGTTTTCATTTCTTGATTATAACGCATTACGTTACTGAGATTGATCTGAGAGAATTTACAAATCAGTGCACTTTCGATGCATAAAGGAAACTTAATTACTTTCTTTTCCAATCACATTGTCACATATTAGCTGAAGTTGTGCCTAAATGCGACATGAAGAAGTACTTGTGTGGTAAGATCAGTGTATGTATTATTTAAGGAATCCAACCATAAGAAGGAGAACTCTGGTTTAACAACCTGCGGACGGAGAGTATCCAATTTATTAAACTGCTTCTTTTTGTCGGTACAAAAATCAGATTGACTCAACGCAACGTATGTCTCCACATTCATATGTAATCATTGCCTGATATTATAATATTTTTGACATCCTAATTTCTAACTCTTTAAATGATAGTGATGGTCATAATCTACGACGACGTGGACGGCGTCAGATACTCAGAGCTCTCTCTCTCTCTATATATATATATATATATATGTGTGTGTGTGTGTGTGTGTGTGTGTCAGCAATTTACACAATTGAAATAACAAGCCTAACCTTATCTGTACCATGACTACTCGATTACAATTATAATAATATCCACATAATAACTAGATCATTTCTACCTCTTACAATGATACATTTGAGGATCATACTACACGGGGTGGCCAGGCTCATATACAACAGACAAACACACACACACAAATATATATATATATATATATATATATATATATATATATGATTGTTAAAATTTATTTAGAAATCTCCGTGATTTTTCATCTGTTCCATTAGCCTTATTTGTTAGGAAGTGAAATACCAGATACAGGTTGTTACTAAGAACGCTACATGAAATAAGATCTTAATTAATATTGTGAAGTCTAAAAATTATAGAATTCTATATAAAGATTAATGATAATAGTAATGGTGAGATTAGCCATTTTCTTAACCCAAAATATTCGGCATTCTTAAAACAGTTTTTCATGTAAGAGGTTTATGAAACTTTTTTTTAATTATTTACTGCATGGCGACATATAAAAATGCCTGACATATTTAGAAGACTACATTTATTTTATATTTTACTTAAATGTAATCATACTCGTCACATCAGTCCCATGAACAGGTGTGGCTGCAGAACCTCGGCCCTGCTGAGAAAGTAACTTATTACTCCCATATGAGTCCTTTGGTATTCATTCGTGAGTAGCGTTAATCGGACATAGTATACGTGACGAAGCCCGTCCTTCTTCATACTAGATAACAGTCGATGTCCTCCGATATGAAGTATCACCTTGATCACGGGCACGTAGCGATGGATTCCGTCGGGATAAATATTCGGCATATCGTATGATTCGGTTTAGCAATAGCAATACTCATCGATAGAGTTTCATCGAAGGTTTTGGTATACTAACCATAGTTCAGTCTTGAGCGCAGATTTTTCCCAACTGTCAGTCGAAACTCTGTGTGTGTATGTGTGTATGTGTGTTGAACGCCTTTCTGGTGATAATATGGGAACTATAGCACATGGAGGAAGTAAGGATGTATTTTTGTCACTTAGACATCACAGTAAGTTAACAGTCGTAAAGAATAAGGATATCAATTCAAAAAACTCTTGCATAAACATTAACAATGGTAATTAATTACCCCAGTGAAATTCCAGAATGCATCACTGAAGGTATTACATATCTCCTACCAAAAAAGGGTGAAACAGATGAACCGAAAAATTATAAGTCAATAACACTTCTGTCAACCACAGGAAAAATGATCACTTTTGTTCTGACGAAATGTACTTAATCTTTTCTCGATGGTGAGTGATGGTGAGTTTATCGAGCTATCGTCCTTTTGTAATCACCATTAGAATCATCCAAAACTTTACGAATCCTCCGCACTACTCTCAGATTGACACCCAATCACTCTCGTATTTCGTATTGGAGCTTCCAGCGCGAATGCCAGGCAGTACATTATGCCATTTCCAAATTTCTGCAGGAATGAATTGCTTCATGACGCTCTTTTTCTCACAGACGGTGCCTAACTAACCCTACTAACTTTACAGTCTACAAAATCAAAAACAAACAACACGCATGCCTGAAGTTCAAAATTATAAAATAGCGACATATTGTACCCTTTCACTTAATCATGCAATGAACAATTTAATAAGCCTGCGAATGGAATAATGGCCCTTGGTTTACAGAACGTATTTGGACGTTAAACAAACAGTTACCCTACAGTATTGTCTACATGGTCTCTATTTATGCATCTATCTATATAAGTTGATATTTTCGTCTGTTTTATTTTCCTTCACCCGTTTCTTCATATTGCTTCTTTGTCGCCATCATGTATAGATCTTACATTTCAAAATATACAGGCAGATTATTCACTTTTGTTAAATTTGCAGTATAGATTACTTCCTCGCTCTATTTTTCCATATGCATTCATTCATTCATCTTGCTCTTCACGAACATCTTTCTTAAATATTATTAGTATTATTATTATTAAAACCGCAGGAAAATTAATTTATAGTAATTATAATAGTATAAGCTCTTTTGCTAGCGTTTGTGATTTATACAGATATGTATAAATAATTTTTTCATATGATGATATGATCAAAATAGTGAAAATGCACTCAATTACAAATACAAGATTAGGAATAATGGAAAGAACGATAACAGATACTGGAGATTAAATATCTATTTTCTAATTCTTTTTAGAGAATGATTTTTAAAATTTCAACAGACTAATACTGGCGGTCCTATCAAAGATTGACAAATATTTCCTCATAAAGAAACGGCTAATATTACTATTAGCATTATATCCTATTTCCGTGCATAGATGGACATAAAAAATACGGCTGAAAAACTTGAAATAATCCTAATTCTCAAACGCAGTTTTTAAATCTCCTTCAGTTTGATGATCACTCTAAAAGCAGCATTGAATTTTCATGGTCATACTGAGTGAAATATTCTCATCTATTTGGATTTTCTATCGATTTATTTCTGAGTTACATATTTCTATCAAAGAAAATATTTCTGCCTTTAGGTTTTATATTGGACAGCAAATTCGAAGTCTTTCAGTGAAAATAACAAGACAGCAGCTGAATGATGATATTCTCCAAATGTATAGGCATAAAATCCTTCAAACATAAGAATACGACTTCAAGCTCGTAAGTTATGTCGGACAGTAATTCATAAAAAAAGAAGCGGGGACTCGTTCGCTATGCGGTCTTCTCTGTGAAATAATAAAGTGTCGTTAATTGTTGTTGAAAAAAAAAATGAAAAGAACAACAGAATTGTAAAGCAGATGTTTGCTGAGGTTTAATTAGAACAACGATTTCAATGATTCTCTATTTCTAATGCAA
Organism: Acanthosepion pharaonis; assembly: GCA_903632075.3. NCBI lineage: Eukaryota > Metazoa > Mollusca > Cephalopoda > Sepiida > Sepiidae > Acanthosepion > Acanthosepion pharaonis. The sequence continues at coordinate 5,638,032 of CAHIKZ030005506.1, forward strand.
AATATCCACGATAATATCGATTAGATTAATAAAACTCCCAGATTAAAAAGAAATACATTAATTCGGTAATATATATATATATATATATATATATATATGCACATACATAAATATATATCAATAGATAGATAGATAGATAGATAGATAGATAGATAGATAGATAGATACATCATATGATAATATCTTTGTGGACGTCAGAAACTTAGAAACGTTTAGATAAATGACCAAAGAAAATGTACTTTAATTTATTGTCTTTCCGTGAAACTTTTTGCAACAAATATTTATATATATATATATATATATATATATATATATATATATATATATATATATATATATATATATGGTGACGTTTATGTACACACACAGAAACGCTCACTGGCGAACACACATATAATTGTGTGTGTGTATATATATATATATATATATATATATATATATATAGAGAGAGAGAGAGAGAGAGAGAGATAGATAGATAGAATATTTGTTGAGCCTTTTTATATATATATATATATATATATATATATATATATATATATATATATATATATATATATATATATGTGTGTGTGTGTGTATTTATGTATGTATAAGCATTTCAGAAAATAAATTTGCCTCATTAAGTTAAGTATTTCTAAAATAAACATTATTTTTCAGTGAATCTCTTTCTGTGTTCAACGCAAAAATATTCAGTTTGCAGTAATGAAAAATATTGAATATTACATCTTAAAATCTCCGGATGAAATGTTCGGTAGATACTTATGGAGGCAGAAAATTAATGGCCATTTCGATAGAAATATTTTAAGATAATAAACCAACTTTATTTAAATCTCCTTCAAAAACCTTTACTAGAGTAAGCAATACTTGGGTCCGGTATAGACGTATTTAGCTATTTACATTTATAGATTCACTTCAATCTGTCCACTGTTATTGCAGACCCACTACCGGTTATTTTATCTTCAGTTTTTTTTCCCTAATAGGTTCGTTTATTTTACCTTCATCTCCGTCTGTTTTTTATTCGGAAAACAAATTAATTTTAAATTTATTTTTCAGACAAAAATTTAATCCAACCTATTCTGGAGTAAGTTTGTGTCTAGAAATTGATTGTTTATGTTATCCCTTCACATATGTTGTGTTTTGTAATTTATAAATAGTAGTTTAAATTGCATTTTTTTTTCGAACGTGTTCTGTTTTGTTGTTTGGCAGAGTCCATATATATTACATTCTGAATAATTCTTCATCGATAAATTATAAGGAGCTTTACCATATACATACCACTGCGTTTAGGAGTATATATTCTGAAGATTACAGACAATCAATATTCGATTACTGTTTAAGTTAATGGTTTGATTTTATTATTTCGTTGAATATTAGCGTCCTCCTCTAAACTTTATGTCATTGAAAAAATACTACTACTACTACTACTAGTAATAATAATAATAATATCAATACCGTTATAATAAAACTTAAAAATGTGGTTTCTGAAGACATCAATGATTCCAGATGAGATTGGTGTCCCGATTTGTTCGGAAAAGTTCCTGATAAATTCATAGAATGGAAGCCGGTTTTCTCATGTAAAGAAAAAAGGTTGTTCTTACTAAAGGCTCTATCTCTGTAAAATATGTATAAGTTGTTTTTTTTTCTCTTTCAGAAATTCATTATGTACACTATCATGTTTACATTTTTCATCTTAGGTCGATGGTTGGGATCTTGGATAAATACTTCGTATAATTCGGAAAAATCATTTTAAAAACGCGTGATGTTACAACTCCAGCCCACAAAAACTGATTTTTGAAAACATTTCAAAAACTTATTAAATGCTAGGACCTCAAAATGATAGTTAGTAGAGATAGGTACTTAGCATTTAACACGTGTTATTTTTTCTGACATATTGACAATTGTATCAAAAAGAGCCAAAAAATATGTAGAACACATTCCTGGTAGCCCTGAAATATATATATGAATTGCAAAAAAGAAATAACACTCATAGTTATTTCTCATGTAATGCATAGATTTATCTCTGTGCAGTTGAAACATTTACAAAAAAAAACCCGTTGTCTATTGAAGTCTCCCTTTGTGTCTTGGGAGCAACTCCTACTGAACGACAACAACAATATATCTACACTTAATAATTATAAAAATAATAATATCAATAAGAAAATAAAAATAAGTATATAATATAAAATTAAATCCCTAATTGAATTTTAATCCATCAAGGAAATACAAGCCGATACAAAAAAAATGTTGTGGGTTCTATCGCAAAAATAAAATATTCCAAACGGATCTTCAAAAAAATTACAGGAAACTGGAAAAGCATCTATACATGTCGAAAAGCTAATGTGCACACATTTTGGGAGAATATTTGGAGCAGTCCAAAGGTATATAACCCAAATACAGAATGGATACAAAGTGAAAAAGAACGAATGCTGGATACACCGCTGCAAGAGTGGGAAATATAAACACAAATAATATTAGGCAAGGTCTAACGAAATCTCTAAAATAGAAATACCCAGGAAATGAAAAGGTGCCCGATTTCTGACGCTGTCATCTCTCATCAATCCATAAAACCCTTTCAAAAACACTCAACTCCTGTAAATAATCCCAATGAGATCCTGGAATCGATCACTGAAGGTATTACATATCTCATGCCAAAAACGAGTGAAAAAGATGATCCGAAAAATTATAGGCCAATAACCTGTCTCTCCACCACGTATAAGTTGATCACGTGTGTCCTGACGAACCGTAGTTACTCCTTTTTCAAAGCAAACAACATTCTTCCACTAGAACAGAAGGGATGCAGGAGAAGTTCATATGGTTACAAAGATCAACTACTGATAAATAAAATGATCCTGGATAATTGCAGGAGACAACGGAGAAATCTTAGCGCAGCGTGGATTGATTATGGTGAAGCCTTTGATAGTGTGCCACACTCTTGAATATTTAAGTCTTTGGAAATATAAGAGTTTCTCCTGTAATAGAAAATTTCCTTAAGTACAGCATGGGAATGTAGAACACCACACGATACCTAAATCATTACCAGAGGAACTACCGCATCCATCCGTCGGAGTATCCAACGTGGATCCTTTCAAGGAGGCTAACTCTCACACCTTCTGTTTTGTTTGTCCGTAATCCCCCTTACACATGAACTAAACAACACTAGCTATGGTCACAAACTAAATAAGGAAGTATTCAATCACCTACTCTACATGGATGATGTCAAATTCTTTGACAAAGACGACAATGTGTTGAAAGGACTCCTCAATACAGTAAAATGCTTCAATGACGATATAGGTATGGACTTCGGATTAGATAAATGTGCAAAAGTAACATTCAAGAAAGTGAGAATTACAGAAACATCCCCAATGAATTTAGACTTTGTCACAATGATTAGGGAACTATAAGAAGATAAAGCCTATACGTACTCAGGAATTAGCGAAGGAGATGGTATATAACACCCCAAAATGAAGGAGAAGTTAAAAAAGAAGTACTACAGGCGTGTGCGTCTGGTAGTAAATACCGAGATGAACTCAAAAAACAGAATATCAGCCATAAACACCTTGGATATCCCTGTGATGCAATACAGCTTTAACCTCATTAATTGGACCATAGTTGACATTAAGCGAATGGACGCCAAAAAGAGAAATCTTCTCACTTGCTACCACATGCATCATCCCAAAACTGATTTTGATCGACTGTATGTGCCAAGATCCGAAGGAGGCAGAGAATTAGTTCAACTAGAACTGTCCTACAAATCTACAACAATTGGCCTTCAAAGATAACTGGAAACTACAGAAGACTGGATGATGATATGTGTCAAAGAACATGAAAGTAGCAAGTGTCTTTATTCCGTAATAAAGGAAGCCAAAATGTTCAAAATGGAGTTACAAATGAGTTTAAAAATACAAATAAAGTACAATACACCGTCTGAAACTGCAAAATATTAAAAAAAAGAAAGCAAGGATAAATACAACGGACTAGATTCAGAAACAAAGGCAAGATAAACCGCTTCATGGCCAATATACTCTACCCGTACCAAATAGGCTGATGTAGACAAACAACGTATCCATCAGTGGTTATGTAGTGCAGGGTTAAAAGCTGAGACGGAAGGTTTTATCCTTGCCGCACAGGACCAATGCTTGTTAACTAGAAATTATCAAGCACACAATGAAATATTGTGTTAGTCTAAAATTCAGATTCTCTGATAAATATTCAGAAACAATTGATCATCTTGTATCTGGTTGCAGATTATTGGCTTCCACTGAATATAAAACCCGGCACGACAGAGGGGTCAGTATCTGCAAATTCTACAGGAAGGAAACTGAAAGAAACTGGTATGAACACCACCCAGTCCCGGTTATGGAGATAGGACCTGTTGTAATTTTATGGGACTACGCAATACATACAGACAAAACAATCAAGCTAACCACCCAGACATTGTTATTAGAGAACACAAAAAAATGTGCCTCTTTATTGATATGGCAGTCCATGCTGACTGCAAGGTATCTTTCAAGAGCTTCAAAAATCTATCAAAATACAAGGACCTTGAAATCGAAAACTCAGAAATATGGCACATGATAATATCAACAATTCCTGCTGTAGTTGGAGCTCTTGGATTGAAAAGATTTCAGTAAACTAATTGAAACAATTCCAGGAAGTCCATTCCTAAAGATATACAAAATAATGTTCTCACCAGTATAGCCCACACTTTACGAAGGTCTTTATCTATGTTAAATATGTTTGTGTGGTGTTTGTTTTTCTTTTCTTTTGTTTAATTGGTCAGTGGAAAATTTCATGATGCCATTTCTAACCATAGGTCTCTGGGCGAGACCCGGAAAGAAATGTGTTCACACCAGAAATCAAAGGAATAATAATAATAATAATAATAATAAACACTCACAATTCACGCACTTTAAGGGACATTGATTTAAGTATTACATTTCCCTAAGAAGTAAATATTTTGCAAGCTTTCAGTAACAAATAAAATAATACAATACGTTTCTATGTTTTGTTAGTTGTGTAATATACTTTGTGCCAGGAGACCAAATCTATTCACAAACCAGAATTTTGCGGATGCAAATCCAAAAAACTACTTGGGGTAATATCCAACACCGTTTAAAACCATACTCTCCAAGTGAAACAGTCTGGTCACGCGCCTAACTATTTATGCTTGCTAAAGAGCAAAAATCGAACGTCTTCTTACAATACTGAGATTAAATTTACAATAATATTTACCGTCATGTCTCACAGAACCAGATTATTTTCTTGTTATATGAAATAAGTCGATTGTTTTGCTTAGTTACAACGATATATTCACAAGTGTGAAAACTGACTCATGAGACATACATATACAGAAGCGATAAATACTGCAATAGTAATGCTACGAATGATAGTGGAAATATCATACCGGTAGGTGTTTTGACAGTTTAAATGGACGGCATGCTAATATACTTACCACATATTGCATACAACACAGGAGAAATTGAATTAGCTATAGTTGCACGCGCTGCCTTTTCAAACGGCGCAAGTATTAATAATATACGACTGGCCTTACAAAGCGACATTTCAGTGTGAACAAATAAGACTGGCTGAATGGGTAATTGTCTTTATGCAGTAATGCAAATTTGATTGTGTGCGTAATATAATTTTTTTCCATTGTGATGTAAGATTGTCTGTCGACATTGTCGCTAGAATACGGTTTCATGAAAGAGGGACATCTGCGGGCAATTGCGTCGACATCACTCGTTACGTAGATTGCTTCTGGAACGATCCATAATAGCAGTGGAATAAGAGCGCTAGGGCAGAGAAAGACTTATTTAAAAATTGTTTTCAAGTAACTGAGAAAACATTCATTGGGTCATTCTTTAAATCATAAACATATTGATGTAAAAGTGAGAATGTTATGAAAAAGAAAACTGGCGAGATTTGTAAATGAGATTTCAACCTGATTTTTCAATACACCATTTTGCAAACTACTACTATTGCTACAACTACTACTAATAATAGGGCTAATAGAAGTAAAATTCAAGAAAGGCAGAATTACAGAAATACACTAAATAGATCTAGATTTTGTCACAAAGTTTAGGGAACCGGAACAATTTCAAGCCTATAGGTACCAAGGAATGAACGAAGGAGATGGAATACTTCATAACCAAAAGTAGGAATAAGTTAAGAAAAAAAACTTCAGCTGTGTGCTCTTGTACGGAATACCTTGTTTAATTAAAAAAAAATCTAAATATTAACCATAAACACCTTGCCTGCACCTATGGTGCAATACAGTTTCAACATCCTTAACTGGACCATAGTTGACAGTAAGCGAATGAACGTAAAAACGAGAACGTTTCTCACTTGCCATCGCTTGCATCATCCCAAGGCTGATGTTGATCTTCTATGTGCGGCCAGATCCGAGGGAGCAGTGGATTGCTTCAGCTAGACCTGTCTTGCAAAACTAAAACAATTGGCCTCCACAGATGCGTGGAAACCACAGAAGACACTATGGTGATCTGTGTTAAAGAACATGAAAGAAGTAAGAAACTGTTTTCAGTAATAAAAACATTAATATCGGTTATAATTATACACCGATGGGAAACACCAAAGTTGTCAGAACATCAAAGTTTAAATTTTTAAATGTTCAATTGAAAAATTTATGACGTCCGACGTGTCTAAACGCACAGAGTAGTAAATCTCGTTTGGTTTCCTGTCATTTCTATTTGTGTTTTTATTGCGGGGGTTGTTTTTAAGTCTCTAAAATTGTGACAACGTTATACCTACCAAGAAAGAGAGACGTTGTATGAATCTAGACGCAAATTTACTGGGGATTATTTAAAAAAAAAGAAGCAGTTAAATTCTGTACATTTTCGCCTTAGGAAATTGTCTTCTTTTTTTTTAATTAACGCAAAATTATTTCTGTTTCTATCTCTGAGATGAAGTATTATGATTACTTGCATTATTTACATTACTCGGACTGTTATCTTCTTCTTCATTAACATATTCAGAACGTTTCTGCCATTTTCCGCATCGGCCTTCTTCAGGTGATTAAAATTTTGAACCTAACCTTTTAATTGGTCAACCGGGGTGAATTATTATAGTTCCACGTGCCATGCATCTTCCGGGTGTCTCAGTTATTTCCCTTTAACTCAACATTCCAAGCTTTGGTACACCTCTGCTGTTGCCTGATATTGAACTCACAAATGTTGGGGTCTAGTCACTGGATCTTTATCCGCTGGCCATGTGTCCTTGAGAATACATGGCCTAGTGTGAGCCTTTTTCTGTGTGTCGCCTTTTTCTTGGGCAACGCACTTCAGAAGACAATGACAAACCGTGATCACATCCAGTTGGGATAAAAACGGACGATCTTAAACCTAAACCAGACTGGAAGATACCATCGTGAGGATACGCAAGAACCAAACTGCGCAGGGTGTCTGGTGCAGATTGACGTCTGGAACAATGCGAGATCTTTAGTCACTGGGGACTCACTGATTTCTAATATATTTCTCGATGAAATTCTTTATTCTCAGCCCCACCAACTATGCCCAACAACTCAACTAGACTGATTTTGAAACACCGTTGAAGGGCATTGATTTCATTCGCCAATGGAGGACGAAAGAAATGCATTTCACGTCTGACTGTGTGCATCGATATTTTTTCTCTGCTCAGATCTGAAAAGGAAGGAAGCACACAAATGCTGGAAGCGAGATCCTCATATGAAGTTGACACAACATGCACATAGAATACGTCAAGAAATATAGGTTTTCTGTCATCATCAAATTGGTAAATTTTGATGATAACCGAATAGAAAAGCTGATTACATTTCCACAGTGTTGGCTTGACACCATCAAGCAGCAAGAAAGACAGGTGAACCAAACATAAGATGTCGCTATGAAAACGTGAATTATCAGCAAGTTATGGACAATCCACCATCAGATTGAGCATCCCACGTTGTGTTGGACCAACTCGTCAGTTGAAAAGTAACTACATTTCCAAAGTGTTGATTGACACCATCAAAAAGCAAGTTAGACCCGTGAACCAAACATGAGATGTCTCTGAGGAAATGCTAATTCTCAGTAGGTTATGGGCAATCCTGCATCGGTTTGTGTATTCCGTGTTGAAGTGGCCCAACTCGACAGTCAAATATTACTATTAGAAAATTGGCTAAGGAATGAACAATGTGAAGCCACGCCAGTGTGAAGAGGATGGTTAGATGTGAGTGAGAGAATGACTGTTACGCATTACGATGGGAAATATTTCCTCACCCTTACTGAAAATGGTTCTACTCAGTCTGTGATCTAGTTACTAATGGTTTAGCACGATACTTCAAGTAACAGGCTTAACAATAATTTTTATCAACATCTGCCAGAGGATATTCTCATGACACATCCTTGTGTAGTAGGCAATTCTGACAGTTTTAGACGAGTGGAGTACGATTTCGGCTGTAATGCGTATAGTTGCCATAGGGGAAATGTCTGACTAAAAGGTGCCACATAAGCGCAAAGAGAAAATGTACCGTAATTGAAACGGCATACTGGTATAACATCGTGTCAAAATGCACTTGCACATACGGTTTCCGGATAAGTGAGCTGACACTACTATCCTTTCTTATTAGATGGTGCGCGATATTGTTTGCGCTGAAGACACATATCCGGGTGAACCAGCCGCCCAGTGGTTGATGTAATACAAATTTTAGAAAGGTGGAATTTACACGCGTCATCAGTTAGCTCTCAGTACTGATCGACGAGATCGCATGCACTAACAGTGATCTCACTTCAGCTTTGGAGACAGCTTTGTATAGCTGAAAAATAAATATAATGGTCCATTATCTGTCTTTGTGTTGTTTGCGAATTTTCACATGAATTTTCTTGAGCTCCTTTAAGTTCAAATCTATTATATGGAATCAGTAATTTTACAACCGGGATATCAAGAGTGTTAATGGGCGTTATTATATTTCTCGAATTTAGTTCAGTTTTCAGTATCATTCGTACTCGTCTGATGCAAACTATTCTGATGTGGTTAATTCCATCATTGAATGTTGTAGTCTCTTGCCATCATTTACAACAATATACACGTAAACACCTTCCTGGTCGACTTCTGTAATCACAGTATCTACATCAATAATTTTATTCTCGCTACCAATAAGCCTTACTATATAATCCTTGGAAATTTATCTAATATATATATATATATATATATATATGTGTGTGTGTGTGTGTGTGTGTGTGCGTTTATGTGGCTTACAAATTTGGGAGGCTTCGCTACAAATATAATTAAAATATATTACAATTTACTTTTTCATTTGAAAAATATAAAAAATACACATAACTTGTAGGAGGAATTTAAAAGCACTGTGGATATATCTTAACTAACTAAACAGATATACAAAAGTAAAATACTATAAAACCTACAGGCTGCAAATACTACTCTCCTCATTACACCACCTAAAATGTTTTTTTCGTCGCTACTTCTGCACAATCCTTTAATTGGCTAAATAACCAAGTATGCCATCGGCTTCAGCATTACTGTAAAAAAAACAACACAAAATCAAAAAAAGAACAGTTCATATATATATATATATATATATATATATATATATATATATATATATATATATGTGTGTGTGTGTGTGTGTGTGTGTGTATGTGTGTCTATGTAAGCATATACTGTATAATTCAAGAATATAGATATGTGAAAAAGAACTGATAAATGCTTTAATAAATCCAGTAATTACCTGATTCTTGTCTTTTACTATATATTCTACATTTGATTTCTTCCAGAAATAAAGAACGTCATTTTTAGTGTATTTTCTTTTATTAGGTGTTGACATACAGCTTGGTCCAAAAGTCTTGTCACCGCCTACCACTCTTCCAAACTGTTGGTGTTTGTGTCAGCCACCTAACTGAAAAGTATATTATATATATGGGCAACAAGACTTTCGGACCACCCTGTACATGTTTGGAAAGGGACGCCATACTGCAGAGAACAGTGGATTGAACAGAGACATGCATTGACCCCGATACTTATTGCGATGTTGTGATTCGTTGCTCTCTTCTCCTAATCAGAATTCTTTTGTTTTGAATATACTATCGGAATCGCTAATTCGGTTTTCACTTTCATATTCTGATAACGTAAAGAGGATTATGAAGCAGTATTTCCTCGAGATAGTAATAGTAATGGGATTAAGATGGAAAGGACGAGGAAAATGAATAATGCGTTGAGAGCAGAAGTGTGAAAGTTGAGGATGCTAAATATGTTAATGTATTGCGAAAGAGGACATGAATATGCACACATCGCAATGTTACTATTAGTAGTAATAATTGTAGGCGTAGCAGACAATGAACAGGAACAATAAGAAGGAAATAACAAAAATAATGAAGTCAATGTTTTCCAGAATTTAAAACAAGGAGAATGATGCATACAGGAAGTAACTGATGACAACATTCAAAAGAAAACTAAAAGGAAGATATGATCAACCTTCGTAACAAATAGTGCAGATAAGGGTGTTAGCATAATATGTAAGGAAAAATATGCCTAAAAAACGTAATGGAAGAAGACGAAATCGGAGATAAGGAAAAGGAGAAGGGCTGAAGTAAAAATGTGATCAAGAAGATGGAGGTGGGTGGGATGAGCAAAAAAAGAAGTGGTGAAAAGAAAAGGAATAGGGAAACAGAGGTACAAGAACAATAAAAAGAAGAAAAGAAAAAGAAGTAGCAGCAGGAGAACAATAAGAAAAAAAGAAATACAAGACGGAGTGGAGGAAGAAGAAAGGAGCAAGAGGTGGAAAAGGGATAAAGAAGAAGACCAAGTACAAGAAGATGGAGGAGGGAGGGACAAGTAAAAGAGAAAAAGAAGGAAAGGAAGAACGAGTAGCTGGAAGAAGAAGGGAGGGGAAGAGCAACAACAACAACAACAAAGATAACAACCACAGCAACGAATACAACAACGAGAAATAAAAAAAAAGAAATAAAATAATAATCGAAAGAAGGAGAATAATAAGAAAAACAAGAAAAGTAAATCAAGTTCTTTTCTTTTTATGTGCCGTTTCATTTCAAGACGTAGACGATCATGACCCTCCACCTCCTTCTATCTCTTGCAGCTCTCAACAAGTTCCTACCCTCTGCCACATCCCCGAGACAACGTTCTGTCATCCACTTGCTTAAGGACGCTAAATATTTCATGCGTTGTTTTCCCTTGTCTCTCTTTTTCATCTATTTGATTCATATCAACCTCATTACGTGTCCCCGGAATAAGCTTACCCATGTTTGAAACATCTGTAAGAACTCATCGTTTCTCAAAAACTCGGTCCATGATATCCTTAGTATCCTTCTGTAGAACTACATCTCCATCGCTTCACGTCTCTTCTTCATCTTTGAGGAAAACGTCCAAAATTCGCTGAGGGAAAGAAGGACAGATGTCACTTGACAGTTCAGTATTCTTTTCTTCGTTACCAAAGAAATACCCCAGTCTCACAATAATCTGCCCAGGGTTTTTTTTAATGCGTCCTTGGCCATCCCAATACGTCTCCGGATCTCAGTGTCGCAGTTACCGTCCTCTGTCACATATTTAAACTTCCGCGACTGCTTGATTCTACTGTTCCCGACCTGCAATCGCATTTCGGGCTCAGCCTGTTACTGATGACCATGCATTGGGTTTTAAGAGGAAAAAGAGACGAGAAATAAAGTAAATGAATTAAAAGAAAGAAGCGGAAATTTTTACATAGCTTAATACAGAAGAATAGATAAAAGTAAGAAAAGTTTTTAGAAGGAAATAAACCACTGGAAGGAGAGCCGGAAAGACCAAGAAAAAAAAAGATGAGATTTAAGAAAATCAACAGAAAATACGGAAGAGAATATTGTAAACAAACAGAAGAGAATAAAGATGATAAAGAGAAAAGAAAATCGAATTAATCACCTGAAATCAATTTCCTAAAGAGAGGAAAATCATTTTGCATATGTTGATATTACTTTTATACAAAACAATAAAAAAAAAGCCTGCATATAAAATAATATCATCTGAATAAAATCAGAAATAATGATCGACGTGATGGTTAAGGCCATTCAGACAGTTTTCCCTGCAGAATGAAAGAAAAGAAAAATTAGAAACCAAAAAAAAAAGAAGGAAAGATTATTACTTTCCAATAGAGAAGACGGGATGTATACTTTCAAAGCAGGCTTCCTCGGGAAACATCTTTATATTCTTAGAAATCTATGGACGGTAGCTGGGTGCCTTATTCCTCAACAAGAGAAAGAATTGAACGTCATTACAATCAAGGGAGTATTTCCTAAAACCCTTTTCCAAAATCTTGCCGATAATCAATAATTTTAGCCGTTGTGCCAAAGGGCAACCGGTAGGAGAAATAGGAGGAGAAATCGCTCTGAAGGCAAATATGCTTCAAAACGCATCGATGAATTTCAGGAATATCCACCATAATTCTCTGGCTTCTGCTAAATACGTGCAGAAATGCACTTAAGTCTTCCTGTTTGGACCAGATAATCTTTATACATCTCTGAATACAAATATACACGTATGCACACACACACACACACACATATATATATATATATATATATATATATATATATATATATATATATATATATATATACACAAACACACCCATATATATATATATATATATGTGTGTGTGTGTTGTGTAGATAGATAACGCTGATATGACTATCGACGAGGAATGCTTTTCGGAGAAATGAGTGTGTGCGTATATATATATATATATATATATATATATATATATATATATGTTATATATATATACGTTCTCATACACATATATGTATACGTTATCATGCACCTATGATTCTTTCGAAAGTCATGCCTCGTTTACGTATACTGGGCAAGCATAATACCGTTGGAAAGAGCTAGATTTCATCGACAAAGGATATACTTCCATATATTCACCATAGTTGATTTTGAATTTTTACAAAAGAAGAACATTTCTTGAAAGATCTCCATACATACACGTGATATGACTTGCTACACACACAAACGCTTATTTGGGCTCTTATCCGCTGTTTTTATCCCTCTGAGTATTCAGGAAGCAAGCACCAATCAATTTCCGTAAGCGCAGTATTCCTCTACATTGTGTGTGTGAATTATTTTCAAATACAGTGTATATTTAAACAGACAGGAAGTTAGAGATAGTTGTTCTTCCTGTTTTTTTAATTCATATATACAGTGGGTTATGATATGATTTCAGTTACCGTTCAGTACAGCATTTTTAGCTTGGGTAATAAAGTCTCTTTTTTTCAGACAATACAGAGTTAGTATCAAGCTACTCTTATCTATTAACGGTAGTTGATTTATAGTTTGCAGGAAAGAGGTCAAATAATACGATGACATCACTGGGGAAAGTCAAATAGAGATATTGCTGTGTTTTCCAGGTTAATCCTGAAACGCTTAATAATATTGTCAAGAAATTTAATGAAGAATGCCATTGTCGTGGGGAACAACGTTCAGGAAGACCAGGTATCGAGTCTGAGCGAGCGAAATGACGCTGAAGAAGGAAGTCATCAGAAGCCATCGTCTGAGCTGATTCTTGCTGACGAGCGTTTGAATGGTCCAAAATGCTGTCAATTATTAGAGAAAAAAAATCTACCCCTACTATTTGAAAACAAGCAGATTGATAAGAATGTCTACATTTTCAAGAAGATGGAGCGCCATGTCATACGAGCAAAGGAGCAAAAGCCTGGAAGCAATCGCAAGAATCAAGTCACTTCAATGGCTAGCCTAAATTCCTGACATGAATCCAATAACCACGTTTGGAAGCACCTTAACCGAAATCTTCGAGAGCGTGCAACCAAAATCATGTCAGTGGCAACCTTTAAAGAATCATTCTTAATGGTGTGGCAAAATATGCATCAGACGATTGTTGATAACTTGATCAAATCCATGAAAAATCGGGTACAAACACTGAAACTAGCAAATGGAGGACTTACTACATACTAGTTCCATAGTCTGTTTATGTTGAGTTGGGATTGCTTAATTAAAATTGGCAATTGAATGTAATTTATTTCTCCGAGCTAAAATGTTTTCTTTGGTAGCTGTATGTATTTTTTGTACATATATCTCATGCGAATAAACGAAAAGTGGGGAAAATATATATTAACTAGTGAATTATTCAGTTTTGAAATAAAGATATTGGTGACAGCGGTTGATGACACAAACTATTTTTAAGGAGAATTGTTTCAAATAGAATCGCTTATTAATCTCTTAAAAACTGTGTATTACGTCTACCACCCTGCTCGCTCTTGTAAACATATTAAATTAAATAACATACCGGAAAGTGTACGTTTAAGTTTTCTCGAGTGCGACGATGAAAGAAAAATACAAAAACTGTGTGAAAACAAAGTGTATATATATATATATATATATATATATATATATATATATATATATAATTTGGAATCATATTTTTAAATAAATAATTATATATATAATATATATATATATGTGTGTGTGTATATATATATATATATATATATATATATATATATATAGGTGTGTGTGTGTGTGTCTGTAGATATATATATATGCGTGTGTATGTGTGTGTGCATGTATATAATATATATCTGCGTGTGTGCATATATATAATATATATGTGTGTGTGAGCATATATATAATATACATATGTTTGTGTGCATATATATATATATATGTGTGTGTGTGTGTGGATATATAATATATATATGAGTGTGTGTGTGTTCATATATATAATATATATATGTGTGTTTGTGCATATATAATATATATATGTTATATTTATATATATATATATATATATATATATGTGTGTATTTGTGTGCATATATATATATATATATATATATATATATATATATATATATATATATATATATATATTAAACATTGATTTAAACTTCCTTTCTTGGAGTAAAATGATCCCTCATAAGTTTCACGTACGATTATATTTTCATATGATTTTCAATACTCTTTTTAACTGTCATAACTGAAACTTCTCTCTCATGTACCAAAGGTCTTATTAATAAAGATGGATCTTTTCTAATTGTTTTCTTTAGTACTAAGATGAAATTATGATCTCTCTTCCTGTTGTGATTTCCTGATACAGTTTTCTTCTGTACTGTTTTCCCTTTTTGAACTTACTCACGGTTCACTTGATAGTTATTGAATGACCATTGAACACAGAAGCCAGAGTATGGATTTTGGTAGCATGACGGAACGCATGAATTTTCTTTTTCCTCTGACCATTGCTCAGCTAGGTTGATAGTGGTTTAGAAATAAAACGATTTTTAAATCTGTTTTCTATTTAGCTGAATAAGTCAAAGGGTTTTTCAATGATTCTTACGAAAATCGGTGTCAAGTCGTGATGCCTAAAAGTGTTATCTGAAAACCTGTTAAAAAGTATTAGAATAATGATTTTTTAGATATTAAACATTTTGATGGGTATAATTATCACTGTTATACGACTTGTACATTTTTCCTTGGTGTAGAATGAAAAGATTCAACACAATCTTGATAAGACACCAGAAGTGTTGAAACAATGGTTATTTTTCTAGTGATTTTATAACATATTTATTTTATAATTTTTGAATGAATTTTATATATATATATATATATATATATATATATATATATATATATATATATAAAAAATAATGTGAATACCTGGTTTAAATATTTGTTTATTGACCAAGATGTTGGACCTCCTTTAGCTTCTAAAACTGCTTTAATACGTTTTGTATTGTTTCTAGGGGAACATTATCCCATACTTCAATCAAAATCTCGAAAGTTTACTTCAACGACGTTGGGTGAGGAAAATTGTTCTTTACTCTCTGGTCTAGAATTCCCCATAATGGTTCCATTAGGTTGAGATCAGGTGATTGTGCTGGCCATGGAAGATTTTTAATTATTTATGATGCTCATCAAACCATGACTTACTGTTTTTCGCGGTTTGTCTATGAGCATTATCATCTTAGAATGTATCTCTTTCTGGCAACAATATAGTAGCCATTGTAGGGACATTGTTATCCAGAACGTCGAGATATATATCTGCAGTAATTTTACCATTAATAGTGACGACAGGACAAGAAGAATACCAGGATATTCCCGGCCAAATCATTACTGAGCCACCTCCATTTTTAACTGTCGTGATTATGCAATCCGGTTGATCATTTGATATTCTTCCACTACAAAGTGGCTTGTGCTATCATATCTGTAGAGTAAGCTGCTGACCGAGATTTCTCTCTATTGCAACAGAATAGTGTTTTCCTGTTTCATCTTTTGATTACACACTCACATATGCTTGTAACAAATTAATTGAAACAAAATATAAATAAATAAAAATAATTCCGTTATTATTAAATTTTTCGTCGTTTCCCAATAAAACATGACCCAGTGCTCATGTTAGTACTTCAGTTCCACGAAGTAGTTCCTTACAGATTACACCACAGTTTCTGGAATGATTTTAAATCAGGAAAATTGCCGGACCAATCAATAGTACATTGATTTACTCACGGGTAAGGTTTGCTAGTGTGTTCGTGCAGCGTTACAATATTTTTAAGCTGCCTTGGATTAATGTCCGTCGCATACAAATGGTCACAGGACAACTAATCGAAAATCGAGTCATCGGTGATAAAAATCTGTTGCAATCATGGATGACACACTATTTTTCAAGGAGAAACAAATTTCATCAATCACGCCGAAAATAGATTCATATTACTGTCCACCACTGCAAATGATCTAATCTGACGAAGAAAAAGAAAGTAACTGATTCAACCCTGTCATTCAAGTAGGTTTAAAACTGGCCGTATGTTTAAAAAAAAGGAAACTAAAGCGGCTTTTTCAATTAATTTGCACAAGTGTGTACATCTAATCATTTCACCCCAAGCAAGGTGGTAATGGCACTAGTTCACAGGAGGTTACGGGAAGTTAAATTTAAAGATAGGACTGCGAATATATATAACGAGAAAACAGGAAAAAAATCCTCGGAGGACGAAACGCGTCAGGTAAGTATAGTACCCGACGCATTTTGTCCTCCGATGGATTTTATCAAGGCTATATATATATATATATATATATATATATATATATATATATATATATATATATATATTCAAGAGGATAGAAAACAAGTAGAGCTTAATTGACAGGGCTGAGTGAGAATATATAAAAAGCTCAAACACTAATATTCCTGGTTATAATATATTACATTGGAATCGTAAATACGATCTAATTCATAGGACCTATAAATTCAAACAGAAATCGGAAGATATTCTTGAATTTGTAGATCTGATGAATTGGATCGTGATTGCAATCCGATGTAAGAAATTATAACTATGGAATATTAGTGTTTCAACTTATATTATATATATATATATATATATATATATATATATATATATATATATATATATATATATATATATATATATATATATATATATATATATATGTGTGTGTGTGTGTGTGTGTGTGTGTATTGTATATGTGTGTGCCTGCGTGCGTGTGTGCTACTAAAGAAGTACTTATTTCGTATATAATATTAAGAAAATAATAATAAAACAATAATAAATTGAAATATAGTAATTATAATTCCATCATACATGCACAAGACATTTTATTTTATAAAGAACAACAGGCATGCTGGCATATATGAACATATTAGAAACTATAAAATTTAAAACATTAAATCATTTTATATGAATAACTCTTTTAGGATTGTAGTTCACCAAATCTAATCATACCGTTGTCAAACAATACAACGTAAAAGTAAACCCAAAGCAACTCATTGTGAGACAAAGGTAGGCTCATAAGAGAAAGAGAATATCGTGTCTTTATTTCTAAATTTGACAGATGGCACCTGCAGCGAGCTTAAATAAAAATGGAATGAAGAGAAGATAAGGGAAAAAATTCTAAATGCATGCAAAGAATTAAGTCTACGGGGAATAAACTTTGGTGCCAAAATGGCATTTTGAAGCCCATTGGCGGCATTATATTTATCCTGC
The DNA here is from genome assembly GCA_903632075.3 of Acanthosepion pharaonis. Taxonomy (NCBI): domain Eukaryota; kingdom Metazoa; phylum Mollusca; class Cephalopoda; order Sepiida; family Sepiidae; genus Acanthosepion; species Acanthosepion pharaonis. The sequence goes on from CAHIKZ030005506.1 coordinate 5,656,019, forward strand.
TTTGCCTAAACACTAACTTGTTTGTCTGTTTTTGAAAGCAAAGATTCAAAATGTTGATGCGGAGGCAAATCTATTTATGTACTCTGCATTTAATCACTCAAACTCACGCACTAAGACAGACAGGAGTTCATGACATATATATATATATATATATATATATATATATATATATATATATATATATATATATATATATGTGTGTGTGTGTGTGTGTATATATATATATATATATATATATATATATATATATGCAATTTATTATAATTTAAATATTAATCAGTTTGTCTAACGATCGCAAAAGCGTGAAATCCAGGATCACAAACTCACATCAACCCAACTAAATATGTGTGTGTGTGTAAAGCGAGTGAGATGTATTGATATAGAGAGTGAGAGACTGAACAGACGTACAAAGATGCAAATGGCGATTTACTAAATGTAGCATATCAGTAGCAGAAGACCGAACTAACTCTTCACTTGTAATTGTTCTAGCAACACAGGATTGCTAACCATTGCACCACGACGATGTGCATTGGGAATTATATATATATATATATATATATATATATATATATATATATATATATATATACACACACACACACACACACACATTAAGAAATGGACAAAGTCCGACAATTTATTAAATATATTTTTATGTTTAACATTATTTTTATAGATACAAGTATTTTAGTAAATGTTATTTAATACTGTTTATTATAAACAGAGCATTTACTAAAATACTTGTATCTATAAAAAGTTAAACATAAAAATATATATAATATATATATATATATATACATTGCAATGTACATGCAAATACACATGATATTATCCACGTAGTAGACATGTATAATACACACCAAGTTAGAACAATAAACCAATTAATATATATGCATATCCATATAAAATCCTATTGTCGTTATATGATTTAGAATATTTAAGCAAAAATTAATTTTTAAACATTAATATAAACACGCCGAAATTATTGGCAGCCTAAACTCGCATGGCTATATTTAAATGTATTGCACAGATCATGTGTAATTGCATAGGTTAATAATGAAGCAAATGTTAGGTACCTTGGTAATGTATTTCTATGTATCTATCTCTGAATCTATATCATTATGTCCGCAGCTGGAAACTGTTCTTCACTGAAGTCTTATCTGATATTTTCAATGTATGATGTCGTGCCAACTATATAATCAAATGATAACATAGCGTTGAAAAACAAATAATACTTGTTGCACAAATTAAACACTTTTTTCGTTATACTACGTGCCTAGTTTTGTACACACACACAAATATATATATATATATATATATATATATATATATATATATATATATATATGATTAATATATTCTGTTTTTCATATCAGTGCACTATTTTCAATAATTTTAAACTTAATTTTAAATCCACAAAATAAAAATATATAAAATTTTGTTTCAATATATATATATATATATATATATGTGTGTGTGTGTGTGTGTGTGTCTGTCTGTCTGTCTCTCTCTCTATATATATATATATATATATATATATATGTGTGTGTGTGTGTGTGTGTGTGTTTGTTACCAAATTCCTAAAACATACCATAAAGTAATGTATTTTTTTATATTTGTGAATGTATTTTTTAATTATGTGGATGCTATTAATTTTCTTTCGAGAAAAACTCTATGTGTTTCATATCTCGACACGCCAATTCAGTGTGCGTTCATTTCTGGTATTTTTTGAAACTATCAGTTTTTCGGTTTCGGGAAATGGAAAAATTGGAAAAGTTAATTTTATCAGTATTAACTCTTTCTTTCTAGTTCTTTTCTTTTAAAGAATACAAAAAAAAATGGTATGTTTACATATTTTTATTCGTGCATTTCTAAAACGAGAGATAAAGAATAAAAGAGAAGAAGAATTAGAGACGCGAAACAAAAGAGTGAAAAATATGTTCTCAGAATTTGTTGTGTGTTTACATTTTTGTCTTTTATTGAAATTTCTCGTCGTATTTTATTTTGGTAACAGACAATTCCGTAAGATTTTTAAATTTTACGCGAGTTGGATTTCTTTTTTGATGTTAAATTTTATCAATTTTCTTTATATTTTCTTTTGGATAACTGATCTTAAAAAAAATTATATCCGAAAAATATGAAATTCACCTTAAATATTAATCCTGCTTGGCGAATAACAACGATTACGTGAGTGTATGTTTTTTTTTTAAGTTTAATGCCATTTAAATAAATATTGTTTCGAAAGATGTATAGCTGTTTTGATATTTTTTCAAAATAATTCAAACTCACTATATTTAAAAGAAAATAATCGAATAGTTTATTTCCAAGTAAAAAGAAAAACATACTAAGAAAGTGTATCATAAGCAACAGTTCATTTTATCTTTGTTGATTTCTTTATTGTCAGTACAGTTTCGGGGGCCGTTTTATTAACTTCTCTAACAGAAAGGTGTTTGGCTCAAATGTAGCTGAAATATTCCAGGTTTTGTTATAACCTTCCTCGTTCTAGGATCAAAATATTAGCATAATACATGAAAAAAAAAAACATCTTGAAAAAATAAGAAGAAAACGGGGTTATTTTTTTTAAACTACTGCTATTTTTTTTCAATCTGTGTAAATTTAGGCACTCGGTATTTTGTAGGAAGGAGTTAAGGTAATAAACTAATTTACTGAAACCTGAACCTTGCAAGCTTGCGTGCAAAGCTCCCTGACCGAGTAGAAGAATGGAAGTGGGAGGAAAGAAAAAGAAAAACAGAAGTATTTTTCTATTGCACTAAAATAAACGTGACTTTCTAACCAATATTGGAGCCGGTTGAAATCTGAAATGCTTTTGTTGATCGCCAAATTGTTTCGGGTTTATCGGAGACAACATTTGGCTATAAAAATACCTGCAATACAACCATCATTAGGAGTATATAAAACATCTGAGTTTGAGATACACTGCTTGTCGACCTCTCTGCCTTCGAGCAAAGAGGAACCCAGAGAAGGGTCTGCCGAAAGGTAGTCAAGTCTGGGGAGGTAGACAGCTAATCGACTCTACGTGCACGGGATCTACGGAGTAATTTTTCCCGGGCCTACCGGCTCGAAAAGACGCACGTTATGCCGGCCTTGTGCCACATCACACTTTGTGGGGAGATTGGGCAAATACCGAGTAGTAGAGCGACCCCCAACAGCTGGAGACGCGACACTGAGGGGGTAGGAATATGCGATTCCGAGGAGTAGGCGACGCAACGCCTTACAAAACATCTGAAAACTTGACCGAACATAGACTCAACCAACTCCACAAGGAATTTTTGACAACCAAGAATTAAGTCTCATTTTCATCCCGACGCTTTTAATAAAATAATCGTTTCTACGACAGGGAACAAGCACTGTTTTAAAAACAACGCTCTCAGGTGGCACAATTGGATTCTGTCACGAACTTTAGCAACTCTCAAGAAATCAAGAACTATTAAGAATATTCAGTTTTATAACTTCAGGGTAAATATACCTATTTACTAGTTTCGGAATTACTGAAATAATTTTTTTCTACCTCCTTCCTTGTAATTTGCATTGTTTGAATCCGCTGGCAATAATATTTTGATAGTTTATGTTATTTGATTGATTTCATTTCGAAATCTTTTTCCCAGAACATTTTAGAAAAAAATAAGTTGCATCTACAGGAATTTATGACCTACTTTACCGAAAGTGCAAATCACTAAATGTGTACATCCGTAATATTTAGTAAATATTTCTTTTATTTTAATAAAAAATGTTTTGGATTAATATCTCACTGAGAATCTCGCGTCAACTTTTTTAAAGGTGCGCCTTGTCGCTTGATCTTCATTCTCCTCACTCTCATTTAATCTAACCCACAGAAATATACATTAATAGACTTTTCCTATTTTTTCATAGCATGGCATTACTGTATGAAAAAAACAAACAAACAAAACAAATTGAATATGTAAGAAAGTGACTATATCTATTTTATAAATAAGCAAACAATTTTTCAGAATGAAGATATCGTAATACTATAGTAAAATCATATTTTCATTTGCAACATCATAATATGAACAGAACGAATGCACTTATTGTGATACAAATATATTTAACTTATTACGAGAACATTAGTCGTCCGTTATGTGTCGTCTCTTGCTTGTAGTATAGTTCGGTCAGTTTGGTGCCATGTCTGATACACGCTTCGGCGATCATGTATCTTTCGATTCAGGACTGACGAGGAAGATTTTGTTCCAGCATTAGGTTTCTTTCTGTGGTACATAGGTTGCCATGTTCTGTCCTGCTATTTACTAATAGCTGGAGGGAGAAGAAGAGGATTCAGAGCTTTCCCAAGAGTATTAGCAAGTAATTGAATGTAATGGATTCAAACTCGGCTCTCCGATTCCTCAATCCGAGCTGCTAGCCATTACTCCACCGTGCCTCAAATTTGCATCACAGTCTGAATGTGTTTCTTCTTTTAAAGTGCCCTGTCGCTTTAAATCATGCGATCATGGCTCTCCACCTCCCTATATCATTTGCAGTTCTCAACAAGTTTCTTTCCTCTGCTTCCTCCCCTAGACCACGTTCTGTCATCTACTTGCTTAAGCCCGCCAGGTATGTCCCGCGTTGTTTTCTCTTGGCTCTCTTTCCCTCTATTCAACCCCTGAGTATCAGATTCTACCTCTTTCCTCATTATGTGTCCCAGAAAATCCAGCTGTACCTTCCTGATGTTAAGTATAAGCCTTCGCCTTGTTTACAACCTCTCTAAGACCTCAGCGGTCCATGATATCCTTAGCATCCTTCTGCAGAACCCTGCCTCTGACGCCTCTGTCTCTTCTTCATCTTTGAAGAAATCGTCCAAAGTTTGATGCCGTAAAGAATGTCAGATGTCACGTAACATCTCAGTCGTCTTTTCTTCGTTAACAAAGAAATACCCTAGTCACGCAATATCTCAGTATTTACTTTTTTTTCTTTGTTACCAAAGAAATCCTCCTATCACAGAATACTCTCCAAGGTTTAGAAAATGTCCTTGGCCATCCAATACGTCTAAGAATCCCAGTGTCGCACTTACGGTTCTCTCTTAGAACGCTTCCCAGATGTTTAATCTTATGTCACGATATTCAAGCCTATTTTCCTCTATGTGTTCTAGAAGTTTTTATTATTTCTGATCTAAGAAAGATTGTGCTTATTTCCCTATTTTATTTAATATTTTCCCCTTTGCTTAGAATTTCTGTCTATTGTATTCTCAGCATCTTTCTATAGAATCAAATCGATGTTTTCGTTGTCTCATCTTCATCTGAAGGGAAACTATCCCGCATGAATTTCCATTTATATTTGGTGGCATTTCTTGTTTTATGTGCCCTATACCTTCAGGACATAGTCGATCATGGCCCTCCATATCTTTCTGACCCTTTTTAGCATTTAATAAATTTTGTCTTTTTACTATTTCTCCCAAACCTTTTCTTATCTTCAATTTGCTCAAGATCATGAAGTATGTTGCACGGAGCTTTTCTCTGCCCTTCTTTCCCGCAGTCTGTCATATGTGTATCAGGTTTTTTCTAACTCCTTCTACCAAATTACGTGCCCCGAATATTTGCGCAGCCTTTTTCTGTTGTTAAGTCTAAGTTTCCTTTTAGTCTTCATTTTCTCCAAAACCTCGTCGATGCTAACATATTCGGTCCATGTTATCCTCAGCATCATTCTGGAGAACCACATTTCTTCTGCTTCAAGTCTATTCTACATCTTTGAGGAGATGTACCAATTTATTTCATCTCATTATTTGTTGATTTAGATAAAACATAGCCATTTGTAATATTTTCGTACATGATGGAGAGTTTATGATTTTAGTGATGATATTTAAATGAAGAAGAATATCTCTTTTTTTTATTTTGTTACTCAACATTTTTAAAGTAGGCCGGAGTGCACAACGGTCAAAAAGTCTGTGGTAAAAACACAGATGAGGACAACAGACTACATCTAAATACTGTAATAATAACTCCTCATCCAAGAAATTTAGAGAGATTGCACGTGTATATTATGTATAAAAAACCTTCTCAGACCTCTCTAGAAAAAAAGATTGAATATCCAACTGAAAACGGTTTTCTCATTGGAAACGTCGGAATACAACTAATGTGATATAATGAAATATGAGTACAGCTGTGTTCCCTCTCACTGGAATATGATTGGGTGGTGTCCGTCATAAATACCGACGGACCTGTAGGAGAGACAGAGAGCCTTAGTATGAGTGCTGAATTTATAATGACGCCCATTGGACTACGCCATTGATCTACACTTCTTACCTGCGACTACGACGCGTACCAGTCGATTACTGCTACCGTATTCTACTTGATTATAGTAGCCAAAACCACTTAGCTACTTCGTTCAAATATATCCCTTTCCGAAACATATCATAAAGCTATGATAATTGTTCATATATATGACATATTGCTTGGTTCCAATACACGTTGACGTCAAAAACGTTCTGGATAATCGTTCTATGTGGGATTATTTATTTTGCTGTAATCTACTCTGTTTTATGTTTTACAGAGGGAGAATCTACATCCCATATCTAAATCTTTCAATTTATCAAAAAATAAAAATTCACATTCACTCTTCTTTTCCTAACCTAGAATATCAACATGGAAACATAAAATCAAAATAGTAAAAGTCCAAACATTGACATAACATGTAACGATGTTTTATAGAAAATGGAAATAAAAGGGACACATATACTTAGAATCAGCAAACAAGAGTTGATATTTCTAGGACATATAATGAGCAAATAGTGTTTAGAAAACTTGACCCTGATAGGAGATGCTGAAAGAAAAAGTGTCAGAGGAAAGCAGAGCATAACATTCCTAACGATATTGTGTAAATGACTGGCAGAAAAAAGTTTAACAGAGATAGAAATAATACAAAGTTAATTAAGAACTACAAAGGACAGGTAATCGTGGAGAGCCATGATCCAAAGGAATACATCACATAGAAGTTGAAGGAGAAGAAGAGCTGCCATTTGGCAATAAACTTCCACCTTTCTGCATGGATCTACACCGATTTTTATCTTATTTCACTAAAACGAAACCCAGTCAAGTTATTTTTCATCTATTTTTTTCGTGCTTCTCCTGCTTTACTAACAAATTTGAATTTAAATTTATTGTATTGAAGAGAAAATATATATATAATTGAATACAAATATATTTGAGAGATAAGAATATTGTAACATCGGTATGTTATGATATAGAGGACGGAGTATTGAAATGAAATATTTCCAAATATAACTGACGTTTAGTGATTTGGTCAAATCTTCGGAAGGAAATTTTTGTTACTTGGAAAATTAAATTAACGTTGCGGAATCATATGTATAATTAATTCGGTTAATGAATAATCGAATCGCTTCAGTGGATTAAATTACAAATAAATGAATACAAATTTAAAATTATTAAATTATCATAATTCATTGTTTTCCATGATTTAAGAATCTTTGTATATTCAAATTAAGACAGGTTATGAATACAGGAAATATGTGTCGTTTTATAAAACTTCAAGTAGACATTATGTCTTGATTTTTCAAGCTATTTTCATCGTATTTCTTGAAAAGAGATTTCCGCTTGATAAAAAAGAAATGCAGTTCGGTATCAGGTGACTCACCTGTTTTTTTTTTTTTTACTAAATGTTCTCTTCTCCATGAAACGAAAGCTGAGCTAAATTCAAAGGATAAGCGATCTAAAATCCGAAGAAGCTTTGAAAGCTTTTTGAATCTCGCAGTAAGTACTGTCAAGCATCCGTTCAGTATAATGTTCTGGGGATGCTTTTCTTTTCATGGAACTGGTTTCTTACAACCTATTGAAAATATCCTCAGGAGCGAGCAGTACAAGAGAATTTTAGAGTCTTGTCTGCTCCCTTCTGCTGAAAGGGTGCAAATCGACCCAACCAAGCTCATTTTTATGCAGGATAATGTTCCCTGTCACTAATCAAAATTGATGAAGGAATACTTTGATGAAAAGCAGTTGAGTGTTATGACATGGCCGCCCCAATTCTCCTACTTCAAATTACACAGACACACAAACTATTCACTAGTTTAAATGTTTTCTTCCTTCATGCTCAATTCATGCTTAATTCCAAAAGTTGAAATGAAAAAAAAGTTTTCATTTCAACTTTTGGAAGTAAAGTCTTTAAAAGGGTGGTGGTGAAATGGAACTAGTGCAATTTACAGACAGTTGAACGCAATAAAGGGTTAGGTTCGAAATTCCAATCAGCAGAGAAACGCCGGTGCGTATAACTGTCGCAACGACGCGAATATGATGAAGATAACAGGCCAAACAATGTAAATTGTTTCAATAAGGAATTTACAAGAAAACACAATGCTTAAGTGACATAATTCTGTTCGACTCGACAAACATCAGAAATAATTTGATATTCTTGCAGTTTCTTTTTTAATAATTTCCCTCTAAGTAAGGGGATAATGCCACTAAGACGCAAGGGTGTAACAAGGATTAAAAGATAATGAGAAAAAAATTAGTGTGAAGTAGTGAGCAAAAATACATCAAATAACAGGAAGACAGATGATTGGGATCGAGTCTGCATTTAATTTATTAAAGTTTGTAGATTACATGGAAGCAATTAATTGCAATTGTGTTTAACAGCTGAGAAGTTCGAATAGAAATGATGACTGCGTCTAGTGAGTTCAACAGGAAAACGGTGAGACCCATTTCCCAATCTAGTATCAAACTTAAAGTCATGCGAACACGGCATTAAGGAGAAAAAAGTTCATCAAACGAGTAGCCATGAGAATATTTTTAGGAAAACAGAGATAAGCCACCTCACCTAACTTACCGACATTCTTTGTATTTTGTCAAAAACCTCAAGATATATAGTAGGAACACAAGATATGTCACCAATATTCAATGTACAGACAATTAATATATTTATAAATGTTCAAGATCGAATGACGTAGAAAACTTTTGAGCACGAGACTTAGTAAGTAATTGAATATAATTAACCCACTTCATGGCATTGGAAAACGTATGCCAAAGAGAACGCAAATTGTTGTTCTTTTGGAATTTAGCATCAGATAGCAAACAGAAAAGTTTCTCTGTGGTAATTAAATGAAAAACGTTTGTTTTGGAGGCGTTAAAATTTACAAGCAATTACTTAACATGATAAACACGGTTTGAGATCTTTTTCGGGAGCTGATACGATATTTACTTTGTCGGATCTGACGGATTTGCTAATAAGGCAGGAATAAATAGACGACTCATCAGCACAAATATCTAGTTGACAATTGATGACCCCTGGAAAGTCGTGGATAAAGACGAGAAACAGCAAAGGTCCAAGATTAGGTGCTGAACGGGAACGTATCTAGATCATTTCATATTAGGGCAATGGTCATCTAATCTTAGGAACGATTAGTTTAAGCTACATATTCATCCGTAGATAACGTAGTATTTGAGTCTTTGGATAAAGCAGGATGTGAAGCCCCGTTGTACGCCTTTGAGATATCTACAGTAGGACAGGTTGATTTCTCACTTTCTTTAGAAAACATCATTGCATTCTCTGTAAAGCTGGGGTTCCATCTAATAAGTTACAGACAACAAATTTCATTTCATAGCTTGTGCCAATTTTTGAATATTTAGACTCTGATACCGTCTAAATATGTACAGAAGTACGCAATTACTGCGAAGTTTTGCTTCAAGATGTTACCGCTTCAAGAATATATTCATATAAACTTAATATTTTTTGAATTAGATACATTGAATGGAAAATATATTCAAACCATGAATCTATGTATCGACACACGCACAATATGAAGGTTTTAATGTATTCTAAAAGAGAAAACTGTTTCACAGTTTTAAAAGGTTACAATAAAAAGTCTAGTCAGCGTATAAGATGTTATATCATATGTTATGTTATAAATTACTAAAAAAAGATAAAATATATAACATTATATTACTGGAGGCCACAAATTATAAGACAAAATGTTTATAGTGTTCATTGAACATTGCACTAAAGCAACTTCACTGGAGGTTCAAAATATAGCGGAATTGTTTGGTATAATTTCCCTTTGAAGTAAATGAAGACCTTATTTAATGGCAAAATTATTTATTGATATTGTGCTTGTGCCCGACTTCGTCTCCATTTAAAATTTGTGAACATTCGGTAGTTAATTTCACTGTTATTTCCGTACCTTACGAATGTGTAGATAAATTTGCCAACTCCAATCGGTTGTACCATTCATTGGAACCACTTGCATTTCATTATTTGAAAAAATAAAGAAAGAGCAGGTTCACGACATTTATTTTATGAGAGGTTAATCAAATTTGACCAGTGTGTTGCTTCCGGATCGAATGTAATTTTATTAAAACCTTTTCTCGTTGGACTCGCTACTTTTGAAAGAAACAAATATTTTAGTTGTGTAATTTCTTTTAATGTAGTATTCTGTAGTATTTTGTATTTCGGTCGACTATTAATTTATTGTACGGATCGTGTTATTGGTTATGGAATTTATTATTCTCTAGATTGTGTTGCTGGTTATGTAATTTATTATATATTTTAATTTAAATCCAACAAACTACATATATTTCAATTATGTATTCTATAAGGCTATACAATTTATCATAGAGTTCTGGTGGATAGGCACCTCCGTTACATAAACACATTAACCTTTTGAAAAACATTAACTATCTTTCATCACTTAGACACCTAATTTTTAACACAACGCAAATCTGCATATCCTAAGAACAATTTCTGGTCACCACATAAAACTTCCATTGTCTTGCCAGTAAGATATATGTTATCCAAAGTGGTACTGGTGGTGCTAAATTCTACCAGAGCAAATTCAGGTAATACTTTCCACCAAGTTTCAGTAGGGATTTTGTATTTTCATCAATATACATGAAACAACTCTAAATGAATGTTCATTTTGATGAAGTGGACAGACAATTCAGTGTAACTTAGTTTTAATTCTTTTCTGTAGAGCTGTAAAAGTTCCGGCATCAAAATCAGTTTTTGTACTGGTATTGTCCACAAGAACTGCCTTAATAAAAATTACATTGTTGAATTATTCTAAAACAGCAGCAGCAAAATCATCTGCTAAAAGAAAATCAGTTACACCAATGTCAGAAATAACTCTGTGAGTGAGATATCTACTTTCTGTGTCCATCTCTGGTGAAATTCAAAAGTTGCTCTAGTGCATTGTTTTGTTTTTTTCGCCGTTTCATTCTGAAATCTCTTTGTATTGCCAAGTGTCCTTATCAAATAACAGCAAATGTTTATAACAGTGAGAACTTAGATAATAGCCACCGAAAGAAAGTTCCGGGGCAATATTCATAAAAGAAATTCATTTCTTTTACGACTATAGATTAAAATGAAGAAAACATTTTAATGGGATGTTAAGGTGTTATTTTTTAATCATTTTTTTTCCACTGAAAAACAACAAAATCTAATTTCTATATATCTGTAGCAGTTGTCAAAACTTGAAATTGATTGAAGGGAATATGGACTGAGTATCGGATTTTGTTCAGCACATACTTGAAGATACATACTTTAAATTTTAGAACAGAAAAGTTCCTATTCAGGGATAGAAGATCAGTGAATAGTGACTGCCCCATTTAGGCCACGCTAACACTCAGTACGAGCGGTGAGGAAGTGACGTTTGGTACAATCGGACCCGTGGCTTGGTATAAGGGTAATAAATATTTCCTGTTGGGTTTAGCTACGGAACACACAAGAGGGAACTAAGTAGATGGTTAAGATATTTCCGTGTTTGACACGAAAAATTCGACGCAGAGTTTCACAATTAAAAGAGCGGAACGATATATCTGTAGACACTATAGGGTGATCGGATTTGGCAAGAGGATCTCTCCTTGAATAAGAAGAGACAAGAGGAAGATTAAACATGGAATGGGCGCGTTTTATCCTCAGAGGAACTTTATCAATGCAATGTAGAATGTATTATGCTGAACGTGTTTATATACAGAGGCGAAGATGTAATTCACTTATCTAGGCTTATAAATTTAAGAAGGCTCATGCATGTTCAACAGGTGATTGAAAGGTCAGTCAATGCATGTGGATGATACAAAATGTCATGATGCAATGTCTGATAAAAAGTGAAGTGAGCGAGGAATATTCAATCATTTTCTTAAAAAAATATTGTTTACATTGTAATAAGATTGTTATGGTATACGATGTACGTTTGTGATGAATTTAACCGATTTCGTTTGACTTTTGAACGTCTTTGTTGTTGTTTATGTTGGCCTTGGACTGTAATAATCCTTTAAGGAAAGGTGAGATTGAGAAAAAATCGGGACATAGATATATAATTTGATATTATTCAATGGCGACACTCTCGAGAATTATCCTTCCTATCTATTTTGTTCATTTTGTATCTTCTACAGATACATTCTATCTGAAAATATTTACACACACAAACACATATATATATATATATATATATATATATATTTAAGATTTATCTATTTCATTTTTGTGACGTCAGTGAAGAGTTTCTTTTTTCAAATTTTTAAACTCTATATAAATTGGGAGGAGATTTGTGCAAAAACAATAGAGCAAACTTTGACCTTTACGCAGTTTAGTTACAATTTAGACCCTGATATGTATAATTTTGTAGGAATATTGGAAATATAAAATAAAATATTAAACAGCCAGGTCTTGTCGTTTGGATTTTATAAAACATGATTGGATGAATACGGTTTGCATAAGCATTCCTTATATATAAATATGGTCGAGCGATGTGTATGTTTAACACAGTATTTGAAATGAATGCAATACAAGTAGACATTTCGACATCGTGCGGTGACAATCTGTTTATGATTAAAAGCAATCTACAGGTCATGCGTGTTGTGCGTTGGCTTGACTATTTTATATATAGTTGACAATAGTCCATTATAGGTATCGCTGTTTATTGTATTATATTAACAGTTATTTGGTAGTGATAACGGTTATATTTCCAATTATTCTAGAGTTTATTGAGCAAAATAATTATGAACACGAATGAGTTTTTTTTTTTAGCAATCTTATAGTAATGTTCGTTAATATATTGCTCAATATTTCTTATTGATTACTTAATTATCCGTTGATGATTAGTATTTTTACATTTACTTGTGTATATATGTTTATTCGGGGTTTGTTAATTTGCTTATTATTTGCTTCATTTCTTTCTTTATTTTAATACTTATTAGTTTTCTATTATATTTGTTCTCGAGTCTAAATAATGAAATTTAAAATGGGAAGATTTCATGGTAAGATCTACAACATAATTTAAGAAAAATAACCTATAAATTTGATATTAGTCAAAAGTGACGACTGCTTTCCAGCCGAAGGAAATTCTAGAGACAAAAACGTACGAAACCAGAATTTAATCACACAAATTAAGAGGATGATGTAACAGACATTTCTGAAGAGCATATATAAATATTTGAGTAAGTATATAACAAACGTGGTCTGAAGATCGCGTTCAAGTATGAAACAGACAGTCACTGCTCGGCATTAACCTTAGTGCTGACTTTTATATTTATATTCGCTGATCCTTGCGATAAATATAGCAAAGCTAAAAACTGGTTTTATCGCACACACACACACACACACACACACACACACACACATATACACATATATATATATATATATATATATATATATATATATATATGTTGTATCAAAAATATTTTTACCAGCATTGATGGTCTGTTCCTCACACCAAAACAAAGACAAGTATCTATATAAACATTTTGTACGCAAATCCTTCTTTTTTTACTTATTAGGTTTAATGATTACGGTGGACACATTTAAATGTACAATCCAAGATACAGTTCAAAAATAATTTTACAAAATTGGGGGCGGGTTTCTTACAAGAAAACAAGTTAAAAATTTCATATTTACATATTAGGCTATGGGCCAGAGGCCAAAAAAGGGCTTAGATTTTGAGTTTGTGGACATTTTATTCATATGAGAAAATTTCAAGTGTTTCTAGGAGTAATTTTCGTGCTGATTTCAAATCTGAAGAGATCTCCAGGCTAAATGTGCGCACAGCTTCAGAAAAGGGGAGATAATACCGGGTGTGTCATTTACGGAAAAAGTCCATTTTCATGGTTTACTTCATGTAAAATGAACTTTAAATAAGTTTTTTAGCACATTTACGTGTATCAACATAAAGCTGATATATCTATGCTCTTATATTATGTGTTAATTTATTTAATCAGGAATTTTCTGCAAATAAAATGACTTGCATAAAGCCATAACAATGAAAACGTTACTTTCTATTGTCGTGTGAGTTTCTCAAATTCGAATAACCTCGTAAATCATTGCAATGTACATTAATTTGATAAAAAAACATGAACAACCTTTATATATGTTTCCAAATCTTGTGCCATCCAAAAATCATAGATGGAATTACTGTTTTCAAATACTTCTGGTGATTGACTTTTCTTCATTTTGGACTGCCATTTACTTTTTGATGTAATTTTGTCACACATACACATTGACTGATATAGAAATCTTAATGTTTAGACTAACTTTGACTATATATATATAAAAAATATTGTAATAAGATTTTTTTTCAGTTATGTTGAAATAATTGTTATCAAGTAATACATTTATAAAAGGAATTGAAAAAATAATTGATTGTCCTCTAATCCTGCAAGCTCATCTTATCATTCGCCCTCTGAGGAGTCAGAATCTTCTATTTCATTAATCAGCTGCACTTTATTTTTTTAAGTACATTAAAACAGTCTATACACTGACAAAGGTCGGTACAAGGCAGTGTTTGACGAACACAAGAACAACGCCTGGAGTTACAGCTGTTCTTCTTACAGTTACATTTACTAAGCTCATCAAGGTAGATGGAGTTTTAGAAACGCTGCTCCAATGAACAACGAGTTTTTGATCTTCACATTTCCAGCCAGGATTTGTTGCAGAAGGAGCATTAATATTAATGTGAAGACATTGTCGCCAAATTACATGGTAATTTGCCCTTTCTGCATGTAACCGTAAACTATTTTGGCAAGGTGGTAGAGTATTATCCAATTTTCCAGATATATGAAAAATATTAAAACGAGCAGTATTTACAGAAGAAACATTTCTCTGTCTAAATAGAGAGCACACAAATTTTTCTAGTTGCTGGAACAAATCATCTGTCAGGTGCCAGTTGCAGCCTAAAAGTGTGAAAGTTTGAAGAAATTCCTCTGTTTCTATCATTAACTCGAAGGGTTTTATTTTACCCTTTCCCTTAAAGCAGCTAACGGTATCACAGCCAGTGAATGCATGCAAAGAAAGTAAGGCACTTGAAAGAGCAGGTCCACATTTCTTTGCAACTGATTTAATAGAAATCAAACAAGATGATCGGTTGGTATTAGTAGCCATATATAAATCACAGCTTAATTCATTTAGATGAGCTAGGCAAAGAAGAAAAACATCCGTATCTGGAGTCTTAATGATAATGGAAGGGAAAGCAGTTGATGCATGCTTTGCATGAAGCAAAAGAAGGGTATCGGCTTCTTCATGGTCAGTTGTTAATTCTGGCAAAGTTTCTGTGATTACTTCATTTGTGTCACTATGAGGACACAACATGAAACATCGTTGGCTAAATGAAGCAATCACAGTTTTTCCATGAAATTCTTCTGCTGGCAATTTTTTCCAGTGCATCAACATAAATAAGATGAGGGATTCTTTATTTTCACCAGACATGAGGGATTTTCGAAATTGTACCGGTGTTTTCTGATTTTCATTCAGAGCACGTAACAGGTGGCATGGGGTAATCAAACAGCGTCTTCTTTCAGAGTCTTTAATACTCAATGGATTGTACATATCACAGACAAAGTCAACTCTTGATGACATATAAGTAGAAGCAAGCTTGATTACATATCTAAAAACATAAATACTTAGCTCACCAAACCTTGATGGAACGTGGTCTGCAAGCTGTTGTATTACTGCCATTCCATCTAATATCAGTGCTGCATTTTTGGGAATATTGTTAATTTTCATATCATGAAACTTTACAAGAAAATAATGAAATAATGCAGCTTTGTTGGTACGCTGCAAAGAACCATCAATGTTACTTAGGCTAGATGGGAACTCTGAAAGGCAATGTGAAAAAAATTCTTCCAGGTCAACTTTTCGGGTTCTTGCTACTATAAGAAGCCTAGTGAGAAGGTTTTTATCTGCTTTCAAGCAATCTGCTTCCTTCTTGCTCTTTTGTTGTGAATGCTTTTTCTGAAGATCCCTAAAAGTTTTTATCTTCATTGATTTTAATGGTGCATTCAACTGTACATTTTTCAAAATTAGTCGTTGTTGAACAAACTGATTAAAATATTACAGTCTTGTTCATGTGCTGTCAAAATGTCATCTTTAATTTCAGAAGATGCTACTTGGCCAGATGCAATGTTAATTAATTCTTTTTCACAATATGCAAATGGATTGTGCATAGACTCAATTGTCTGCATAACACTCTAAATATCTGCTTCATCCTTTTGATATCGAGAACTACTCAGGTCTTTTTATTATGACAGCCCTCTCCTTTTCCAGCCATTTCAGTACAGTTTTTAGAGATTTGAGCACGTTGATTAAAAGATAAAATCCAACGATGTACAGCATTGTCATTATTTGAGAATCCAAACTGCCCACCTCTGGTCTTGCTATCTCTATTCATTGTCTGTTCAATCGTCTAGTCCATTGCCGTCTGACTAAAAGGGTACTGGTTTTGTTGTTGAACAAAATCCCCAGAAGCAAGATGCTTTGCTATTGCAGGGTGGGTATCTGAAACAGCAAGCATCTCATAGATATAAACAGGATGATATCTAGCATAGTTCAAATGGTCATATGCAAAATACCAAGGTACCATTTCTGCTGCTGATTTAAGGTGAAGGGCCCAATCCCCTGTTCGTGTAGCATGAATAAAATTTAAAAACAAATCTGCTATATTCAAGTAACTCATCCAAAATGCAAAAGTTGGAAATTGGCTGCATCTCTCTTGAATAAATAAGGATAATTTGCTTTCAAACTCTTTAAAAACATTTGATGTGCAGAGATCTTGGAATTGTGTTTTGGGAAAAGCATAATATAAATTTTTAGACAATGCAATGAATTTAGCTTTTTCTTCTTCACTTTGTGTTTCAATAAAAGTAGATAGGAGTTTCCTCCTTAAGGCTTCAGACATAATATTTATGACTCTGACACTTCGATTATAGTGCCTGCCTTTCATGACTCCGGGTAGTGATCCTTGTGCCACTGTTCCAGCTTCAAGTAGGACATCAGCTAGTCCCAAATCTTCAAAGCACTTTCTAATGACACTGAGAAATGACATGCAGGTGTGGAAATCACCAAGTCTGACAACTGTTTTTTGCATATACATGGCATCATTCCAACGTACTTGCTGTGCTTTAGTATAAAATGCAAGATCAAATGTTAATACAATACATTCAGTTTCAAGCTCATCAGCAATAGCAAGACTTTTCAAAAATACTGCATTCACAATACTTAGTTGAGTTGGGTTACCATTGACCAAGGCAAATATCCAATATTGCTTTTTTGGTGGTATTTGGTCCTGTAATAAAAAGAATATTGAAACCTGTCCAACCTGGAATTGGAGTAGTGTTTTTGGTTGTCACTTTCACAGTGCATATTGATCATGGTCATAGCCAAATCAGTAATGCTTGTTTTGGTCTCACAAAATGATTTAAATAAAGCATTTTGAATGCTGTCAATTGAAACTGAAGGTAGGAAAGGGCCTACTCTTTTTGCCACATAATATTCTGGTATGGGCGCTTCATTTAGCATCACACTGCACTTCTTACTCCTGATCATTTTGGGGCTGGTCTTTTTCTATTGCGACATCTTCAATATGTGATAAGTGATCAGAAGTTAGCTGCTGCACTATGATCCCATTTGTATTATGGGTTGTTCCCTTACCCCTCAGAGTTTCTTCTCCAAAGTCATTATTATCCCAGGCTCAATGTGTAAAAGTTTTCTTTTTAAAACCATCTGGAATGCTACTTTTTGATAGTTGTTGTTCATCCAAAGCCGTATCCAGTTCTAGAATTGTGCTGTGGCTTATAGAGTGCCCAAACCCATTTAAAATGCCTATAAATTTTGACTGACCAGTCCAGTGTCGAACAGCCATTCTCAGTGCATAATGTTTTGGTAAAAACAAATTCCCTCTGTGAGAAAGATTCAGAATATCTTGTGCTATGGCAAGTAGCTTTCTCTTATCTTTCTCAGACACAATAATAAATCTATTCTTCATTTCAACTCCATCAGAAAGACCACACATCAATGCCAATGCATTAAAAAGTTCTACAGGAATTATCTTCATAGCACATTCTGTAGTTACACTATTGCTCTTAGGAGGCCAAGATGTTGGTGATTCCACAGAAATATTCTGATTTCTTGAATACATGCTAGCATGATACAAATTGTACCTATTGTTTTCATCGCCATTAAAATGTATTGCACAAATATTCGGGGAATTCATTTTCGCCGTATTTTAAAAATTTTTCATTTAAGGGAGATAACTACTAGCCTAAGAAACGTCATATTTACTCAATTATTACCTCCATTAATCGATTTTTTATGCTCAAATTTACCGATAAAATATTCATTTAAAATGCAATTTATAAAAAAATGCGCAATTCTCACCTGGAGAACGTTTTAGATTTAGACTCTACGGCATCGAAACTCCCGAAATCAAGTAAAATATTTTCATATAAATTTTATGTCCACGGAATGAAACGAAAATCGACCGTGGCCTATAGCCTATATGTGAAAAAGGCTATATTTGTATCCCCACACAGCAAATGATAAGATACGTTTAAATTGTCCTCTGTTTGCTTCTTCACACGCATGCATCCGTCAAATCATTGACTGGCGGACACTTACAAATACTCCCACACGATGTCGAATTGTATCACAGGCTCACATGAGACATTGATCAAGTATCTCTAGTTTATTAATATCTTCTGCATAAACAAATTATTTAAAGGGACCACACAGATAAAAACCCAAAAGGACTGAGGTCGTGGGAATGTGCTGGCCAGGGGACCGGTGCTTTTTTTTTATCTATCGATCTTACAAAGAATGAATCACCAAATACATCGTCAACAATGTGAGTAAAATATACTGGAGCTCCATCATGCAAGAATTACAAGTTTCTTCATATTAGCAGGGGTACTTACTCTAGCAGGTGTAGATGTGTGTTCGACATAAAATCTCTGTATACAGCACTTCTAAGACGTGCTGGGAAAAAATAGGAAAGGACAAGACAGTCACCTACAATTAAGTCCCGCACATTAATCGTAAACAGATGTCAGTATTGTACCATGGGGATTCCGATCAGCGCACAGACGTTGATTCTGCAAATTTGTTATTCCATCTCTTCCAAATCTGACCTCATCCTAAAACAATAAACAAACGACGACATTTCTACCGTGGTGAGTAATCAGAAGGCGAAAGACCCTGACAAGTTGCAAATGGTACGGGTACAGAAGCTGTTCTGACACTACTTCCGTGCGGTACAGTGAGATGTACGACATGCTAAGGCCAGTTAATCTATGCTGATAACTGGATCTTCTCCCCCAGTCTGTAGAATGCGTTATTTGTAGTCAGTCATTGAGCCATAGTTTGTGCCGTCATGAATCTAATCCCAGCAACGCCAAGGTGAACAGCAGAAAAGGTTGGATGATTCGACTACCTTCGGTCTAGAGGAGCAATCTAAGACAGCCCGGCTGTCACGTGTCCTTTACCGCACTGCCGTATGTAAAAATCAAATCTATCAGCCCACAATATGAATATTCAGATACTGTAAAGTTCTCAGTGAATTCACTATTACACAGGTTAAACGTAGAAGTCAGGGTTACCACAAATGTAAACGAATGAAAAATATAACCTAGTACACATGGCACACAACTCCAGCTACCTAGACTTCATTTAAACTTAATAACTCAAAAACGAAAAAAAAGAATGATCTGCGAACATATTGTACGGACATTTGTCATAGTTTTGATGTAAGGAACTCGTCCCCAATGCCTTTAAATGTATTTTGATATACGCAATATATATATATATATATATATGTGTGTGTGTGTGTGTGTGTGTGTGTGTGTGTGTATGTATGTATATTTTATGCCTACATGTAATAGTAGTAACACACTATAACATAAACTCATCCATATGTGTGTCTTTTATATATATATATATATATATATATATATATATATATATATATATATATAACTGAATGGGTAAATATACTTAAGTATAAGAGGGAGTAATCGTATACAAATACTATTAAATACTCTATAGTGCAAGAAAAAACTGTGATCAATGTTATATAACAGAGCTATTTAATATATATATATATATTAAGTAATATACATAATGGCTTACATTTATTGGTGAAAATTGAGTATGATATTTATATATATATATATATATATTTTATATATATATATATATATATGTATGTATGTATATGCATGTATGTATTTACGAGTGTAAATATATGTATATATTAATACATATACACAAAGATATGCGAACGACTGATCCTATATATATATATATATGTATATATATGTCTGTGTGTATGCGCGCATGCATATTATATATATATATATATATATATATATATATATATTTTCTTACCTTTGCTTTCATGAAGTGTCGTCCATGCTGTTTGTCACGTATTTTCACGCTATTTTTTTTTACTTGACAACATGGTTTTGGCTCTGAAATTTCTCATTTCTCTTCTTCCGCCTCCCCAATTTTATTTTTCTATTGTCTTAATCAATTTACTTCAAGGAACCTTCTATCACTCTCCCCTTAGGAAATAAATAACTGGAAGTAAAAGAGTAGTTTTTAAGATTTCAATTTTTTTTCTTATGAATCTTTTAAAACCGAAGTCAATAAACGAAGTATCTATAGGATGAATCCCAGTGATAATTTTACGACTTTAACTTCAGCGAGATGAAAACTTCTGAAAACCTATTTCTTTTCTCTTTTACTTCCATGCTGATATTAGGCATCAAAATTTGTATATCATTACCAATATAATCTTTGTCTTTATGCCCTTAATCATTAATATAATCCTTATTTTAATCATATTGCTATGTCTGAATTGTTCATAATTGTATATATTCGTTGTATTATCAGAAAATAAAAGAAGTTATGTATTACATTTAAATTTACAACAACGTTGATATCCATTATTCAGCAGCACAGAATAACAGAACTTTTTTTCGTTTCATGCCAAAGTGATATTAACATTTAAGACAAATCTATGAAACATAGAAGATAGATGCTACTATAAAAATTACTCTCAATAACATGAGCATGTATATATTGATACTAAAACGCCAATGGAAATCATGTTTGATTCTTGTAATTTATTTGTTTCTCTCTTTTGATACGCACACACACACACACACACACATATATATATATATATATATATATATATATATATATATATATATATAACATTGAAGGCAACACTCAGAGGTGACGGCCTGATGATATATATATATATATATATATATATATATATATATATATATATATATATATAGGATGCGATATATAAATTGTCGCCATATTTTAGTTTTATTTCACACGTGCGAGTTGTTTTTGATTTTGTCTACTTCCCTGTATAGTGGGGTCAGTTGGGCACCGTCTCTGAGAAAATGTTTATCATGTACACTCCACGAGAAATTTGAAAATGACTTGCCGCACTGCTTGACATTCTCGGAGGCTTCTCCATTACGAACAATTCAGTATTTGGGTGCAAATTTGAGAGCAGAGTAGAGGATTCGCTAATAGTTGGATGAGACTACTGGGAATTTCGAAGGTGCCTTATAGTTATCAGTAGAACTGGTGACGTTCTGCCGTCATTCATCTTCGCTCATTGACTCAGACTCAACATGGAGGTCTACATCAAATGCATTGATGAAAAGTACTGACCTGGGTGAAGACGGTGGCTGCTACTGGACAATATGTCTGACAATACGACTATGCACCATACCACACAAACAAGAGAACAAATTCATGAATGTCAGACAATTTCTGCGATCACAGCATCCCTTGCTTCTGCCGATCTAACTCCTCAGACTGCAAACCCCTTGAATATTTTTTGAAGGGTGCAGTTGAACGAGAGATCAAAAAAGTACTTGTAACACAAAAGATGAACTGTAAACAAGGTTAACGACATCATTCAACAACTTAAACAAGTAGACCGTCCAGAAGAGTTGCAGGAGATTTCGAAGTCGTCTGGAGGTTATGGTTGAAGTCAATGGTGATTTTATTGAATTAATCTACTCTTTGGCATTTTAAAATATTTGTGTGTAATCTTGATAATTATAACTGTTAAAATGAGATATCAACATTATTTATATTTTTGAGTAATTTATCCATCACTATATATATATATATATATATATATATATATATATGTATGTATGTATGTATATACCCAAGGCGGAATTTGACTGACAAATCAGTCAACAGTCCGATGCAACTAGTTTTACCGGTTCACGCCTGTCTCAATTTCTATTTGAGCCTCGAAGGATGCGCTTCTGGTCAAATGTGTCGGGTTTTCCGTCGTTTGTGTTGAAGACCCGGATAATTTTCCTGATACAAGAAATGTTGGAAGATGAAGCCCTCAACGTAGATTTTAAAAATTTGACCTCTCAATCTGCTGAAACTGTTGTGACATCTCCCTCCTAAGCCTTGCTGATAAGAAATTTACGCAAATATTACTGCATCGCCTCCCCATGGTAAAAGAGATCTTTTCAGAATTCCAATGTGGTTTCCCTTCTTCGAGAGGCACAACCGGCTTAGAGTTCAATGTGCAGTCTTGAGCAGTCAAAATGAATACTGTTAATCTTCTCGGATATCCAGAATTTATTCAACAAATACAGAGACTAGAAATGTGAGCCACACTTGCTTGCTTTGGCGATTTAGATGGCTTCTTGCTTCTCATCCGTATGCTTCACTGTGGAATCGAGGACGGGTGAACTGTCGAGGCGTTTTTTCGGATAAGTTCCTAATCACTGATGGTCTTAAACAGGGCTGTGTTTTGGTTCTTACAATCTTCCTTTTGTGTCTCGACGCCATGAGACTAAGAGATTGTGCCTGGCAGCATTGGCATTTTCATCCGATATGGATTAACAGCAAATTCTTCAACCTCCCCCGAGATCGTTTTCACACAAGAGTACTCCCACCCGCGTGCGGGAATTTTAGTAGGTTGACGACAATGCAGTTGTGGATAAGAGTGCCATTAAGCTCCAGAGATTGGCAAACTTGTATATCGAAGTTTACAAACGCTTTGGGATGCAAGTAAATATAAACTAGACAAAGATTCTCATCCAGCCGGCGACTTCAGCATCAAAACCGACGGAGAGGCTGTAGGTGTCGTGAATTTCACTACATTGGCAACATCATCTCGAATAATGTCACATGCATGAGAGATCTTGACAACAGGATTAGTGTCTCATATTGCGTACGGTATGATCTCACACGTGGTTTTCAGGAATCACGCTATCACAATTAAAATGACAATGTGTTCCTGGCTGTGATCCTATTCACCATTCTGAACGGTTGCTAGACATGAACATTTTGTCGTCGGGACAAAAATCATCTGGAGCGCTTCTAACAAACGAAGCTCCGAAGAATCCTTCGCATGTGTGTGGAGGACGAATCTCTAAAAACTTGGTCCTTCCTCGGACATCACACCGAGCATCGGCGCTACTATCAATAATGCTGTCAGGGTCACGTGACCAGTTGTTGTCTCAATCGACTCCGGTTTGGGAAATCGCCACGGACAAGAGACAAGGAGGCCCAAAACAACGCTTCAAGGATAGGTGGAAGACATTTCTGAAAGAGACAAACATCGACATTCAAACCTGGGAAAACGCTGCTGCAAATCGTCCTTCCTAACGTGGGACCAAACATTCGAGTCAAGCCTTCAAAATAAAAAGAATCTGCGATGTGATGACAAGAGTGTTCAACTCTCCCAGGCGCGTCTACCACTAACTCTCCTCTATGACATCTTCTCACGATTCTTCAAAAAGGAGAAAGTGAACAAGAAGACATAAAGACAATACCTATGCCCGGATGCGAGCAGGGGCTCTCAACAACGACGATAAATGTAAATTCAAAATTTGAATTTGTAGGTCTGATGAATGAGATCGTGATTATGATGGCAATGTAATAATTTATGATGGAATATTAGAGTTTGAGCCTTTTCTATTATATATATATATATATATATATATATATATATATATATATAAGTGAACATTGAAATCAACATTCAGGGGCGACGGCCTGACGATGCGTCTAAAACATTCTGTCGCCTCTGAGTGTTGACTTCAATGCTCACTTTTATATTTATATACGCTCTATCTCTGATATTGTGCAATTTATCCCATAAATATAGCACACCTTAAAATTATATATATATATATATATATATATATATATATATATAATTTACAGAAATAAGAGAAAGATCAGATGAAGCAAAATTCTGCTGTTTGTGGCATTGACTTTAGAAAAAAAGTGTTCAACACAAAGGAGAGTTATATATTATTACTATTTTCTTAAAAAGATATTACAAGAAAAATATGTTGAAATCACTAAACAATATCTTTCTTTATTCGGCACTAGGTTGTGCCTATTCAGGCGATGGAAAATGACTGGTGATTAAATATATTTTCTTTTTAAATATCAAAAGCAAAGTATTACATCTTTTCGAAAAATACATGTGGGGTAAGAAAATACAAGTTCAGAAGTAAAAATAGACTTGTGAGTTTGTCTTGATCAACGAATTAAGTTTCAGATCTACGCTAAATAGAAAAATCAGAGTTTGGATGTGAGGGAGGTATTTTTTCATGATATGAAAGACTGGAATTTAGACAGGTCATCATTGACAATTACGGAAAACATGTAAGCAACAAATGTGTTGTGATTGTAGACAAATATGACATGTTCCGTTTTTGAAAGGATGCCGATGGCTGGTGAAGGAGCATAATCAAACGTAAAGTTAATTTCAACAGATTTTTTAAATTTCAGAATCAGAAATCTTCTTAAAGTAACCTATAGTTAAAATTGAAAATGTGGAGAATCTATATAATATATGAATAATACTAACTGGACGACAATATATTGCAATACTAAATCTGAATTAACAAAATAAGAAAATTACTCGTAGAGGTTGGACCATTATTTACATATAAATTATGGCCATATGAAATGGAACTACCTAACTTTAAAAAAAAATTAACTATATTGTAAGGTAAAGATAAAATGTGTCGGCAAATTACAGTTAATTCACCTCTTTGGCTTAGCAGAGATTCCGTGTCAGCAAATCGTATAATTTCTACTTTTTCATGTAAGCATAAAAATCAAGGTTCATTTAAGGATTTACAGGTTCTAGCTTGTTTTAGTATTTTCTATTTTACAGGAGGTTTTTTAATATTCCAAACATATTTAGAAAGGGGACGTCATATTTTTGTAAGCATTATTTGAGAAAGATAATATATGTTTAAAACCACCTAGTCTTCAAAAAAAAGTCTTGTACTCACTATATGAATTTTTTTTAATTCCTGCATTTTCACTAGTAGAAAGAGTGCTTAGGTAAACAAGAGAGTCAGTTTGACATCAGTTTTGAAATGGGCATTCGTTAGAATTTCTACAATTGCACTTGTTGTCACTAGTGTTTGTTGCTTTGCAATGGCTGGTATTACTCAAATTTTTGCATTGGTTTATAATTATATTATGATTTTTAAAATATCAAGATTATCTGTATAACTATAGCTTAGTTTTAATGTATTTCTCTTAAAATTTTATTGAGTGGGTTATTTCCGGGGAAGTGTTTATCAAATAAATGTTAGAACTTCTAATCTAAACTAGTATTAACCATTTCGTTAAATGTTGGTGTGTACCAATAGATTTTACTCTTTCTGTTCTTATTCCTACAATCTTTGTTATGTTATATATATATATATATATATATATATATATATATATATATATATATATATATGTATTTGATGTCTGTGCGCTTATAGCCTCTACTTTTAAGGCAGTATTGTAAACTTTACTACGCTTATAAAATACTTCTTCATTGGAAAAGATATTGCTAATCCTATATTCTGTAGAAGAGCGTATGTGTTTGATTACGGATGATGGGTTGTTCGAATTAAAGTGGATGTATATTGGATTGACATTTGTTTTCATGTTTGGTTGCATGTATATTGGATTAGCATTTGATTTTATGTTAGGTCTAATGAAATATCAAGGAAATCTACTTCTTTAAATTAGTGTTGATCTTAAATTTAAGGTTAAGTCTTTTAGATTCTTTGCGCAATATTTTTCTGATTTTGCCCGTTTTAAGTTTGTGGAATTTTTCACTAACTTAAGGCCATAATCTCTATATAACTATATATTATCAATGTTAATACACTCGTAGGCACTAAGATTATATAAGATAAATATACCAACAAGGTCTGAAGATTCAATAGAATCTAATTCTGGAAATATAGAATTTATCAACAGAATTGTTCTTAATCCACTGTTCTTTGTTATAGGTGAAAACAGATCTTCTGCAGTTCATAATAATATCAAGCTCTGGCAAAACTGAAAGCTAAAGTAAAGAGATACCTGTGAACAGATGATCCATGATATCATCTTTGACAAATGAATAATTTCTTTTATCGCTTGTACCACCAATGAATCAATCTCTCTCTCTCTCTCTCTCTCTCTCTCTCTCTATATATATATATATATATATATATATATATATATATATATGAATTCACCCTAAGCTAGGCGGCAATAGTGCCACTAAACTCAATTTTATATTGGGAATTAAAGAGTATGAAAGAGACAGGGAATTCGAGTAAAGCATTTTGTCGAGTCTCTCCTGTTGTGATGTTAAGGTCCTTGTCGGAATTATGTTATATTCGAAGTACATTCATTCACCCGAACACGTGGATGATTCCATTGTTTCCACCATGAGATTTGGGTTCGAATATCAACATTGATTTACCATATGGTGTTGAGACGGACTTGAAAATCATTGATGTTGCAAATGAAATTATTAAACGAAACTGTTGGTAAGTCGTCAGCACGGAACGCTCAATTTGTCTCAACCGAAGGTTTATACACATTAGACTTGTTCAAGTCTTGCGATCTGTATGGACCAAAGTTTCGTTCTGTAGGTGTTTAATAAATGCAAAGTACCCTGATCAGGCATTTGTAAAAGACGGAAGTACTTCAAAATGATTGCTCAGCCATTTACATTCGACAATCGTCAGTCGCCTTCAAGAATGAATGTCGATAATTAGTCTGTGTATCTTTCATGGTGTCAGCAATTCATATTGTGAAATTCTGTGAAGCAGGAATATATTTTAGCGCCGTGAACATAAAATCAGTTAAGTGTTTGATGCGTTATAACGTGTTTTCCGGGTTTCAAACATATTTTATTGATAGTGAGCTGGCTTTCTCTAATATAAAAGTTCTACAAGATTTATAATGGTTTTTCTTTTACAATTTAATTGACAAATAATTGTATTATCTACTCAAATATGCAAAAAAATATATATATATAAGAGGCACATTTAATTTGCTTTATATATTTAAAGATGGCGTTTTGAACAGAGAAATGACAGGTTCATTTCCCCGAGAGATATGAGCATACACATTACTTCCTGATGATTCTTTAATTATCAACAAAATAGTATGAGACAAAGAAATACATTTCAAATATAAGGGAGGGTACTGAAAGTTTCTAGTTCAGAATAACTGTTCAAATCAGTAATTGTAATAAACATTGTTTGGTCCACGGATATATTCAGAGTGAATTGATGTACGGAAATCGTATATATTTTCATTGCATGGATGAATTCACCGATACGCTCTCAATCGTACCACTGTTTCATTTTGTCGGATTGCTTTTTGTTATATTTTAAATATAATTTATTGGCAGGAAGAGCGCCTATGATACAATCGTACCTAGAAAATTCGTCTCATGGATTATGAAACGTTTTCTACTTTAGTAGTTTAAAAGCTTGTTCCCAGATAATGAACATATATGTTAAATCTTCGTCACTGTGGAATCACCTTTTTTGCAAAGATATTTCAATTTTAAGGGATGAGAGATGGCATATAAATCAGATTTTTTTCCATACAACGGTATTTATTAATATATACTCACCAAAAACGTAACCTTTAAGTAGACTGCATGGGGAAACTGTTCAGCTAATTTTGACTCTTCGTCAGCTTAAGTTATGTACAGGGAAGTTCTTAATAACTGGATAATATGTAAGGTTGCAGCCTCAAAGGAGGCCAATCTATTCTATGCCTCTGCTAGTCGAACATTAGTAAATATAAAGGGTTTTAACAGTAAGAAATTGCTTTCTTCTCAAAATCGTGAAGGGCATTTTCGAAAAACCTCCAGATAATGGCAGTTTTACTAGTGGGCTAACCGGAAGTAGGAACAGAAAATTGTGTGACGATGTAATTGTAGAACCCGTTATTGGTCCAATGAAGTAAAAGCATTTATTGGAAACATTCTCGGACTGACCTCGAATGGCTGAAGCGCCATTTCTTTTTGACACCAACTGAATAGCGATCCATTAGTGAATCATTTTCTTGCGTTTCCATCGATAGGAGTTGGAAAAGTGTGTATACGTCGATGGGACAATCATAAGACGCAAGAACGCATACTGATACATAATTTTATATATCTATAACGAAGCACTCTCACATAACATTGTAAATGCATACATACACACGTATACGTACATAAAAAGTATGTATATAGATGTAAGCATATATCATCCTCGCTGTCTGTACAGTTGTCTATCTGTATTATCTATATACCGACATTAATCTGCTCAAACATAGGCACATGCATACATACATACATGCATACATTCTGCCTTTGCAAAATATCACGTTGAAACACTGGTTCCCCTAAGATGACTAAAGTTAAGCAACGTCGAGCTTGGTTAGTATATCGATGTCTAAGAGCTTGGGAATACAAGGTACTGTAAACTTGGGTGTGCTGCTGTATTTGCATATGAATTTGCTAATTCGCCTATCGATCCTAAGACATTCCTTAGGAATCAGAATTATTATCAGATGGCCAGATTGTTAAAATCTAGGACCGACATTTATATAAATATATCTTATAAAGGATCTGGTGTTGTGATTCTGAATCATTCTTCTTACATATATAAAATGTCGACTATATCAGAAGGCACGAGAACATTTCAGAAATTAGATAACACATCATTTGATGACACCGAAACACCGGATGTTAAATTTAAGAAGAAATTACATGAATTTCATAAAAGAATTTTCCTTTCAAAACAGGTGTATGACAGAATTAGACGTGTTGGCGTCCAGCGTCCTAGGATGTATGGTTTGCCGAAATTTTATAAAATGAATGTTCCACTTCGGCCCATTTTGTCTATTGTTGCTCTGGCTAGCATGAGTTGGCTAAGTGGTTGGTTGAAGTTCTTGATCTTGTTTTCCAGATTTATCCTTAGAATTTTATTCTAGACTAGTTCAAGTTTGCGTTTGATATACTTAAACTTAAACGTACTTTTGATTTGATAAAGTACATCATGTTTAATGAATATCAATTCAGTTTTACAAACCTGAGAGCCGTGTTTCAATTCCAATCATATTCGTTATATCTACTTACGCACAAATATCCTTAGGAAAATGTACGAATCCACCATTCCCCCGACCAGATATGGTTTCATTAGTAGGATTAATATAAATAAAGCATCATCTCCACAAGAGTCTGACAATATACAAGGTGCCATAATTTGGTTAATTTTGAAAGAGCCTTTCTTAGAGATTAAATCTTGTATTACTCCGACATGGGCAATTCCGTAAGTATCCAATACCAATCATAGTGTGGAATTGTATGGTCTTCATTATATTTTCTCGATAAATTCCGTTTATCTAAATATATGTCCAATTGTGATACTTTCTTTAATAACAAGATGGAGACACGGTGAAGTAATGGATAGCGATTTGGATTGAAGAATCGGAGAGTCGAGTTCGAATTCCATTCGAATCGATTACATTCACTTACGTGCTAATACCCTTGGGAGAGTTATGAATCCTGTTTTTTCTTTCTCACCTCAGTTATGGGTAAATAGCAGAACAGACCGGGTTCTATAGCCTTGGATGACAACTTGTCTACCGCAGAAAGAAATGGTAACCTACTGCGGGAAAATTCTGACTCGTCAGTCATGTATCGAAAGATACATGATCGAATAAGCGTGTAACACGCATGACACCTAACTGACTGAATATAATGATTGAAATAATGTTTGATGTGTTTGTTACATTAGATATATATGTTATTAATTTATCTAATTGTAGTTTGTCCGATACCGATAAGCTGGTCCCGCCGTTTAGACTTTTGTATCCCCCACTAAGATGATCGATATAATCGAAGATTTTAGCGAGTCTAAAGTATTGTTTTCTCAATTACTAAAATATGTGCCGACTTCTGTTGAAAATGTAATTCATCTTATAGCCTGTCTGAATGATCTTGCATATGATTTTGTAAATTCGCCTATCGATTCTAAGACGTTTCTTTGGAAGCAGAATTACTATCAGACAGGCAGATTGTTAAAATCTCGGACAGATATTTATATAACCAGGTTTGATAAAGGATCTGATGAGGCGATTCTGAATTATTCTGATTATATAAATTAAATGTCGAAACTATTTGACAACACTAGTAAAGTTCAGAAATTAGGTGATACTTCGTTTGATGAAGTTTTAGAAGAGATTAACCGGATTATGGCACTTAATCCAAGAGATGCGCCTAGAAATATAACCAGGGATAACATGATTCTGGGAATACGACTTCAAGAATTTAACTCTGAAAGGAAGGGGCCGTAAATTACCTCTCAAACGGATGGTATTAATGATGTTATTAATCATATTGTGGCTATACAGACGCCGAAAATATGTCAACAGATATTTAGAGCAACACTATCTAAGTAGTATTCATGAACAGGGAACATCTTATACAGCAAAAATTCGGATACAAAAGTATCATCTCGATTAAAAATAAAAACTTAAGGTAACTTTCGTTTGACGCTTCCTCGGAAGAAAATCGTCGGAATTAAGAAAACTGTTGAAAGGAAACAAAGCACGTTGCAATAGAATTAAAAGATAAAAAGGAACAAAAAACTTAAAGTTGCCCAGAAAATGGCAAAGACAAGCGGAATATTGGGAAGCAGTTCTAGTAGTAAAGGCGTTCCGTACTACTGCGGAATTGAAGCAGTACATTGAAGTTGACGAGATCTGAGCCGAGTACGATTGACGACAAGAGCCAGTCCAAGGTAATTTCATGAAGACACGACTCTTAGGTGGAACAAATGTTTTAATTTCATTAAGCCTAGAAATTTTAAGTCTAATGTTAGTTTTTATGACATATTATGTATAGCCGTTGCCGAGAAAGATATTGTTAATTATCATCAGTGTTCAATCAAGTTTGCAAATATCATCAATTTACGATGAGTAAGTGTTTTGCTAAGTTTATTTTTCTTAAATTACAAACAAAAGAGTCTCTAGTGAAATATAACTAAGAGGACTTCCTTTATACACTGAAAAGAAGTGGGTGTTCTAACAACCGCCATGTTCCGGAAAGGTAACGTACTATTTTTCTCCATCTTCATCGTAAATTTTAAAGAGGGGTGGAGACTATTTAGATGTTGAAAAAAAACCAAAAAAAAACTGTCTTCCTATTATGGCATGAAAAAGATGTAAAGATGTCATCAATATAATAGAAATAGCAGTATGGATTAAAAAACTCATCAAACAATTGCCTCGAATGCAGCCCTACTAAAATATTGGGCCTGAGAGGTCCCAAATACCCATCGCTTACCCAATCAATCTGTCGATACATGTTATTATCAAAACTGAAAGAGACACTTAGTATCCATCTCCATCCGCTCGACAAAGTTATTCTCAGGAAATGATGGAGACGGTAAGCGGCTAAGATACAAATAATCAGAACAAATATCAAAAGATACGAGAAAATTCTTGTCAAAAGTACGTTTAAATTTACGTATATCAGATGCAAACTTGAACTATACTACAATAAAATACTCGGAATAAATCTGGAAAACAGATCAAGAACTTCAACCAACTCATGCTAGGCAGAGCCCGCCATAGACCAAATGGGCCGAAGTGGAATATTCATTTTATGCACTTTCGACAAACCATACATCCGATGAAGCTGTTAGTCAGCACGTCGAATTGTATCAAAAATGTTTTAAAAGGAAAATTCTTCTATAAAATTCATGTAGTCTCTTTTGAAATTTAACTTCTGTTTTTGCGGGGTGTCACCTAATTTCGGAAATTGTCTAGTGCCTTCTAATATAGTCGACATTTTATGTATATAAGAAGAATAATTCAGAATCACAACACCAGATCCTTTACAAGATCTGGTTATATAAATATCGGTCCTAGATTTTAATAATCTGGCCATCTGATAATGATTCTCCTGCCGAAGGAACGACTTAGAAACGATAGGCGAATTTACGGTTTCACATGCAAGTACATTCAGTCGGGCTTTATCATGTATTACATTCTTACGGTGGTCGGCATATATTTTAGTAATTGAGAAATTAATACTTCAGACTTGCCAAGAACTTCTTCAAATCTACTTGCGCTAGCTTTCGCTTAGCAGACTCA
This sequence comes from Acanthosepion pharaonis, assembly GCA_903632075.3. Taxonomy (NCBI): domain Eukaryota; kingdom Metazoa; phylum Mollusca; class Cephalopoda; order Sepiida; family Sepiidae; genus Acanthosepion; species Acanthosepion pharaonis. Next base: position 5,688,731 of record CAHIKZ030005506.1, read on the forward strand.
CTAATTTGTATTGATATTTCAGTTAACCTGATGTATATTTATGTGTCTCACAATTTAAAACATTGATAAGCTAACAAAATTTTAACTTTTCTATGTAACTGCTTTTTGCTAAATAAAGTCCTTACATTTGCCTTGATAACGTTCGTCAGGGGATGAAACGTGCCTGCAAATATAATTTTAAATTTTATCTTAATTCATATTTCTATTTACAGATATATATATATATATATATATATTAGTTATATCTGAATTTTTAACCTTAACATACGCGCGCAAACTCTCTCTCTCTCACACACAGACACACACACACACATATATATATAAGTGAACATTGAAGTCAAATCTCAGTTGCAACAGGCTGTTTCATGCTAGAGGCAATCCTCAGACGGTCTGACGATTGCGTCTAGCATGAAACAGCTTGTCACCTCTGAGTGTTGGCTTCAATGTTCATCTTTATGTTTACATACGATCTATATCTGATATTGAGCACTTTATCCCATAAATATAGCCAACCTTAAAACTATATTTCTTCAGATATATATATATATATATATATATATATATATATATATATGTAGATATAGATACGCGTGTGTGTGTGTGCATATGAAATATTATTATTCGTGAGTATACTTACTCGATAGTTATCCGTCTAGGAATAATCACTTTCAATTATAATAAATTAAATATCTGATAGTTTGTCATTTGTGCCAAATCTGATCGGCGGTTTTGGCTGAGAACTTTCTGCATCCATTCGCATAAATCTTTCCCATAACTATTTTGACATTTCACTGCTTAAAACTCAGGCAGCCTGAGGACGTAGTCTTTACCACTGGGCCGCATTGGTAAGGCAGTTCTTGTGAAAAGTGTGCAAGCGTGCACCAAATATTTATCGATAGAAAATCATTGTTTCGGGAAGTTGTACTGCAGCAAATCGCATGTTTGCCAATGTAAACAGCAAGAAAGGAATGCAAGTGGCGCCCAACAGGATGACGCCTATACAAACGATGGTGGCCGATATCATGTAAACCAGGATTTGGGAAAAAGGAAATTTACATTACTGTCATTCTTTGAAGAAAATATTGATTCTTCCTCCAAGTCAATAAGAGCGAATGTATTTATACGCTTATCTACATGTTGTTGTGTATTTACTACGTATAAACAAACTTATAAGCGTGTGGGCATAGCGTGTGCAGATATTTGTGTTGATCTTATGTGGTTCCATGTAATGTATGCAGAGGTTAATGCATTTTTAAATGCTTCAGAATTTATGCGAAACAACTGTCTATAAACAAATGTGCAAGTGCGTTCAAATAAACAACTAAAACTAAATGCTTAATCCATTAACGCTCACCTGCAATTTGTTGAATGATGAGCATTAATTGATTATCTGTAGAATACTATAACTAATAGCCGATGTTTATACTTCAATAGACTCGCAATACGTCGTACAACAATGGGACCAAATTTCCTACAACTTTCGATGGTAAGTAAAAAATTATCAGCACTTTCGCCATAAAGTTTCTTTAGGTTTTTTACACTGCATTCTGTTCCTGCATGGTTTAGTCACTACTATTTTGGTCACATGTTCAAAGACTGATAATGATTGCGCCTGTTTTTTTTGTTTTGTTTTTTTGCTGCTGTTACAGTGTAAACATAGCCGCTCCGTTAGCAGTGTGCAACAAAGTGTAATGATCTGATTTCTCTGGCCGGAAAATATGTCAGGTCTGAAAGTCATTGGGGGCTTTTATAACACAATACGGAGACACTGCACTACTGCGTAGATGTGTGCATGGGTGGTCAAGAAGATTAAATGTCGCCGAACAAGAAAGACAGGGAAGGAGGAACAGGAAGCTCGTCAACATCTGCCACTAAAGAGAAGATTCAGCAAACAGGAAAGATGGAAATGGTGAAAAGGTGTGTTATCATCGATGAGATACCATGTTCTCTGAAGATTCGTATCACTTTGTTCCTACTAGGTGAACACTGATAGCGGAGTGTCTATGTTCATACTGTAACATCAGCAACAAAAAAAAAAAATGGCGCAGACAAACTCAAACTTCGATCACGTGAGCACGATTGTACCACCATGATCTGAAGTTAACGTAAGAAACAAAGTTATTTCATAACGAAAGTACAAATGATTTTTTAATTACCTTCGTAGATGATTCTTTTTTTAAATCTCGGAGCCAGTAGGCAGTTGAGGTTTCATTTCTTTCTCTCTCGGATTTTCTTTCACTGTAGTACGCCACAAAATTTTGACAGGGACGCTTGTATTTTTGCAGCCGAGATACAATATGGCCGGTGAGTTGTATCCGATTATCTGTCACCATTACATTAAGGTAGCTTGAATTTGAACGTCTTAGCAGTGATCGGGATATTTCAAACAGATAATACCGTTTTTTTTTATTAACCTAAAATTTATATACATTTATATATATATAAATGCATGTCTATTAGCTGATTTTTCGTTAAAATTATATTATTTATGCGAGATTTTACGGTGGGTATTAAGCGGTTACTATATTTTAGTGCTCATTTAAAATACAAATATGAATATATAATTTGTAGGCGCTTATATGCAACTTTCTTTCCATCTATCTTTTTCTCTGAATATATGTACTTGAATAATCTGGGGTTTGTACTCACGCCAACTCTTAATTTGGAAATTGTTGACGTGTTACTCCGTATATATGATTATTTAATATTTGCTAGCGACAAACTCTATACTTTGAAATTTGAGGTAATTGAACACATTCTGAGGACTGTTATTTTTATTCAAGAATATCCTATATATATATATATATATATATATATATATATATATATATATTACTGTTTCCTGGTTTGATTCAACACTGAGCATTAACATTATATATATATATATATATATATATATATATATATATATATATAGGGGTTGGTTCATAAAACAAGGGCAAACGAAAAGATACCAATGTAGTCAATACGAAAAATATTTATAAAATATTAATTATTAACCACAAGGCAGAAATAAAACGGATGTTAAGGTTTTAAATCCAGAATTTTCAAGCATGTTTGTGCTCTTCTTCGCCGGTGCGAGAAATAAACAGAGAAATGAGGAATATTCACCAACAGTTGTCCTTGTATCTTGTGTAGATGGTATTATTAGTAAAAATCTGATCTCTGTTTGATTTCTCGCTGTGCGAAACTTCTTGACAAAATAAACTTAGATTCAAAAATGAGGCTGCTTTGTTCTTATCGGTGTAGGTAATAGGCGAGTGAGATTTTGAACACAGGGGAAGAGGGTTACGATCAATTTCTTCTTCATCACCGATGCTCGTAGGTCCAATGGTATGACACCTGTTTGTATCGTAACGGGCCGTGTTCGATTCTCGGTAATGGATGTGAACTGCTGATGAGTCCCAAATAGAACAAAACGGCTGTCCAGTGCTTTCTGAAGGGAATTCTTTTTGACTTGATTAATTACTATATATTATTACTAACAAGAACATTTCACTGTTTTCCTATTTGAATATTTTGATATATTTTTATTTTTAAATTGATGATTGACTAAGCTTATCGCTAGTTTTACGAAAATAAAGTATCTATAGAAATTCCCCTCTCACATTATTAAACAATTGAGATTATCAAGTTAATAAAATATTGCAACAACAATCAAAATATGAATGGTGGTGGTAAATTTAAGTAGTAAGGTGGTACAAATGAAAATATTTCAGATTGAGAAATCTATTTTACTTAAATAGACGATAAACAGTCTTATATTCCTT
>CAHIKZ030005506.1:5695000-5735000 GCA_903632075.3 Acanthosepion pharaonis
ATGACAGCTATTATAACATGTCAGTTTACTTGAAACTTAAATTTAACGAATTAGTTTTATTCGTCAAATATGATTGAATATTGCCTTGCTTAAAATCCTTCTTTTTGAAAGCGTATGGCACAACGTGTCCCTTCAAAAGACTAATGCATATCAGATTTGTTATTTTAAAACCATCTGCAACTAGACAATGCTCCACTAATTTAGCAATTATAATCCACCCACAAAGCCCAATACTAATTTCATAATGTTCAAATAAAATCAGATTCATCCATTCTACCATCGAATAGCACGGAATTTGCCATAAATATAAACGTTTATGAAATGCGTTTCAATTATTCTTTTGCATAATTTCTCAGATTTTCATTATAAATACCATTTAAACTAGGCATAATGTTGCATTTCACTTGTAATCTACTTGATTTAGGAACTGTTACATTGTAATTTCTAGCACTTAATTGGTACCTTCTTAAACATTTAGAAATGCACTTAATAGGTACATGTCTTAAACATTCAGAAATTAGAAACTTAGACAACACGTTCAAATGGCCATTAACTCATTCCGTGAGGCTTGAAAATTGAAGCAATTCGTCATGAAATCGGTTGATTCTTTTTAATAACCCTGCATATTTGCGGCCCAATGTAATTAAATTTTCTTGTTTCTGTTGGAAATTATATTTGTGTTAACTCACATGGCAATGTATTTATATCTGAAAATAATGATGATTGCAGCAGTAGTAAATATTCCCATTCACAAAATCATGAACACATTTCGAACTGCTGAATACAATCTCAAACTCTCAAATGAATTATTGGATATAATTTCTGTTAAGGGACCTTACCCATAATAACATAATGGACTATTCCATACGTAATAAATACTGAGCCTCAAGAGGAAGCAGGGAGTTTCATCTGATGTCGGGCGACAGGCAGACCGGCTGATCGCTTGAACTCTCTGCCTTCGAGCGGAGAGGAACCCGAACGAGGCTACGCCGAATGGGAGAGTCTCTTTTGAGGAAGTAAACCGACTCTGAACCCGTTTATACGGGTTCAAAGGGCATATTTTTGGCCAAGCCCACGGGCTCTGAGGTCCCACGTCAAAACGGCCTTGTGCCACATGATGCCCTCGTGGGGGATGTCTAAATACCGTTCCGTCTGAAGGCTAGAGTTCCGTCTGAAGTCTGTGTTCAGTCTAAAGTCTGGAGTGAAGTCAGTCAGAGCGAGTTAGTCGAGTCAGAGGCAGTCCGAAACAGAGTCGCATTCAGACAATTACTACTGAACCTGATTGTTCGTATTAACACTTTCTACCTCTCTGTATATATTCCTGTTTGTAATATATATGTATTATTCCATATCTGCCTTCGAGTTCTTCTTTATTGGTTCTACCTTGGACCATCACCGTGGTACAAGGAATCGGACCATAACAGTGACGACGAGCGATTCGAACTCATTCGGTGGAATAAAAAAAAATGTTCGCCACAGCATAACAGTGGTGACAAAGATTCGAACTCTCACGGGAAGAACAAACAACAAAATCATCTCTCGTCAACATAAGTGATAACGAAGAAACCCCTAAAAAGGAAATACGAACTCTATACACGGAGGACTTAATTTTTTTTTGCTATACGTCACACATGGCGATCTGGAAAACCCTTAAAGAAAAATAAACTCCCTACTCGGAGGACATTTTTTTTTATACTTCGTACGTAACAGTGGACGACGATTAAATTCTAAAAAAAAAAACGTTAACATAGAAGATCTTAAGTCAACCATTATGGAATTTATCAAAATCCAGTTTGAACAGCAACAAGGGTACGAACAAAAACATCTGGAAATGTTTGAACAACAACAAAGGTACGAACAAATACATCTAGAAATGCAAGAATTATTGATACCCGCAATAGCAAATAAGGAGCAAAACCCCAAGACGGAATCAGTTCTCTTTCAAGACGCTATTTGGAGTAATATCGCAGATTTCAAGTACGCACCCGACGAAGATAAAACGTTTGCAAATAACTTCCGAAGGTATGAAGATCTATATGATTTTGACTGCTAAGATTGGTCAGACGCACGTAAAGTACGCCATTTATTAAGAAAATTAAGCACAGGCGAATATACCAAATTCGTTGAGTATATCCTTCCCAGAAAAACAAGCGAGTTAACGTTCAAAGAATATATAAAATTGCTAACGGAATTGTTCAGCCATAATACTTCACTATTTCATAAAAAGATGGAAATGCATGAACCTTACAAAAAAGGATAGCGAAAATTACGTAACTTTTGCATCCATTGTTAATAAATATTGTGACGACTTCAAATTATCGGAACTCAGCGCTGACAACTTCAAATGTTTAATTTACGTCCAAGGTTTGGTTTCAACCAAAGACGCAGAAATGAGACGTAGAATACTTACTAAATTGGAAAATGAACAAGATCTGACACTTCAAAAACTAGCCGAAGACTACCAGAGATGCGTCAGCGTAAAAAAAAGTCTCTAAAAACATAGAACAAACTGGCATAGCATACATACGCAAAGTACGAAGACAAACAAATTTTCCCTCCTCACAAACAAAGCAAACAAATTTTCCCTCCTCAGAAACAAACCGAACTGATTTTCCCGCCTCAATTACAGGTAAAACAAATTTTTCTAAGTATAATCAAGATAAAAAGAAACTACCACCAAGTCTATGCTATCGTTGTGGGTCTTGGCATTGGGTTAAAGACTGTACATATCGTGCTAAAACTTGTCTATCATGTAAAAAAATTGGTCACAAAAGTTCTCACTGTTGGTATAGAAAAGAAAGCAGAATAAGAATTACAAGGACTAATATAAGAAAATATGTACAAGTTGAAATGCAAAACAGAAAAGTTAGGTTACAGCTGGATTCTGGCTCAGACTTAACTATCATAAATCTACAAACATGGAGAAAATTTCGGACAGCTTTTCTCTATGCGATAATGTGTTACTTTACAACGAAAGGGTTGTAATCCCCAAAACTTTACAAAAACGAATACTAAAAGATTTCCACAGAGGACACCCGGGTAAAAATAGAATGAAGTTGCTAATGCGAAGCTATGTATATTGGCAGAATATAGACCAGGGTATCTCTCAAATGGTGGAAATGTGCAAGGGTTGTAATTTAGCAGCTAACACACCGCCAATCATACATAAGCCTTGGGCTGAAACTGATCATCCATGGTCAAGAATACACGCAGATTATGCAGGACCAATTGACGGGTTCTACTATTTAATCATAGTTGATAGCTACAGTAAATGGCCGGAGGTGTTTTGGTGTAAAAATCCTACTACAGAAACGACCATAAATTTCCTCCACGAGCTATTCGCTCGGATGGCGTAGTGGACTGTTTAGTAACAGAAACGGAACGCAATTCACGTCGGCAGATTTCCAAGACTTTTGCGAAATCTATCAAGTAAAACATATAAAATCCCCGCCTTACCATCCAAGATCAAATGGATAAGCGAAGAGATTCGTGGATACTCTCAAAAGAGCATTACGAAAAGCATACGATGTGCCTACGGAGAAAGCATTACAGCAATTCCTACAGGTATATAGAATAACGCCAAATAATGGGACACCATCAACATTAACACCAGCAGATATCATGTTTGCTAGGAAAATCAGATCAGCGTTCGATAAATTACTACCAAGTTAAACAAAACAAGTAACACGGTCCTACACATCAAAAAGAAAATTCCTCCCTGGGGAAAAAGTTTTTTAAGGCATGCAAAAATAATACCTCTTGCTGGGAACAAGGGATAATTGAGAAAAGAATTGGCAATATGATGTACATAGTTCAAGGAAAAAAATTCTCACACAGAAGACACGTAAACCAAATAAGGAAGAGACCGTTACAGGATGCTAACGGTCCACCTCAAGAAGAGGTATTGGATTTTCGACACATTCGATATAACAAAACCGCAAATATTGCCAGAACCAAGAAAATCGTATAGAAAAAGAAAATTTACTGAACCTTTGGAAATAGATTAAAAAAAAAAGGTTATTAAAAAACCGCTGCTACGCAAAATTTTCGGAAAGGGGTGTTAGGAGACATTACCCATTATAACATAATGGACTATTCCATACGTAATAAATTCTGCGCCTCAAGAGGAAACAGGGAGTTCCGTCTGAAGGCTAGAGTTCCGTCTGAAGTGAAGTCCGTCAAGCGTCTGTCAGAGCGGGTCAGTCAGTCGCGTAAGAGGCAGTCGCGTTCAGACAATTATTACTAAACCTGTTTGTTCGTACTAACACTTTCTACTAGTCTGTATATATTCCTGTTTGTAATATATCTGTTATTCCATATCCGCCTTCGAGTTCTTCTTTATTGGTTCTACCTTGGACTGTCACCGTGGTACAAGGAACCGGACCATAACAATTTCAAGGAAATCAAATATCTTAATCTAAAATTCAATTATATATTTATAATATAAATATATAATGAAAGCATTGTTAACATCAGTTTATTAATGGCAAATTATTTTTATAACATTTTCTCATAAGAAATATTCTTGGACAGATTTCGGAACGGTGACTGAACAGCCGAAACATTATTTATTCTCTCTTTGATAATATACATCAAGTAAACATAACCATTTAATTTCCTGCTATATACCGTGTCTATTCAGAAAGTGTGTGAGCCTAGCTATCCTCAGCGTCCTATCACTTGTATCTCTCAGTAACTTTTACTGTTTTGCCAAGATCCCAGTCCCCGTTGAGGGATTTATTCACACGAGCCTGTCATGTCGGTAGCCTAACACGTTCTTCTATTCCTCTTTCACTCGATATGCCCTGTGATGTTCATTTTCTCAAAGTCGTCTTTCCTCATTGTGTTCAAGAAATTTCAATTGCCTCTTTCTGATTCTGGATGCAAAGCTTTCATTTTGCTTCTATTTTCTTTAGTATTTATTCGTTGATAACACTCTTGCTCTATGGTATTCTCAGCATCCTTCAGTTGAGCCAGATTTCTTCTGCCTCTAGCTTTCTATTCCTAACACAGACATGCATTTTACTCTGCCTCTCTATGTATCTGCCCATCAAATAAGATGAAGATAATAGGAAGCAAAATTGATATCACGAATGAAATAATTAGGAATGCCTAAGAAAAGTGGTTTGTAGCTGTAGGGATGAAATAACTGATTTAAATCAATTCAGTAAATGATTAGCTCACAAGTGGGCTTTAATATTTTTATACAACAATTAAATTCGTTCAAGGAAACAAGTTCACCTTTTGTTTTGTTTTCTGCCGGATTCACACATTGGCTCCAATTACTGTTGTTTTTTGTTAAATTTTTCCACATTTCCAGACAAACGGGATCCATATTAATCTGTGTATTGATTTCCTTTTTAGAAATTAAGTGCTACTTTATCACAAAGAAATTTCTAAACCCATGGAAAACTGAAATTATTAGATATAAAAAAAATAATTTAGTTAAAATTAGCAGAAGTTGTAGGAAAAATTCACCTCCTGCGTAAATTGTAGAAATGTATTTATAATAATGAGATGTGAAACCCAACTAAATGTGTTTTGTAAAAAGGAAAAAAAAAAGATAATTTGGAAATTGAACGAATCTCGATAATTATCTGAACCTAAAGGCTAATAAGCAGGATAACTCTTTAATTATTCAGTGTTAAAAATTTACAAAAAAAAAAGATATTTTAAAAAATATAAAAAAATAAGTCGAGAGACAGGCAGAAAAAAGTGCATAAATATGCGTCCCTGAATTTAGTGAGAATAGCATATTTTTCATTACCTCTTTTAGAATATAATCGACAAAGAGTGAAGCGACGTTTCCCATCAGCGAATAGAATCTTTTTCTACCACTTTTTATTCATTTCAAAATTAAAGTTTTACACAACTGTTTTCGTTTTTACGGGGATTCCCCAAACAGCTCAAGGCCTTTTTTTCTAAAATTAACGTTAAATATATTTTTTAGCATAATATAAACATTCATGCATTATTTAGATTTGGCTACGTGTAGGTGAATGAATTAACATTTAATAAATAGATTAGGTAAATTCAGATATAATTTTCGATTTATATAGTTTATCATACTTGTAATCATAAAAAAGGTATGCCAACATATTCACCGTTTTCATCTACTGAACAAAATATGCATTATATAATAGTCTATGAATTGGGATGAAGAACAGATCAAACATAGATCGGAATCCGAGAATGATAAAATAATAAATAAGAAAGGTTTATCAATCTAACATGTTTCAAACGTCCCAGCCACCGTAATAGTTACCGACTTTAACTTTTCTGTTAATAATTACAGCGGAATTCTTCGGACGATATCTTCTCTATGTTAACTAGACTTTTTGAATTTAAGCGCAATGCAGAACTAGCGGCGCATTTTCATCAGTTTCTAGTTGAGTTGGCTAGATGTAACCATAAGTTCTATGCTAACAGTTTCTTTTCTCCCACTTCTCGCTTGTGGAAATCCCTTCCGGTTCCATGCTTCCAAGCAAACTTAATCTTCAAAAATCTAAATACGATGTCAATCACTATCTACTGTGTTACTAAATCGTCTTACTTTGTTCTCACTCAATGGTAATGTTCCCGTTTCTAATTCTTCCACAACAAGTAAACCCTTGTGTTTTAGTGACTTTACTGCATTGTATAGGGTGAAATCGATAAAGAAAAAATAAGACTCCATTATTTATTATTTATCATTTTAAGTTTTAATAAAAGTGAAACGTTAGATCAATAAATATTTCCTAGTTGTTCTTATCATAATAATCTATATAATGTTTTAAATGGTGTTAAACTGAGCCAAGAAAAGGTATTACTAGTGGGCTGGCATCAAAACTTACATACTTATTGGATAATAATATTTAGAAATAAAACACTTCAGAACGACATAACTATTTTAAACGTAATAAGCAGAAGTTTATACTCCCTGAAACTCACATTAAATATCTGACTGCATTTATTCTTATCGGCCAATGTCGGAATAGTTACTTCTGAAACATTGGTGTAGAGCATGAAATATTAGTGAAACTAAAGACTTTGTTAGACGTTTGACAAACCTAAACATGGACTGATACAAGAATTTCTGAAACATTTCTATTAGATAGTATAAATGAGTTTTTCTAGAAGATATTATTGCAGGAAGAAACGCAATAATTTTATCATACTTTCACTCAGCAATGAGAAGAAAATCATGGAATCATTTTTCCCCAAGTGAAAGGAGTTAATGTTTCTATATATTCACATTTATACAATTGTCACTTTTCTAGAAGCTAACATTTATAATAACTCATATCTTGCATACTCTGGTATATTTTCAAATAGACTGGATCTACTAGATTAAAAATGATGAAAAGTCGGAACGTGTTAAATCGCCAAAACTATATTAAATTGCGCCTCATAATTCAGTGATTAAATACTGTTTTTAAAATAATTTTGCCAACCGTTTAGTGCTATTCTTTTCACCCGATATGTCCTGGATTTCGACAGTTCTAAAGTAACATAATTATTTTCTCCAAATCTTCAGTACTCTCATGAGAATGACGTAGCTAATGGTGTATGTGGTCTCTGAATTATTTTTCCCATTTGAAGACCCTGCCAAATGAATCCTACCAAACACTTCTAAATATCTTAGATATCTCTAGAAACATTTTATTATCTTTAATAATTCTATGCGTGATAATTTGTATGGCTGTGTCCGTAGAAGAAGGATAACCATAATGTTTGTTGCACAAACTTTCTAATTGTTGAAACATTGCTTAGTTTCGGGGAAAAATCTTTCTCTATCCAGCTGCGCGTACAGATGTCAGTGTGAAGCGCTCCATAATGAAAAAATTGATGACCCTAGATATTGAAAGACTTTTGACAAAGTGGGGTAACAGAGGATTGCTACACATAATAGTTAGTTATGAAATCTGTGACATTACTCTCAGTTATCATGAATTTGGCAGGTACTTAATCATTAATCTTCTCGGGTGCATGAGATAAATGCTAGTTTCCCAGAAGGGCCTCGCCTCGGCTCTACTTTCATTCTATGTTATATTAAAGTTCTGCCCAAGAACGCTCTGAGACCCTTAGTAAATATATATGCAGATGATAACACAGTGTATGCGTGCATCTACAAATATATTGATGATAAATTCATGGTAGCTGATCTTTCTTCTGGCCCGAATCTCACAGTCCAATGAGAAAAAGACTAGCTGATATTTCAATAGGTCCAAAACTAAACTTGAAAGGATTTATTATCATGGAACAAAAATGTATACCTGCGCCGATCCTGTTCAGTGAACATACCCTCAAATAAGCTCACTGACTCGAGGACATATTGCAGCTAATGAACACTACCGAAATAAATGCAATGTGCATAATAGTGCCGCTGCAATGTATGCTGAAAAATTGTCGATTCCTTGTATAGCTTCAGAAAATACTTAACTCCCGTTGTGTCGCTATTATTACAAGAATGAAATCAGACCAATTATAGAATATCGAAATCAAAAGCTTTTACACATCCTTGTAGGTGATAAATTATTCTTCACTATGCAACCTTTCTCCCAAAGTTGAACTGTTGATAGCCTCTACCTATTCCATCACTATTAGTATGACATGTGTTCGAACGAGTTATATTCTTTAGTTTCACCAGTTTATACCTTTACAGTTATGTGCCGCCATGCCATATTTACGGTCGCAAATCATCTTTTGTTTTCCTTTGGTTTGGTAATAATAGTAATATTAGACGTTTTACTACAAGGAAACAATTGGCATTCATGTACCGAACAGCCAGTATTACTTTCGGTTAAAATTCATATAATCTTTATCTCAAATCAAATTTTCAGTAAAACACGTTTCTTAAAGCCAGTAGCTGTTATCTCTATTTTCACTATTATAGTGGTTTCCAGTCTCATATACTATCCAATTCAGTTGTTGCTGCTGTTGGTAATCCTCAAGTTATATGCTTTCTCTTATTTGGCACGGTTCTTTGTGATTCTGTAGTGAGAGTCCACAATGTTCAAAGAATTGTTACCTTTGCAAAGATCCTCAAACTTTACTCGTTCAAATGATGTTTTCAACATTCTCTTAGAACAAAAGCTTTGGGGAACCGGTTACAATCTTGGTCTGTCTGAGTTCAGATTTAACCTGATAAATATAACCTGATAAATATAATAAACCTCCTCATAATATGCATTTCTTATTTTCTTATTCCCCTTCCATTGGAGCAAGTTAATTCAGTATCACTCCACCTTGTGTTGTCATCGGCCATTGTATTGGTTAAACTAAGAGCATGAAAAGAATAAAAAATAGTCGTTTGATCCAATAATGCAGTGAATTCAGGACATTGTTCAATGATGAAGAAGAAAATCGAGAAGAAAAGCGAGTAAAATCTTGTTCTAGAAATGAATGCTGTGAATATCATGGACAGGACATGTGAGCAACTAGGATGATCTAAAGAAAATAGGAATCAACCTTAAAATCAGAAAGGCACGGTTAAAATTTCTAGAAAATATTATGAGGAAAGACGACTTGGAAATTGTATTGTTCACTAAACATATTAGAAGCGAGAAGACTGAGTAGAAGGGAAGAAGAGCAACTTTCCTAATGGTAGAGAATAGTTAGAGCCACAAAAAAGGTAGCTGTGGAAAGACAGGATTATCTACTACTTGAAGAGAATAAATGAAGCAAATGACAATATATGTAAATAAGTAAAATAAATGATTCAAAGTAATTAAATGGGTACATAGAGTACGTTATCTTTTAAGCTAGTCTAATTGAGTAGTTTTAGTTTATCGGTCATGTAATCTTAATGTTAAAATAAGCGAAGTATTCACGTACCACAAATTATATTTATTAGCCTAACATTATGTGCGAATGACTCACTGCTGTTGAAAGAGTCTGCATATCTATTTTGTTGCCTTCTACTTCAAATTACATATGAGGGTCGCATCAACAGATCAGATTCTGACCGAGATATTTTCATGGAATGGGACCAAATGAGGTCTATTTTTCGACATATTGCGCCTTGCGGTGCACAGATTCTTACATCGTTGTTGAATTGGTTAGATTCCATTGGTGAAGAAGCTTTCTATTTTTTATTCAAAAAAGTCATCAACAGCAGATATGACTTCGTCATCATTGTGATACTTTTTCCCAGCCAAGTGATTTTTCATGTTGGATGCCAGATTCTAGTTGGAGTCGACCCAATCAGGAGAATAGTGAGTGTGATCCACTAGTTCAAATTCACAGTCACGCACACCAGCCAAGAGACCATGCATTGACCTGATGAAAGAAGAAATCTTTAGTCATTTTCCTGAGCATTTGATCTTGATAGCCTTTAGTAACTGACTCAGCAAGTTGACATACAACTCTCCATTGATGGGGTCACCATTTTGAATATAATCAATAAACACAATCCTCTTTGCATCCCCCAAAACTGAGGTTATCAACTTCCTTGTAGATGAAACGACATTGACCTTCTTTGGAGCAGGTGAGAAGGGCGGTTTCCCTTGTATGGTTTATGTATTTGTCTCTGGCTCAGTGATGAACCTAGCACCCATATTGGGTGAGGAAACGTTCAAAGAAACCAGCTAGATCTTCCCTATACAATGTCAGATTTTACCGTTATGTGATCTGCCTGTTGCGCGTTTGGTCATGTGTCTGAAGACGGGGGTACCCACCGAGTAGAAACTTTTGTCAAGCTAAATTCTTGTGCAGAATATTCTCAACTCTAATAGCACTGGATATCTGTTTTATAATTAATCACCTGTCACCCACTACAATGTGATGAGCACAAACAATTTTTTCCCAGGTGGTAGCAGTCTCAAGACGCCCAGACTGTGGGTCATCTTCAAGTTTCTGCCTTCATCTCCTAAATTCAGCTGTCCACTTTTAAACTGTTGATAAACTTATAGATTCATTCCATAATCTAACACCATTACCAATATGAATGTCCTTGGGTGATAAACTCTTTTTCTGCAGGTATTTAATAACACTACAATGAAAAATTTTGTTGATTTCCAAGAGAACGTTCTACTAAGTAATTTTGAAATAGTCTTTGAAAAGTCAAATGTCAGTCTACCTGAGAAGAAAGAATACAATTATTAATAAGAAAAGTTTACATTAATGTATAATTTCACAGCGTTACGATCATATTTTAGTTGTCAACCTATGAAATTTTGAGTCACCCCTCGTATACTTACTTAGTCCTTATCCGAGAGTATAGTAAATAAGTGAGAGACAATGGGAAATATCAGGTCATCCCATAAGTTCTCTCCGAATTTTAACATTCTGTTAAAATGAACCAAAGTTAAAGAGTATTTTATAATAATGGAGCTGAACATTATTCTTATGTTTAGATGCATTTAAACTGATCAAATTTTATTTCAGAGAACAATAAAATTAAATTTGTTAGATTAAAACCCTGCTAACATGAAAGTATCCAAGAATCATTTGAGGCACATAATGATTTATGAGTTCAAGAAAGGAAACTCAGCAGAAGCGGCTAGAAACATTCACTCAGTTTATGGAGAGAAATGTGTGAATGAAAGAACTTGCAGAAGATGGTTTGCAAAATTCAGAGGTGGAGATTTCATCCTTAAAGATGAAGATCGAACCGGACGTCCAGTTGAGTTTGACGAAAAGCTTCTTGAAGCAGCCCTTGAAGAAAATCCTGCTTTATCAGTTGAGGAATTGGCAGTGGTTCTCAGTTCAAACCATACAACTGTCCATCGTCATCTTCAACAACTTAGAAAAGTTCCTAAACTTGAAAAATGGGTGCCTCATGAATTGTCTGAAAACAACCTCAAATCCCGTGTTGACATCTGTTCTTCTCTCCATTCTCGCCAACTTGTTTCACCTTTTTTGGATAGACTTGTGACTGGCGAAGGAAAATAGATCTTTTATCGAAATGTTAAGCGTCGTACACAGTGGCTTGGTAAAGGGGAAGGAACCCAGCCACAGCTGAGAAGGGAACTTCATGGGAAAAAAGGTTCTTCTTTCAATCTTCAAGGAATAATCCAATTTTGAATTCTTACCACCTAATGCAACAATTAATGCTCAAATATACTTTCAGCAATTAGAGCGTATGAACCAAGCTTTGAGGAAAAAAAAAGACCTGCTCTAGTGAATCGAAAAGAGGTGATGTTACATCAGGACAATGCGATACCCTACACGGCAAGAATCACGTCACAAAAGATCGAAGAACTTGGTTGGGAGAAAATTCCTCATCCACATGTTTCTCCCGATCTTGCTCCTTCAGACTAACATTTGTTTCGTAGCTTACAGAATCATTTGGTAGAAACAGCTTTTGTAGCACAGGAAGAGGTTAAAACTGACATTTGTGAGTTCTATGAATCAAAGCCAAAAGAATTTTACAGTAATGGAATTAGTAAGCTTGTTAATAGATGGAAGGAAGTCATAGATAATAAGGGAAAATACAGTGTTGATTGAATCTGTAATTAAATGTAACATTTGGTCACTTGTTTTCTTTATTCAAAAAGTTTATTTTTATGGGATGACCTGATAGAAGAAAAGCAGCTCACGAAGCAAAATAGTTTTCTTCCAGCTCAGTATGAAACGAAATTTTCTGAAAATGTTGATTAGTTATATTTTATGGTTTTAATATAATTAAAAATAATTATATCTGCAAAATAATATATTACAATCGCTGGACAATCTGAACATCGAAGTTAAAGAACACGTTACATATACTATATAAAATGTAAATACGTTTTATTTTAAGTAGAAAGGAAAGAGAATGTCATGCACATGTTGGAATCCAAATCTATAGCGTATTCACTCCTGGTAGAGGAAGCCCTGCCTGATTGAAAATGTCTTCATGAGTGTAGCCCTACTCACCACGTTTTGACAATTATGGATTAGTGAGGTTATTTAGTCCATAGCTGTGGTTGGTTGCCATTGAATCTGAGGAGTTTATCCGCTCTTCCATTGCCTTTTTTGTGCTGAGGGAGTTCCACATATCCTCTCGCTAGACCAGAGATTGGTGGAGAAGCTGGTTTAATCAGCGATCTCTCGATCACTCAGCTTTTTAATTCAGAGTTCACGTTTCTTAGAATTTCTCTGTCTTTCACTCACTCATTCGATCGCGCTTCACATTCTCTTTTGAATCTCTCTCTTCAGATTTTTCTAACATTCAAGTTTTCTTTCTCACACTTTCTGTGTCGCTCTCTCTCTCTCTCTCTCTAACATCCCCAAACACTCACACTCACCCATTCTATATTTCCCACTCACTCGTCACATTCTCTTTTGTATCTTCGCCTATCTATAGCTGGTTGGGGAAGAAGAGCTAGATTGATAAAGTTCCCAAGGGTATTTGCACGTAAGTGAATATAACAAACTCGACTGAATTTCAAAGGCAACTCCTCGATTTCTAAGTCATTACTCTACCGTGGCTGTCATACATGTGTTATGGTTAAACATATCTACGGATCTGGGTTAGTAGGGTGTGTGATTTAATTGACTACTTTGTCCGCTCTCAATATACATCACTAAATCAGTGATAAATATTTATTATTACGGAACCTTCTTATCAAGGAAGGCTCATAATTGATATTTGTTCCTATGGTAGATTTTAAAAAAAAGATCTTTCAGCAAATGTTATTGCCCAAAGTGTGAGGTACTCATTTCGGCTAACAAAAGCAACAGGCATCGAAATGCAACTATCATTGGGGTGTAGTATTAGACGACAGAAAATGTGACAAAAGTCGGAAGGCTCATAGTGATAGCGGAAATTGTTTTCCAGAAACCAAGCCAAGCATTAAACATAGAAAAATATTATTAGAAACTAAAAAACAAAATAGTTTAACAGATATGGAATTTCAAATGTTCTATATGGCAGTGAAAGCGGGATAATTTTCTCTGAGGAGGAGACTTGAGGCAACAGACATATGGTTCTACCGCCGGAAGGTAAGTTTGAAAAATTAGCGAAATACCTGAAGAACTTAGATGACACTTAGTATTGTTTATCAAAACGCGTTTTTCTCGATTCCTCTCTCTATCTCTCCTTCCCTCACTCCCTCTCAAACTATCGTCACCTTTGTATCTTTCCCCTCGTCACGTTTAAATAACTCAAAGCTCTTATTTCTTACACTTTCTTTTTCTGTCTTTCAATTACTCACTGATTCGTTCGCTCTTCTCTCCCCTTTGTCTTTTTCTAACTTTTCGTTTTTTATGCTTTACATATCCTGTCTCTCTCCCCCTACCCTACTCGCACTTCACCTCTTTTGTGTCTCTCCTTCTTGACATTTTTATAACACACACGTTTTCTTTATCACACAATTTTCTTGCTCACTCTCTCTCTCTCTCTCTCTGTGTTTATCACACACACAAACGTTCTATCTTTCTCACTCACTTTTCCAATTCTCTTTTGAAACTCTCCTTTCTTCGCGTTTTTCTCTCACTTTCTCAGCGTTTTCCTTTCTCACACTCTATGGGTCACTCTCCCTCTTCATATTTGTTCAACTCAGTCGAAGTTCTTATTTATTACACTTTCTCTATTTGACTTTCACTCACTCATTCGCTCGCACATTACATTCTCTTTTACCTCTCTCTCTCTTCTTCACGTTTTTCTTACACTCAGGTTTTCTTTCTCACACTTTCTGTATCTCTCTCTTTCTCTCTCTCACACACGTTCTATCTTTCTCTCTCACTCTTCACATTTCACTTTTGCATCTCTCTCTTCTTCATGTTTTTCTAACCCTCCCCTCTCTCTCTCTATCGTTCGCTGCTTTTCTTACACTTTCTGTTTGCCTGTCTATCTCCTTCTATCTCTCTCTTTAAGAAAAGAGAATCAATTTACTTACACATTTTAAACCTCGAGGCTGAGGACAATTTGAAAATGTACGTCGGAACTATTCCACTTGGGGGCCAAGAAATGTCTACGTGGTTCAGACAATTCTGAATTTCAAGTATGTATTGATGGGATTCAAATCGACTGAGTCCAGTAGCCTTTCACTGGCCTTTCGCTTTCTGGGCATCAAAAGATTAAGTAGATTTAAAACCAGTAACTCTTTTTTAATATTCATATTTTTCCTCTTACATTATTTTTTATGAAAGACTAATAGAAGAATATGTACTTTTTATTTTTGCATTTCCCTTCTGACCCTGGAGGCAAACTAAAAACATATTTATGAATAGTTCCGAATTCTTTAAGACTGGTAAGCAAATTCTAAACATAATCGATTGGTATTGTCATTCAATAATAGTATATAAATTCGCTTCTAATTTTGCTTTAGGTTTCTTTATACAGGGAATTTCAAAACTTTGTTCATACCAGTTCCATAGAAAATGCGATGTTCAGTACTTCCGGAGATATATTCAATTTCAAACTTGTATTGTTTTCCATTTTTTGCATCAGATTGCATTTCATATCTTTGAGTAACGTATAATGTCTCTTTTGAATAATATGAAGATTTTTTTTTGTTTTAATGCATTGTAATGTCTCAGACTTTTGAAATATATAAGAGCACTCATATTAATACACTCTTTAAAATAAGGTGAATAATAAAAAAAAACTCGAATCAACATATATAATAAAGTATAGAAAGGGTTTTTCAGGCTTTCATGCCTTTTAACTGGAAGGAGTTCTAAAGCAAACAATAATTCCAATATACAAATGTTTGATATATGTAAGAAATTCAATACCGATGATTTTCGCATTTCTCCATGACCAGAGCATAACAGCTGAAATTTCTGCCGATTATTCTCTTACAGCTCAGTCGGGAAAAGATTGACTTGTATCATTCAATATCTCCAAAAGAAAGTCAGTAACCTATCAGCACCAAGCAGACAGAACATTAATTCCAGTCCTGATGAGGGGCTGTACTGTCAATGAGGTTCCTTTCCTCGAACATTTGATTGAACTAATCTATTTCCAGAGATCAAGGTACTTGTATATATTCGTAATATTGCTAAAGACGCCGAGGAAGTGGTTAGATCTTTGTACCGCTCGAGAAGGTACCTAAATCCTACTTCCATGCTATATCTTTAAAAGAGTCAGATTTGGCCAAGAATGGAGCATTGATGTCATATTTGAACTGCTACTAACCAGTGCCTACTGTCCAGGCTTAAAAAGGGATTCATTGTTTTCTGTTACCACTTTCACAAAGAGGAAACTTTGCGAAATTCTTGTTACTCTATTGGCAAATGTATAGACGCGCGACATTTTGTACTTCAGACATTAACAGTTCGGATCAACTCTGTCAGGTGCATGGCGTCAAATATTCATTCTCTTCTTATTTCTTTGATAAGAATGAAGTTCCATTGAGATAGTTTATTCTCCAGAACTATCACTTTATTGAACCAAATCCTGAAAAATAAAATCTCTCTTCGTCAAAGGTCAGTTTAAACATATATATATATATATATATATATATATATATGTCCTTAAAATATGCACATTTCAACTATCATTTACGCCGTCCACCTTGTGTGACTCATAGACCTTTTATTCTTTATTATTAAATATTTTAGATAATTTCATATTATTGAATATATTTATTCATTAAGTTGTAGTTTTGAGTGAATTCGTACATTTTGTTAATTTGTTTATTATTTATTTATATGCTTTCTTTACTTATTTTATTATTTACGTTTGGATGATTTTCTTCATTTGTTTTCTGCAAGTTATTGCCTTTGCTTAAAGAATATTACGTTACTTGTGTTGTATAAAATGCATATATCTGCACTTTTCTTGGTAATGTTTTACAAAATATTCTTATTTTCTTTACCATTTTTAAGTATTGCAATCAAACAATATTGTTTATATTTAGAGATAAGTTTTAATCACTTATATAGTAAGTTTTTATGAAATCGTAAGTAGAATTTAGCTATTTCTTCCTCGAGTTTACAATGTTCGGAGTTAGTGTTGTAGGCTGGTACCGTTTCCTTTATTTCCATTTTGGCATTTTTAAGTTCATCAAAATATTTAGAATGGGTTCTAGTGATGTTTATCTTTGTAAAAACCTGTTTGA
This sequence comes from Acanthosepion pharaonis, assembly GCA_903632075.3. Lineage (NCBI taxonomy): Eukaryota > Metazoa > Mollusca > Cephalopoda > Sepiida > Sepiidae > Acanthosepion > Acanthosepion pharaonis. The sequence continues at coordinate 5,711,971 of CAHIKZ030005506.1, forward strand.
TCTGTAGAGATCTTTTGTTTCTGGGTCATTCTGTTACTCCTAGATACGTTTTCTTTCGTTATTATCTGTTTCATTTCCGTGATTCGTATATTTTATTGGTGGCAATCACTGTTTAATGGGTATCCATAATTTGATATGCATTTAGCGGTGCATTTCATTGGTAGGGGTGTTTTTTTTATTTGTGACATGTTATAAGTGCCACTGTAGCTGATTTTTTTATTTTATGGGGAAGTGTTTGCATGTATTAATATTTTTAATACGTTTGTTTATATGTTTTTTTTTTGTTTTTTTTTTACAGTAGGCCAAAATAAGTTATATGTTTTATTCTGTTGTCATGTTTACTCCGTGGTGTGTATGTTAGTTTTGCCGAACATCCACTATATCCTAGAGTTGTTTAATAATCTTTACTCGCTTCATTGAATATGCTTTCATTAAAAGAATTGTCATATAAACTACGGTTGATTGGTTGATAGGAAGATTTGTGTATATATGCAAAATTGTTGTACGTTGTGTTTTCTACATGGCTGATATGTACCTTTTCTGAGTAAGCGGACGTCTACGTGATCTTTTAAACTTGGTCGTATGAGCATGTCAAATTCTATATTTTTGAAAATGTTTGTGGTTTTTGTTCTGGTTTTGTTGGTTATTTTGGCTTTTCCAGTTTTCTTGGAATCAGAAGAAATATGATATCATTTAACACAGCATAATCCATATTTAACTGTTAACGCAATCCATATTTTCTGTTCATATATGTGTTAGTAAACGCCTCTAGTTTCACATTAGAATAATAATCTATTTATATCTCTTCCCAGATTGTAGTTTATATTTAAACCTTAATTAATATATATCTTTTGGGGGGGGGGTATTTGTGATATCTTTCCCGTGTTCGGGACAGTCAGATACTCTTGTTCCGTAGAAGATACCGACAAATGAATAATTGATGCAGTTTGCTACTAATGCAATGGTGAATAGAATGAAGAATACTCCAGTTTCAGTAATAATAGCTAAATCTTCTATTTCGTTGCCTATTTTTTCTCCCTAGAGATCGAATAAAAAGAATAATCTAAAATGTTTGAGGTAAATTTTATTCATTAAATAATGCCTAACTTAAAACACATTGGTTAAAAATGAGAAAAACGTATATTTACTTGAAGTAGATATCGTTGGAAAATGAGTAAATATCTTTTTAAATATTTCGTTTTATTTATTGAAACGCTGTTGATAATAATAAACAAATTTTAAAAGCAATGATAGTGAATAATTTGCCTGCGTTTTTTTTATAAAGAACACCTTATACGTCTGTTTCCGAAACTGTCAGAAAAAACTGGCTTTAAGAGATTCTTTCCTTTTGACCTTTAAGGAATATTCTGATTTAGAGTTCGTTTGTCGGTTGGCATTTAGCACGGATTTTTTATTCTTCTTCATCCCTTACTTATTTATTTCTTTTCTTCGCTATTTTTTATAAATTGAGGAATATATATATATATATATATATATATATATATATATATATATATATATATATATATGTATGTTGTAGGTCGTTCCATATGAAAATAGAAGAAAAAGACCAGTCATGTAAGTATAAAACACAAAACACCCCACACGTACGAAACACTATATATATATATATATATATATATATATATATAACTATACTCGTCTGGAAAAACCTTCGAATTTTTTATTTGCCAATAATCATATCAATCTCGAAGGAAAAAATGGTTTTAAAAAAAGAAAGAGTCAGGAACATGAAAGTCTGTCGAAAAAAATCGCTCAGATACAGGTTCAAATCCCAAAGAAAAATCCCCGACACGATTAAACAACTAACTAAAAAGAGCTCACTAAAACCGTAGAGCAGACCTTGATAAACTTAATGAGCCAGACAAACCTAGCCAGGTAGACTTGGATAGGTTTGTCTGGCTCACTAGGTTTGACTATATATATATATATATAAAGGTAGGAGGGCTCGATATGCGGGAAATATTGCATACAATTATAAGCATCGTGGACACAAAGTTGTAAAATGAATAGTAAAAGTCTTTTTTATAAAAAATATGTTGGAAAAAATCATTATAAATGTGAACATTTTTGGGGGGAGGACGCGCGTTTATTGTCCCTTATGTCTTCATCGGCATAAATAATATTTGCGATGATGTAACAATACTTTGCATGAAGCTTAATTTTAAACATTTACATTTCTCTTAAGCTTCAACATTCTAAATTTTAATGAAATGGCTGCATTTTCTCATTAATTTTCTGAACATTTTTATAGTATATAAAAATTCTATAACATTTTCTCCTGTATATATTTATGAATCTCTTTAATCTTTTGACATGCAGAAATCGAAAGACGAGTAAAAGTCGACTGAACTCAGTCGATTTTGAATATCATTAATACATGTTTGAAATTCTGAATTGTCTAAACCACACAGAAATATCTTGGTCGCGAGGAGGAATAGTTACGACGTAGTTATTTTAAATTGTCCTGAGCCCCGAGGCTGTAAATGTGCAAGTAAATTGATTCTACACCACCAGAATAAGTGTTGAGAGAGAAATATATAGATAGAAACCAATGAAGAAAATGAAATGATTTGGTAAATATGAAAAAAGAAAGAAAGGCACATCAGAAAAAGGAGTGTGAGAAACAGAGACACATCAAATATTTTTATTTTTCTCATGTCACTTTGATAAATATCTTACAGGAGAAATATTAATGTATTTTTTTAGGAAGTAGTTTTTATCAGTGGTTTTATTGACATATAAGTTAATACACACACAAACGCACGAGTGCATATATATATACATACATATAATATTTATTTTACCTGGTGTTTCAGGAATCTAGAAAAGTCAAGCAAATTCTCTTAATAACCAGGACCTTTGCCCATAACTCAAAAATATTTCAGTAGGAACACAAAGAATATAATTGCCAATAAGTTTTCCTCTCTGTAAATATGCATTGTTAAACTCACCGATATGCTACAGACAATCCTGTATTTGCAGACAGATGTCACACACAGAGGGCTTTGTGCATCTAATGATTGTTATGTAACATGAATTCTATAGTTCAGTCAAATAGTAAAAGCACAAACAGAAGAGCTTCTCTTCTTGCTTTGTAACGGGCAACAAAATCTTATGCATTATAATTAAACAAGTGTGCCTATTAAAATATCTGTTACATTAAATTAATCATTTAAATCAAAGGATTGTTTGAAAATGTTTAATTTCATGCATATAAATAATAATAATGATAATAATAATAATAATAATAAAGAAGATAAAGAAGAAGAAGAATCTGTCATTTATTCTGACCTTTCGGGCTTCGATCACATTTCCATAATTTAGCATCCCGTTGCGTTTTGTATAAATATTTCCATGGTACTTTTGATCTTTCTACAATGGCACTTAGGCCTTATGAATTTTAGATTGGTACCAATGTCTCATCATTTTTCATCATTTATAAGCTAACAGTTTCTTCTGTTGCAATTCACACTGTAGGAGATCCCTTCCAGCTTATTGCTTCCCAGTTAATTTTCATTTTCAAAAACTTTAATTCAATGTCAATCGTTATCTTCTGTCTTCGTAATTATTATCATTTTATTGTTATATCTGCTTAACTGTACTTTTCCTGCTATAATAGCCCTTGTATTTTAGTGGCGCTATTGATTTCCTTCGGGTGAAAAGATTAATAATAATAATGATAATAATTAACATGAACTATGCGAGAGGGAGAGAAAATAGAAGCAGAAACGTGGTACAGACAGAAGATCCCATCGCATAATTTTGTGGGATCTAACGACAGAATACCAGATCATCATCATATATTTTGTACGTCAGGGAATTGACAGAATAGTTGAGAAAGAAGAAAAAATCTTCAGAAATTGTCGGGAAAGACTGGAGTCAATATCAAGTTTGAACATTTACAAAAGACAGCATTCCTTGAGACAGCTCGCATACCTATCTAAGTGATCACAAATCATGACCATGTCCCAGCAAATTTCATTTGTTGCAAAGAGATGTAAATTGGTTCCATTTCTATTAAAATACTGTTGTGCGTGTACATCAAACAATAATAATAATAATTGTAAAATGTTTCAGTGACGAAAAACGTATGGATTTCGGATTAGATAAATGTGCAAAAGTAACATTCAAGAAAGGGAGAATTACAGAAACACACTTAATAGATTTATATTTCGTCACAAACATTTGGGAACTGGAAAAAGATGAAGCCTCTAAGTACCTAGCAATTAACGAAGGAGATGGAATACAGCATACCCAAATGAAGACGATAAGAAAACAGCACTACATGCTGTGCCTCTGGCACTGAATGCCGAGCTGAATTTTTAAAAAAAGCAGATTATCAGCCATAAACACCCTGGCTACGTCTGTGGTGTAATTCAGTTTTAGCATCCTTAACTGGACCATGGCTGACATTAAGCGAGTTGACGCCCAAACGAGAAAGATTCTCACTTGCTACCGCACAGAATCATCCCAAAACTGATGTTGATCGTCTGTATGTGCCCAGATCCGAAGGAGGCAGATGATTATTTCAACTAGAACTGTTTTACAAAACTACAACAATTGGCCTTTAAAGATACCTGGGAACTACAGAAGACTGGATGATAATAGGTGTCAAAGAACATGAAAGTAGTAAGCGAATTTATTCTGTAATCAATGAAGCTAACAAGTACAAAATGGAGTTTTTAGATGAGTGTAGATATACAAGTAAAAAAGTACACCGATTGAAGCTGCAAAATACTTTTAAAAAAGTAAAATTCAACCAACGTTGGCAAGATAAAGCGCTTCACGGTCCACATTCTGCCCATACCAAGCAAGGTGGTGTAGACAAACCTTGTACCCATCAGTGGCTACGAGTTGCAGGGTTAAAAGCTGAAACCGAAGGTTTTGTCTTTGTTGAACAGGACCAATACGAGTTAACTAGAAATTATCAAAGACAGTTACTAAAAAATTGTGTTAGCCCAAAATGCAGATTCTGTGATAAATATCCAGAAAAAATTGATCTCCTTGTATGAGGTTGCAAGGTATTAGTTCCCCACTGAATGCAAAACCCGCCATAAAAGAGTGGGTTAGTATCTTCACTGGAAAATCTATGGCAAGGCAACTGAACGAAATTGGTATGAACACCACCAAGACCCGGTTATGAAGATAGGGCCTGTAACATTTTTATGGGACTACACAATACATAGAGACAGAACAATCAAAGCTAATCGCCCAGACATTGTTATTAAAGGCCGCAAGCAAAACAAATGGCCTCTTTATTGATCTGGCAGTCCCTGCAGACTGCAATTTATCTTTGAAGATCTTCAAAAAACTATCAAAATACAAGGATCTTGAAACCTAAATCACAAAAATGTGGCACGTGGGAACATAAAAAATCCCCGTTGTAGTTGAAAGCCTCAGTTTGGTTGGAAGTGATTCCAGTAGAGTCATTGCTTTAAAAATATACAAAAATTGTTCTCACGTGTACAGCCCACAGCTTACGAAGGGATTTATCCAGGCAAAATAAGGGTGTTGTTATTCTTTGTTTTTTAATTGCTCAGTGGAAAGAGCCATGAAGCCATTCCTTACTTGAGATCTCTGGGCGGCACGCGGAAAGAAATGTATACACATAAGAAATTAAAAGAAATAATAATAATAATAATAATAATAATAATAATAATAATAATAATAATAATAATCATCCATATTTGAGTACCGATATAGCACGCATGACATTGTTGAGTGTGCTCCATAATTTCTTCATTTTTACGTTTACAAACGTATCACGTTTAAGCATTGGTTATCGTCCATTTAACTGATTCAAGTCATGTCGTGTCTGGTTAGCGACCTGATGGTTGCCCGCTTAGGAATATCAAGTGCTGCAAGCTTAGATATATAGGCGGTGTAATGGATAACAGCTTGCAATTATAAATTGGAGAACCGAGTTCCGTTCTACACACACACACACACACACACACACACACACACACACACACACATATATATATATATATATATATATATATATATATAAATCAGAGCTAACAATAATATTTTTTGTGCAGAAATGGATATATCATTGTAAGGTGGGACTTTAAACCACTACCGTGTAGACGACTTTCAAACAAACGTATAATCACGTTCAAATGTTTTTGGATAAAAATCAACTCGAATCCACGCTTCCAGTGAACTAAACATCTCCCCACCCCTTGGCAAAATCCTGAAATAAAAAGATGCACATTTGAATCTATTGAACTTATTAAAATCCTCTGTGACGTGTGTCTCCCTCCGCCACTCGCTCTTTTTTCTTACTACAATGTTGTTGATACTAAAAAAATGTTGCGGATATTATTCTGACTGTAAATAACTTAAATAGTAATAAATCCTCGAGTGAAAACTCAACCATTTAGAATGATTCAAATATTGTTTTATGCCTATTTTTTTCAATGGGTTTTTGTCGCATCTACGAAGAAATAAGGAAATAAAATATGTGTAGGCTGCGTTTAATCGTGTCACTGAAGAAGGATGATGCTTATTTGTTATAAGATTAAGCGGTTTGATTGATTTATGCTTTTCCTTTATCATCAAGCGGCAATAAAATGCCAGGTGAAGAGAAGCGTAAAATGGTAAGGATGACAACTATAGTATTGATCAGGGAAAACTTCAAAGACTGGATGTGAAAGAATGAGTTTAGTTATCTCCATATGAATAATTATTGGCAAACGAACAATGACAGAAAAGAGAAGACATTTTCATTTCGTCATATATGTATAGCTGCTGGAACTTATAGCACGTTCATGAAAACAGAGATGCACTCAGACGTACAAAAACGATGGTCGGAATATTAATTAGCCATGTTGAATAAATGTTGATCCTCATTGGGCCCAAAATCCGTGCTTCACAGACCATTTTTATTCTATAATGATTATTTCATGTGATCTGGTACAAATATGAAAAATAGTACATTTATCTTATGCAAATTACTTTTCGGAATTAACTTCATGATCCAAAATCTAGAACTCATTTAGGGATTTAGATTAGCGGAAATGGTTGGCCAGGGCAAGGGTACAAAATATTTAAGCTAATGAAATCTGTCAGTCATTGAGGCTGATCGCATTGAAATATTGAATGATACTCCAGGCTTTGAAGGATAAGTTTTACATAAAGAAATGGGTTTGGTTCTCGGTCACGCTGAGCTGATTGTTACACAACGATGTACATTCGACATCATTAGTAGGATTAAAGATTTCGCAAAAGAATTGTTCACACATGCAAAGTACCATTAAATCTTACGTTGTTTACCCAGATTAAACTTGCAGCAGTTGATTCCTCAAATTAAAACCCACATATCACTCCTGAAATGCAGAAATTTGAGTATAAAGTTCAAGTATTCGGATGTGAATACCGTCTTTAAATGATAGAAATTACACATTCAGATTATTTCAGTGAAGTGCATTGATTAGAAGTAATAATTTAAGGGACCTGCTAGCGCAAATTTTTTATCCATAGACGAAATCAACGTAATTTTTGTTCTTATGCATTTTCAGTTTGTATAAAGCCATCTACAATTTGTATTATCTAACCAAAGGAAATTATTCTTTATAAAAAAGGCATTCAACGTTAAGTATTCATGGAATGGGATACGGGCTTAGATACGGGGGTTGGCTGATTAATACATTATCTAACTATGAATTATTGGTGCTAGAGCTATTAAATCCTACAGGAATTCATTACAGTTCTTATTAATAAGTGCATTGTTTCTTTCCAGCTAAAGGTCTGTCTGTTCAACAAAGACTTCAAAACTAACTAGTAGAGATTTGCTTGAAAATGGACAAAATTTGGCATCGTGGTGTTATCGAGTACCTGCAGAAAAAAAGTGTTTATCCTCTAAGTACATTTATAATGACATGGCAGCTACATTAGGAGATAGCGCTCCAGATTTATCAACAGAGCAAAAGTGGGCAGTTGATTCTATCAGGGGAACAGTGACCAATATTCCAGACGTCCTGTAAATATCACCACCAAAATAAACGATCCTCTTTACTACATATTGATAGATGGCAGGGGCTTGGCACTAAATCAAATAGCAAATACTATGCATGACGAAGGTAGATGCCAAGTCTTCTGAAACATGTTCAAAAGTGCGCCAGACTGATCACATTACGATTAAATCTAACATTGTTAGAAACAAAAACTAACTGACATTTGTTAAGGTTTCTTAACCCAGGATAATTGTTGTGCTCATCCCTTGTAGGCCATCCGTGCTGTGGAAACAACCATCCTCAACTACTCCAATGAAGGCGATTGAGGTTTCATCCGCATGGAATGTGATGACATCAGCTTTTGGCAATAAAAAAGCCTTGCGTTTACTGACTATATTCAAAAGACCTACTCCATCAATTGATATTACTATGCGAAAAATCTTAGGCAGTCTCGAGAGGCTATCAAGATCAAACGCCTGAGAAAACCGATGAAAGGGGACTTGCTTCATCAGGACAAATTTCCAGTACACAATTATTTGTTTTCAATGGCAGCTATGTGTTACTCTGAATTTCATCTCGCTATTTTCTTGATTTCAACCCATCTATCATTTGCTCCCCAACAAGAAAAAAATACCTGACTGGAAACCAGTATCACAATGTGTGATGACGTCTCATCTACTGCTCATGACCTTTTTGACCAACTGGATTGATGTTTCTTCAACAATTCAACAAACAGTGCAACACCTGTGGTAGAAATGTGTGGCCCTCAAGTGGAATTATGTCGAAAAATAAACCTCATGTGGCCATATTCTATGTAAGTATCTTTGTCAGCCTATGAACATTTCGGCCAACTCTCATAGTCCTTATTTTCGAATCTGATATTGTTACTAGACTTATGTTTTCATTGATTTTCCACATGTCCGTTGCCATAAAATTTTGTTTAATCACTATATACGAACGTGATATTGTGTCTGGAGTTATTAAAATTTGAAGATCCTTTTACGTTTACAGCACATAGATAGATGTATCTAAATACATTGTGCGATGGGTAAATTGTCGCAATTTTATATGTTTAATTTCGAACATGGGCTTTGTTCCTGATTTTATTCACGGCAAGTATTGTAGGTTCAGTTGGGCACTGTCTGCGAGGAAAAGATCATAATGGCGCATTTCACTCCACCGGAACTTTGGAGACCACTTGCTGCACCGCTTGGCATTCGTGCCGGAAGCTCCAATACGAATATTTCAGAATGTTTCGGTGTCAATCTGAGTACAGTGCCGAGGGTTCGGAAAGAGTTGGATGAGTCAAATGTTGATTATCGAAGTACGTTCGTTCTGATAAGAAAAGAACTCCCGACTCACGACAGAGGTCAACATCAATTACCCCGAGGAGATAATATTGACGAGTGGCTGCTGGAAGACACTATGTCTGGCAACCATGACTATGTACCATGCCATACAAGTAGGAGAACCCAGTCATGACTTTCAAACAATTTCTGTAATCACGTCACCCCTTACATCTGGTCACCTAATTTCCCAATCAAGCCCCCTTCTTGATTATTATGTGTGGGGTGCAGTTGAGAGATAGACCACCAAAACTGAAGGCAAGTCTTATGGCAGCATTCACCAACGCAAACAACGAGACAGTCTACAAGAGATTTAGGAGATATCGAAGTCGCCAGGCTGCTGTGGTTGAAGCCAATGTTGATTTTATTGAAGAAATGTACTGTTTAATATTTTAAGATATTTTGTGTAATTTTGGAAAATATATCTTTTAAAATGAGATGTCAGTGTTATTTTCATTTTTGCGTAATTTAGACGACAATTTGACCATATGTACATACACTGAAAATTAAGGCAGCATATATTCATCTAAATTATAATTTCCTTTTGTACTATTTAATTTCTGAATAAGTTGTGCATAACGATCAGAATTATGGGTAGAGATTTCGATGATGATCATGCCCTTTTTTGTTTCATTCTTTACATCCGTTTTCTTCACCGATATTGTGATTTTGGTGTGGTTAGCAATGTTTTGTTGACTACATCCTGGCATGTTTTATACAAACTTCGGTACATCTCTTGTGGCATCTGTTTTATTTCATGTATTTTTTTTTTCACTTTTGAATAACGTTGGCTTCTCGAATTTCAAGTCTTTCATTTCAAAATGTACGCTGTATTGAAATAAAGAGCTAGCCATAATAAAGTAAAGATCGAAGTTGTCAAAGAAGAAGAAACGTTAATATGACTTCTTCAAGAAATAAACAGGTGTCTATGTTTCTATATAGAATGGCATCAGTAGTAAAGAATGAAATCCATAAACTCCTGTGAGATTAAGATGAAAACATATCGTCAGCTCCAAGCCAGAAGGTGTTATTGTAGTGGTCTTCGACAAGGATAAATAAATTTGACAGCATTTATAATAGACTATCTCGGCAAAACAAAGTATAAATCCGAATGCAAGTTAAAAAGACATAAATAGGTTGAATTTTCCAATAAATCCCGAATTTTTCCTAACAATGAAAGATCTAATATTTCCAGTCAATCAACCAATCGCTGAATTACGTATTTAACAATCGTCCTAGAAAGTATCAAAACCCTTGGAATGTTGCCAAAGAGCCTAGGAAAAAGTATGTTGAAATTGTGAATCAGGAAATGTCTCATGAGCATAAAGATGAAATAACTGATAAAATCCGATAAAAAGCGAAATAAAGTCGTGTAGTTTTATGGAGAAATACGGCCACATAATTTCCAGAGAAGAACACAAGTTATTACCGCAGATAGCAACTGATATAATTTTCTTACTGTGGATTATACCGAGGAGAATTTTCTTAACAATTTTCTTCAGATTAATACTGTTTAACCTATCAGGAGGAGGAATGTTTCTCGTGCCAATTGAAATTTTCAGCTATATGACCTGTTTAATAGAATCCAGCGTAATGATCGTTCTCATCACAATATAGTCCTATAAAGATTCTTCAGTATCATCAGAAAATTTTTTTGAACCTAACATCAACAGGAATACTATAAACTCAACCGAAAGAACCCACTAATCAACAAACAGTATTATTTTCGCTCTAGAATCATTGCTGATGTCTAACATGCCATTACATATATACTCATTGAGGCTTTATAAAATTGTTATATTTCGTGCTAATAGGAATATATACTTAAAAAACACGGTGGATAAATCAATAAAGGTTTATTGTAGAAACCAGTACAATAAGAAATAGGGTAACAGTTATGCGCACGATTGTCGCAAGTAAATCCACTAGTGAGTGCCCCTACTGGAATGTCGGTAGTTATCGCGTTAAGTCTGAGTCGTACTCAACAGATCCCAGCTAGAATATTTAGCTACCCCCCCACGTGGGTTGCATGTGGCACAAGGCCGGTTTAACGTGGGTTTTCAGAGCACGTAGGCTCGGCCAAAAATATTCCCTTTCGAACCCGTATAAACGAGTTCAGGGTGAGTCAACTACCCTACGACGGAGCATCGTCCGGGTTCGTCTCTGCTCAAAGGCAGAGAGTTCGACTGTTTAGCTGGAACAGGTCGCAGCTAGTATATTTAGCTATCCCTCCGCGAGGGTTGCATGTGGCACAAGGCCGGTTTAGAGTATTCCCTTTTGAACCCATATAAACAAGTTCAGGGACAGTCTACCTCCCCGAACGAGACACTGCCCTTCGGCGGAGCCTCATCCGGGTTCCTCTCTGCCCGAAGGCAGAGAGTTCGACTGGCTAGCTGGAACAGGTCGCAGTTAGTCTCCATAGTCTCTTGATTTACCGATATTTATAGGTAGTTACTACCTATAGTGTATTTAAACATGTGGGTGTCAGGTTATTCCATTACATCTACAATAAATTCATGACAACACAAGATCTGTGACTAAGAAATCACTGGAAATGTTTTCTCAGTTGTCAAGTCTTTCATCTCAAATATGTTCTTGATCATCGATAAGGATCAGTGCTCTCTAAATCATGTGGGATCATTGCTGGTGTCACCCCAGTTCTCTCTCAATGATCTAGCTCAGAACATTCTCAGATTTTTCGTAAATATACATGCAGATGATACTTATGAGTACAACTCCAAAGATCTAGATGAACTGTGACTGGTAGCCGATCTCTCCGCTTACCCTGTCCCATCACAGGGAAATAGGGAAAACACTGATTTTTGTCATTCAATATCTTCTAAACAAAGCTAATCCTCTAGAAGACTCACTATTTAATCCAGTCCTGATGGGTGGTTGTACGTTTAATTAGGTTTGGGGGCTTGAATGTCTACTTGAACTAAAATTGATTTCAGTGGAACTCTAAGTTTTGCTCCATCACTAAAGATGCTTGAGGAATTGTCAGTTCCTTCTACTGCTTCAGAAAGTGCCTAATTCCTAATGTAATATTTTACTATACAAGAGTGAGATCAGGCGAAAAGTGGAGTATTGATGCCATATCTTAATAGGTGGATATTCACAGTTTCTTTCTTTTTTTTTCATTCATTTCTTTTTTAATCTTTTCCCTACGCAAGGCGGAAATTCCACTAAAACACAAAGGTTACAGAGAGTGAAAGTTAATGGGAATGAAAAGATTTAAAATGGTGAGGATTGAGGAGAGGGGAAAAATAAACAGGCTTGAAGACGAATTAAATTCTATTTACATTTTTTTTAAATTGTCTTTATCACGAAATCAAGAACACGGAATGGAGTCCCGAGGGAAGTGCAAGAAGAAAAAATATCTAAACCTGAGAAAAAAAATCTAACTTTGAAACCTAGCTGCCAATCTAGAAGCACGCTTAAATTCATATAGTCAGGGCACCAAGGAAAAAAATCTCGTCAGAGTAATTGCCATGAAACTTTTTGTAGGACAGACAAAAGGAAGGCACGTCTGGTCAGTGAGAAACTGACTGGTTACGAGATACCTGATAAGGATCGATTTTATAGCAGACCATTCTCTGGATTTTGTTGAGAATCTCGAGATGCAAAGTGGAAGCTCCAGACCAGGTATGCCAACAATATTCAATACACAGAAGAATGGTAGATTTATACATGTGCAAGATGTATTCTGATGATAAAACTTTTTAGCCATGACAAAGTGAACTTACGTTCCTTGTAGCAGCCGTATTAAATAACTCGATGTAGTCACTCTACCTCATATAAGTGGACAACGTGAGACCATAAAGGATTATAGTGTTGATCTCCTTTTAGAGGCGTTGGAATTTAAAACAATTTCTTGCTCCAGTTTACCTCTGATTGGAGCTGCTTTTCAAGAGTAGCAGCCATGTTTACTTTGTGGAATCTGGTAGATTTGCTACTAAGACAGGAATAATTGGTAGTATCATCTGAAATAATAGCTAGGTGTAAACTAAATGACCTCAGGAATATCAGTGATAAAAATTAGAATCAGCGTCGGTCAAAAGAGAGAGCCTTGGGAGACACCCCCCGCGTTTATATGAAAGGATCTGGAAGCATACCTGTTTAATACGATATTCATTACTGCATTGGTCAGAAATGATTCGATTAAGCCAGCTATATATACAGTGACGGTGTAGCACTCGAGCATGCGTAGAAAGCCAGCATGCCAAACCGTGTCGAATACCTTCGAGATGTCTAAAATCAGAGCACGAACATCACCGTTCTTATCCAAAGTTTGAGAGATAACTTCAGTTCTGCACTGATTAAGGCCTCGAATACTTTGCCGAAAAGAGATGACAAACTAATATAGCAAATTGAAAGATCGTAATTTTTCCCAGAGTCCTTAGAAACAGCAACTAATGAGGAGGACTTCTGACAAGCTGGAAAGCAAGAAGTAGCGAGGAATCTGTTGTAAACTCTGGCGCGAACAAGATCCAATTCAAGAGTACATTTCTTTAGGACATGCCAGGAATCCCGTCACATCGACTTGCTTTGTGGAGTTCTAATTTGGAGTTGACTCCGTAAACCAGTTACGAGGTTATGCTTATGTCACTCAGTGTAGCCTCCGTTCTAAACGCTACCACAAATGAAAGTGGCATTGGAAGAGATCTTCCGAACAAATGATTCTAACTTATCTACAGTAGTTATCAACACTTCATATTAAGTGAAGAGGCGTGGGGATCAGTTTTTGCTATTATTCAATACATGTTTGCGAGGCCGTTTCTAGCCTCTCCATAATCTATCGATATTTATATGGCAAATGTTCAGAAGAGTGACATTCATTCTTTTCCTCCAATTCGAAACTTCACATATCGTAACCACGACGATGGCAAATCATTTCTCCAACATTAAACCTGTTAAACAGGTCTACATTGGATGTGTTGTCTTCAAGACTAAGTCCACACATGGCATGGAGACAGCTCTTATGGAAAACACCCACCTGGCGTATATGTTATCTGTATGGAGTCTACGCTTTTGAGGCGTACAAAAAAATGGCAAGGACAACAGCTCTGTGAACCCGAATTTTCCTATCCAATCGGATACCCCGGTAATCCCACAAGTGACGGTGAATTTTGCCGAAAGCACTGGTAGCCTTAGCAATCCGATGCATGATTTCCTCATCTAAACATCCACTATAGTTGACATTGCTACCAATATAGTAGAAAGACTTTATGTATAAAGATACAATCTTAGGTGCGGTGAACTGGTCATGTCTTGAGAAGGTCGGATGAGAGGATACCCACGGTTCTAACTGAGAACCAGTTAAATCACGGCTAAATAATGTAGGACGCGTATGACTTAGATTCAAAAACAAGCTGAAGAGCAACTTGTCAATATAGCTGTCAATATATCTCACAAAACTCCCGAGCGCTTAAACTTGCAACAGGTAGTGTTTTAGTGGACTCACCGGTTTTCAATCTGCTAATCTGAATCGTCTTTAAAAAGTGAGAGCAAGATCTAAAATGTCAGCCAATCTAAGAGTGACCTCATCCCACAATCGTCAATATTGCTCCATATGCGTCCTCCTTTGCAAATCACTTGAGGGCCTTAAGTGCGACTTAAGATTATCGCACAAAATTCATAACTGAATCAAACGGTTAAACTGTCAGATCCTCATACATCAAAACCGATACGAGAATCCATTATATATATATATATATATATATATATATATATATATATATATGTGTGTGTGTGTGTGTGTGTGTGTGTGTGTGTGTGTGTGTGTGTGTGTGTGTGTGTGTATGTATTCATTCTTGAAAGTATTCTAATTCCCAACAAAACATTTTGTAATTCAATCCTCTTCGTATTTAATTCTGGAGACACCTCTCTAATGTAAAATTTAGCCCATCTATGATGACATTAATGCGAAATGGAATGGAAATGACTAATCCGGAATTTGAACTTGTATCGCTGATTCTATTTACTAGGCCGATATCCGTTGTAGAAGTTGCGCATCGTTCCTTATGTGTACTTCAAAGAAATCGGCCTTAAATTTTTAGTATTAATACGTAAAATGTTTTTTAAAATATGTTTTTTATCTGCAATAAATTTACATGCATAAATATCCCGAGGGGAAAATATGACCCTGTAATATTTCATGTGTTTTACTTTTTTCCCGTTGGAAACATTTAGTTTTCTCAGCATAAATTAGTTTACTTTATTATGTGATATTTGCTAATTAAAATATATGAATCTAATGGCCTGATATTTTCAAAGGTCCTGTGTATTTCCAGAAATATGTTATCTCAACATTTATCACAAATTAATCAAACGAATGTCAACAATATTGTTGTTTTGACCGCAACGATGGGAATGTCATTCAAGTGATAGAGACGCCACATGTAATTTTGCTGGACATAATGGAAATCTAATAGATCTGTGTGGTTTACTTTGTCGAACGCCTTTTCGTGGTCCATAAAACACAGATATACGTCCTTCTGCATTTGTATACTGATAACATTCTGAGCATGAATAACGCGTTCTTCTCCCGGTGTCTTTGACGAATCCGCACTGTTTTTGTCTATATCATTTACCTTATTTTGCCCCTCGTATCATCTTTTTACACTGTCCATATATTTTTCCTTCAGGTTGGGGGCATTCAGAAGTCTGTTCTATTGCAATTTGAGTGATGCGTTAGCCTTCTTCAGATTCTGTTGTTTCATTCTTAACTCTTAAAATGATCATACAACAGACCTATATATTGTTTTTGTTAATAAAACATACCTTATTTACTACTTTACAAATTCTTTCTGAGAATTCCTTGAAATATAAACAGCAGAGCTTCTTAAGCATTCTTCAAGAAGTGAAAAGTCTCACCCTCATTTTTATGTATTCACTTCGAAGTATTCCTATACAATTCATATGATTCTAATTCAGGAGACTGAGACAGCTAAAGCCTAATTTCCAAAACTTTGCTACATATTTCGGATTCGAGGTTATTTTGAAATAATTTCGAAGAGTGTTTCGAATGGTTGTATTTTGAAAGATGATTTTTTTTGTTATGCGTAAACCAGTTGATATTTTTCTTCTTTTATGATTCCCTTGACTTGAATCGAATCTATAGCACTCTGTTCTCCAAGACTCCCCATAGACCATGAAAGACCTACCACTATGCTTAACTGTTAAAACCGCATATTCATCCTTCAGGCAAATCCTATCTTTCTTTTCAAATACACTCTCCTTTTACTGTGAAAATGTTCAATTGTGGTCACGTTTGTCCACAAAACACAATGCCATTATTTCAATGTCCAGATCTTACTCTATTTTAGCCATAACATACCTTTTTCCCTATTCACCTTCTATAAAAGAGTTTTCTTGATGGTTGAACTAAGACGACATTTTCATAGTTACGAGCGGCGGCACTGGTTGGTGTCAGGAGGAATTAAGTTCTATTGTCAACTCTGATTATTTTTCCTTCTCTTTTTTTTTGCTCCCAATAATCAAGTGTTTATCTTCAGCAGCAGTTGTCACTTTCTCTTTTTGTCAATATTTGCGCCTGTTACTAGCTGCCTTTTTACAGAAGATAGTACTCCCTATTTAGAAATCAACAACTTTGTCGTTGAGAGTAGCCTTCTTATAATAAATCTTCAAATGATTCTCTTGATAACATTTCTTTTTATGACGTGGGCATGTAGGACGTCATAGAACCGTATTACGAATTTAAGACCAGCGTCTGCTATACCGCGATCGTTATCATCGCTCAGTCACGGACCACTGACAACGACAGACAATTAATTTTCAAGCATAGGCGTACCTACGAAAATGTGAAGTAACATTATTTTTATTTATACGGTAATTATATATATATATATATATATATATATATATATATTTAGTATTTCACAAATAATTCTTAGAGAAAGGTAATATTCTCTCGTTAGATTTTACGTTTTAAATACAAAAAAAATATAGATTCAGATGTTTCTCTTTAATCATTTCAGTTCATTACATCTTTGTTGTCTGCATCAAGACATTATCCCGGGCAAGCACAGAATCCGCCATTGATTTTATTATCAGGTATGCTAACAACGAAACACAGACATAGAATCTGAAAAAGCCAGCTGAAATATTTGGTACGCAAAATGATGTATGAAAACTTAGAGAATTTATAAATCACATGATATGTGGAAGACAACGAATAGCATTGTTAACGGGTTATTTTGAATGCATGCCATTGCACATATAAAAAGGAATGGTCAGGGCTTGTCTCGCTAGAACAATTACGACTGAGTGTCCCATACTTTCAGCCTTGTGCCACACCTAATCTACGTTTGGAAAATCACTATAAGTAGGAATGGTAAATAGTCTATATTTCTGAGATGATGTATTGCAATTATATACACTATTTATATTTCTCGGATTGTTATCCTCATATTTGTTGGCATATTCATGACGTTTCGGCCGTTGTACGCTATGGCCTTCTTTAGGTAATTGAAATGTCAAACCAAACATTTTTATTTCGTCTACCGGGGTAGATTATTCCAGTTCGACGTGCCTAAATGATGCCTGCGCCACGGGATAAAAGCCATGATTGAAGTAATCTCGTGACTTGACCTAAAGATTTATGAGTTAAAAACCTGGCCACACCAGAGTTTTTTCTTAATCACTTGGAGATCTGACTTAAAGGGAAATAACTGAAATTGAGATATTCGGAAGATGCATGACACGTAGAATTACAACAATCTATCCCGGTTGTCGAAATAATGTGTTCAATTCGAAATTTTAATCCCCTGAAGACGTCCGGAGTGTACAAATGCCTGAGAGGTCTTAAATATGGCATCAATAATGTGGACAACAGCCCGAACAATATAAGTAATGTAAATAGAAATGGTAAATGGAAAAAATATGTTTTTAAAGCTGAAGAAAATAATTTTGGCCAGTCATGATTGGCTAAAAATTGACAGAGCTTAATTAAAACATAACAGAATAAGATCATGTATATTTAATAAGAATATAACTTCGTTTATAAAGTTGGTGAAAGTTATAAAATCCTCTTTGTAAGCAACGTTTTTTAATTTCTTTGGGAATTTGATTTTTAACACCTGCCTCTCTAAATTTATCAAAGGATTAAAAAAAAAAAATCTACACTCATTCAAAAGATTAAACATCTCGTTAATTTTCTAAACGACGTTATATCATTGAAAATTATTTATGGACGATTTCTGTATTTTTAATTGATATGTTAATCGGCCTCTACGATAATAATTTATTCTCTGTGTAAAACTACTAGGAAAACGGTCAGTTTTTTGTCCGTTTCCAGTAAGTACCTAATCGCTCCTGCTATGCTCTACCATTACAAAATCCTCATCAAACCGAAAATTCAGTACTGCTGCCTTATCTAGGTTGGAACACCCCAGACTTCACTTCTCAATTGACAAACGTCTATTCGGCTGTGTGCGTGTTGAATTAACTTCCACTATACAACCCGTTCCCCAACAGACGGAACTTAGCATGTCTTTCGCCACTCTTTCGCTATGTCTTTTCAAAATCTTCTGGCTATCTACATTCCTTAGCTCCACTAATTCTAAACTTCGCAGCTAAAAACAGCTATGGCACGCATACTGTTTCGAACCATCCTCCTTGTTGGTAAGAAGGAAATAATACTTGAAATGCAGTTTCCTGGGAACATTGGGCAGTTGTATCCCAAGTGGATAATCTCACTATCACTACAATCCTAAGCTCTTCTCTGTAATGTTTCCTCGCCTAACCGCGTAAACTGCTTCATAACACTAACCGCTAATGCAAGAACCACATTCAGTAAGGCTATGAAGTATGTTTACACATGTAGAGTATATTAAAGAAAAAATCACTGATAAAAAAGCAAGTAACCTTCTTTATTTATTTCTCCTTTATTGTTATAGAGTAGTTTCACAGTGGAGGCTTGTATTTCACTAAGTCGGTCCTAAAAAGGTTCGACGTACAAAATGTTAGGAACTTGACATAATAGTTAATAAGGTCTTGGCCTGTTAATTGGATGAGCATTAGTTTAAAAAATTATCCTATTTTTATTCAAAGAATTAAATTATGGAATATGAGTTAAATGAATTTTATAAATGTTATACTGGAACACACCTACTGTACAGCTAATAGACTCTTCCACCTATAATAAGTAGGAGTAGTAGGAGTCGCCAGTCGCTCAGTGAGTTAGTCAGTCGATGCCGGACGACCGTTAGTTGGGTATTAAAGTATCAGCCACCACAACTAGATTGCTGCGTCATTAACTTTTATATCATGTTCCTAAAATTTTGTACGTCGAACCTTTTTAGGACCGACTTAGTGAAATACAAGCCTCCACTGTGAAATTACTCTATAAAAATAAAGGAGAGATAAATAAAGATGGTTACTTGCTTTTTTATCAGTGATTTTTTTCTTTAATATACTCTACATATGTAAACATACTTCATGTTATTTTTCCAAGATTTTATTGTGTTCCACAGCTCTTAATATCAATAAAAATGAACACCTCACCTTGCATCCCAACATCATTTTAAAATTTTCTCCGGTATAGAGAGAACAGGATATAAAAGACAGCAGAAAATAAATTTTATTTCTAAGTCAGGATCAATATATTTAACCACAAGTCTATATATACATTTAAGCGGCAGTATAGGTTAGATTAGTTATTTTGTGTGCCATATATAGAAACTTTGTTGATTTCATTACTAGACATGGTTTTAGCACTTTATTTTAAAAGGTTTTTATTTAAGAGAGCATTTTAAATAACATCATTTATAACCATCTTTGTTAGTCACCTGATAAGATGATTATTTTTCGGGATTGAAAAAAAATATATGTATGTTGGTAGTGTTTATTTGTTTGTCCCTATGTAACAACTTATAATAAAAAAAATATTGTTCTACACTTGGTATTGACCACTCTTTTAAATTAATGTCTTGAACGTTTGAAAATTATATTCTTTTGGTTCTCATTATATATATATAGATATATATATATATATATATATATATATATATATATATATATGCCAACAGCTACAGCAGATGCTATGCGTCCATTGAAGTGTTGTTTTGAAAACCTTGTAGATCTTCATGTTTAGTAAATCCCATAGATACACCACGTTAAACCATGGTTTGGTTTCTGTTTAAAATAGATTCTAAGAATATCTTTCACGCCAAAATCTATCTTACACATTTATAATTCTAATATTCGTTCACGCATTGAATAGTGCTGTTGCATCTGCTCTGATGTTTCTTCTAGATTCTTTGAGATATTTTACGAATACAAACAAGGATCGACAATGTTACCTGTCCTGATTTGGAATCTTGGTTTTATTAAGTTTCACACTACTGTAACATATATTCCCTTTATAGTTACTATTGTCTTTGGTACTTATACACAATAATTTAAGCGCTGTATTATATCTCACTATTTTACGGTTGAAATTGCTCGATATGACGGTAAGTTCTATGCTATCTTTGTATTCTCTGGCTTGTCTCGCTTGTGAAATTCTCTTCAATGTTATAACTTTCCAGTATAGTATGATCTTCAAAAATTCAAAAATAAAGTCAATTGTTATTTTTCTGTCTATTTAATTACTGGCCTTTTATTGATCTTTCTATTTCTTAAAGGTTTCTCTACGCATATTCATTCACACTCGGTAACGCTGTGCGTCGTAGTAGACTTTTTGCTTGACATTATTAAAAATAAAATCTCATCTGTCCTGCTATTAAGGACAACATTATATTTTCCCAAGGGTATTTGTCATAATGGAAATTCAACGGCGTCAGTTGGAATTTGAATTTGACTCACTAATCCCAATTTCCTCGAAGTCAACCATTTCTCTACGGAGTTTCTACCGTAAAGAAAGCCTTTCGAAACTATTTCAATGTCTATCACGATTGTGCTATACCCGCTTGTACCCAACTACCAAATTAATGTATTTTCTTTTACATTTGTCGTCTTGGTTTTTACACTTTGAGAAACAGTCACTTAGAGTCTTGCTATATTTTTTTCATTTCTTCTCCTTAAATAACCCACATACTATTATTTGGGATATTATCACTTCTGTAATATGTCTTAATTCGGATATTTTCCACCGTGCCTCTCTCTTTTTCTATATATATATATATATATATATATATATATATATATATATATATATATATATATATATATATATATATATATATATATGTGTGTGTGTGTGTGTGTAGAAAAAGAGAGAGCAGACACGGTGGAGTAGCGGCTAGGACTGAGGGCTGGAACATCCGAGTTCGAATAACAGTCGAATCCATTACGTTCACTTACGTGCTAATAATCTTGGGAAAGGCATGGGTCCTCCTCTCTCTCCATCTATGGGTAAACAGGGGGACAAACTGGGTTCTATAGCCTTGGATAGCAACTGGTCTAGAAGAAGGACAACTCTGAATTCAAAACCTGCGGAGGGTTGTCTGTGGACCTTGTGGCACGAAGTGAACCACGTCTCTATATTCGACCCTTCAAAAAGTGTGGATGTTTCTGTACAAAATCCTCACCACTCTCGTTTGCTGGTGCCGGGCTGCATGAAATACATACGTCGAATTCGACGCGAAGGTCGAGTAAATATATATATATATATATATATATATATATATATATACACTGGAATTAATTTTTTTCCGACATTAATTTTTATATTAATGTTAACCTCATTTTCAGTGGCTACTGTCAGGGGCAAAATCTTTTCTAGGGTTGCTCAATTTAAAAAAAATCCCAGAGAAACTGAAATACGTGAGCCCACGAAAATCATATTTATAGTCATTTAACAGAAACACATACACACATATATATATATATATATATATATATATATATATATATATATATATATATATATATATATATATATATATATATGTGTGTGTGTGTGTATATGTGTGTGTGTGCGTGTGGGGCATGATGCCCTCATTGTGTCATATTTATATTAGTATGAAGTACAAAAGACAATGATAACCTAATTTTTCAGTAATATTTCAATGTGATTGATGCTCGTTGGGAGATCAGACAGACTGTGCATGATTTCTGAAATATCTTCTCATGAATCATTATATGTTATCGCACATATAATATGTGATTTTCCTTCCTCAATGTTGCAGCCGTGTTTGAATATCTATATAGGTATCAGCAGACATGCTCACTTACATTTATGTACATGAATCATTGCGGGTCTGGTTGAAGAACATTTGACGCTAATGAACCTAAAAATATATTGAGAAACATTGCCTGGGAATTAAAATTGGATTCATTCCTATAATATTTTCAGGCTGATATAATGTGATATTATGATGCCTCGTTAAAAAATGAAAGTGAATGAACGAGATCTTTTTTTGGCTTCCATGTGACTGGACCATTCATTTCAAACGATTGAGAGTTGGCTATCGGCAATTGGAATTCTACTTGGATTATGTAAACATTTCATGTTGCGATATTTAACATCACTTCTTATAAAATATGTCTACACACAAACGTGTCAGGAGACATACACACTCACGTACACAGACAAACGCGCATGCGTGCGCACATACACACAAAAAACACGCTCGCATGTACGAACGCATAAGTCCACACACACACACACACTATATATATATATATAGATAGATAGATAGATAGAGAGATCAATTGTTTGTGGTGTAAGTAG
>CAHIKZ030005506.1:5740000-5750000 GCA_903632075.3 Acanthosepion pharaonis
GGCTGACGTCGACAAATATTTTCAGCATTTCGAAAAGGTCGCCTCAAACCTAGCATGGCCCATAGAAACGTGGCCAATTTTACTGCAGACCGCACTAAAAGGCAAAGCTCAAGAAGCGTATGCCGCGCTCTCAGTAGCAGATTGCGCTGAATATAGCATTGTGAAATCGGCCATTTTAAAGTCGTATGAGCTTGTACCGGAGGCATACCGGCAAAAATTTAGAGCCTGCCGAAAGGGAGACAAACAGACTTATGTAGAATTTTCTAGACAAAAAAGAAACCTATTTCGATAGATGGAGTTTATCGAAAAACATCGAGGCAGATCACGATAGGCTAAGGCAAATGATACTGATAGAGAGTTCAAAGAATGTGTCCTGATAATTTGAAAACCTACCTCGATGAAAAAAAAGGGTAGATACTTTATATGAGATGGCCACCCTCGCTGACGAATACGCGTTAACACATAAGCGGGGTACGTTCAATCATAACAACCCATCCGAATTTGGAAGCGGTCCACACCCAAGACGTGGATCTGGTTCTGGTCCGAATTGAAATTTGGTCGATCGGTTAGTTCAGGCCAACTACCCAGTCCGAGAGATACCAAATCTCAAAATCCTAGTTCTCCGTCACCGGTTTATCGGCAGACGAATAGGAGAGAGAGGAAACTCCCGATGTGCCACTACTGCAATAAAGTAGGACACCTCGTGTCGAATTGTTGGACGAAGCGGAATGCCGAGTCCAGAGCCCTAAGTCAAAGAGAGACCCCAAGGGCTAATTTCTTCCGACAGCGTTACCCTAAATAGGAAACCGAATGAAGATGTGAGGGAGGAGTATAGGCCATTTGTGTCTAATGGTGCTATCCCCGTTGATAACACCACAAAGAAGAAATCCGTGAAGATCTTGCGGGACACTGGGGCCACTCAGTCCCTGATTGTGGAGAGCTTCGTGCCGTGTGGATCGGATTCGGCCACTGGCGAATTTGTTATCATACAGGGTGTTAGCGGCAACTTTGTTAGCGTTCCCCTTCATCGAATCCACCTCACGTCTGGGTTAGTTTCTGGCCCTGTCGAGGTCGGAGTAGTTCCTAGTTTGCCCATGAAAGGCATATCCATGCTGTTAGGAAACGAATTGGCGGGTGGTAGGGTGATACCCCACCCTAAAGTAGTTCCGGAACCGGTTGCTTCGGTAGACACCGAAGATATCGAGGAAGAGAATCTTGATATATTTCCCTCGTGTGCAGTGACCAGAGCACAGGCCAGAAAGAAGGCCGATGAAAAGACAAACGAGATAATCGATAGGACAGAGGACGAAGTGATAGACCTATCGCAGACGTTTATAAATCCTGATGTGGGATTAAATTATCCTCCCGATAGTAACCCAACTGGAAATAGCGATGGTATTGTTGAGCCCGCTATGGACATTCCATTATCGAGGGAGAGCACTTATAACAGAGCAGGGAGTGATTCTGAGCTCACACCACTCTTCCGTCACGTATTGCCCGAGGATGAGTTGGAGAAAGTTCCAACTGGATACTTTATTAAGAATGAGGTACTAATGAGGAAGTGGAGACCCCCGCACATCTCCGCCTCAGAAGACTGGTCGACAGTCCACCAAATAGTACTCCCCTAAACGGTACAGACCGGAGGTCATGCGAGGACAGCTCATGAGATCCCATTGGGCGGTCACCTTGGCGTTAACAAGACGCACGATAAGATCGTCAGATACTTTTACTGGCCGGGTATCCGAAGGACGTGTCTGAGCATTGCCGGACTTGCCACATCTGCCAGGTTGTAGGGAAGCCGAACCAGAAAATCCCCATCGCACCCCTACATCCCATTCCTGCCTTCGAGGAGCCATTTTGTCGCATTATCGTAGACTGTGTTGGTCCGTTACCCAAAACTAAGTTAGGGAACCAATACCTGCTAACGATCATGTGCGCCTCGACCAGGTTTCCCGAAGCGATACCCATGAGAAATCTATCCGCCAGGAAAATAGTAAAGGCCCTTGTTAGCTTTTTTTTTTCACCATGGTCGGCTTACCCAGGGTGATACAGTCAGACCAGGGATCCAACTTCATGTCAGGGGTGTTTCAACAAGTTACGAGAAGTTTGGGTATAAAATCCATTAAGTCAAGCGCCTATCACCCCCAGTCCCAAGGTGCCTTTGAGAGGTTCCACTCCACCTTGAAGAGCATGATGAGAACATATTGCCTGGACCACCAACACGATTGGGACGAAGGTATCCCATTCCTAATGTTCGCCGCTCGCGAATCCGTACAGGAATCGTTGGGGTTCAGCCCATTTGAATTAATATTTGGGCATTCAGTCCGCGGTCCTTTAAAGGTACTGAGGAAGGTTTGTTGCGGGAAGACCCAGTAACAGAAAATTTGCTGGAATATGTTTCACGTTTCCGAACCCGACTAGCAGAAGCATGTGAACTGGCCCGCGAGAACCTCCGGTCGGTTCAGCATAAAATGAAAGATCGATACGACCGAGACACAGTCGAACGAAATTTCAGTGTCGGGGATAAAGTACTAGTGTTATTACCCTTGCCCGGACATCCTCTCAAAGCTCGATTCCATGGCCCGTATGAAGTGGTCAGGAAGGCCGGTGACCTCAACTACGTCGTAAGAACCCCTGATCGCAGGAGGTCGACGCAGATGTGTCACATTAACATGCTTAAGCCTTACTATGAACGGGGAAAGACCGACCCTGTGTTAGTAATCAGTGGGCCTAACACTATGCCGGAGCCCACGGAGATCCGAGGAGAAGTTATGGAAAGGGTGACCACCCCACCAAACTTTACAACTGAGGTACTAGCTGACCTAAGTGCGAAGCTGTCGCATTTAGCCCTTGAGGAGAGGAAGGATTTAGCCTCCCTTATCGAGGATTTCAGGGGCCTGTTCCTGACGTACCCAACCAAACCACCGTTACTTATCATGATGTGGAAGTAGGAGATGCCACCCCCATTAAACAGCATCCCTACCGAGTCAACCCACGAAAAGCCGAAATCCTACGTGGAGAAATAGCCTACATGCTAGAGAACGGCATTATCGAGCGTAGCCAAAGCAGTTGGTCCTCCCCTGCGTGCTAGTGGACAAACCTGACGGCTCAGTTCGGTTTTGCACCGACTACCGAAAGGTGAACTTCGTCACTAAGACGGACTCGTACCCCATTCCCAGGATGGACGACTGTATTGATAAAGTGGGCAAGGCTACTTATATTACGAAGCTCGATTTGTTGAAGGGTTATTGGTGTGTGCCCCAACCGAGCGCGCTAAGGAGATATCTGCTTTCGCGACTCCGGATGGCCTGTATCAATACCGCGTGATGCCTTTTGGGATGAAAAATTCCCAGGCCACCTTCCAGCGAATGATGAACCATTGCCTGCGAGATCTGGCTGGTGTAGAGACGTACATCGATGACATAGTCGTGTACAATAACACCTGGGCTGAACACATGATATCTCTACGAAAAGTCTTCGATCGGTTGAAAAGCATGCCAATCTCACCATTAACCTTGCGAAAAGTGATTTCTGCCAGGCAGAAGTGACGTATCTCGGACACGTTGTCGGCCATGGGCGGATAACCCGATCGAGGCAAAAATACAAAGTATAGTTAAGTACCCAGCCCCGACCAATGTAAAAGGCCTGAGGAGATTTCTCGGAATGGCGGGTTACTATCGCAAGTTCTGTAAGAATTTCTCCGATATAGCCTCACCGCTTACCCAACTGTTGAGGAGGAAAGCCAAATTTGATTGGACACCTGACTGTCAGAGATCCTTTGATCAAATA
The DNA here is from genome assembly GCA_903632075.3 of Acanthosepion pharaonis. Lineage (NCBI taxonomy): Eukaryota > Metazoa > Mollusca > Cephalopoda > Sepiida > Sepiidae > Acanthosepion > Acanthosepion pharaonis. The sequence goes on from CAHIKZ030005506.1 coordinate 5,743,790, forward strand.
AAAGCCCTATTGTGCTCAAACCCTGTCCTCAAAGCTCCTGAATTTACCCGACCGTTCAGGTTAGCTGTAGATGCAAGTGACCATGGCATTGGCGCAGTATTACTACAGACCGATGCAAATGGTATCGAACACCGGTCAGTTATTTCTCAAAAAAATTCAACAATCACCAGAAAAATTACTCTACAGTAGAAAAAGAAACTCTTGCCCTTTTGTTAAGTTTACAACACTTCGAAGTGTATGTGTCTTCGTCCAGTCAGCCTACTTTAGTATATACTGACCATAACCCACTAACCTTCCTCAGGAAAATGAAGAATACGAACAGGCGACTACTGTGCTGGAGTTTAGCGTTACAAGAATACGATCTAACTATTCAGCACATAAGAGGCATCGACAACGTGTGTGCTGACGCCCTGTCCCGTATCTGATCGATAAGCTTTTGAGGATCAAACAGGGACGAAAACAATCTCTTTTTTTTTTTTTTAGAAAACTGCCGTTAATGGCATTTTTTTTTTTTTGGGGGAGGTGTCACGTAGCAACGATTTCATTAACCATATAGGTGTTAGGCTAAAGTAAAATCTTAAATAAAGAGAAAATTAGTTAGATATAAAAGAAAGATAAATAAATAGATAAAAACAGAAATTTAATCCATGCTTCCGATTCGCGAGCGAATATATTCTATGATCAGCCATACCCCCCTCTTCTCTTCACAAATTCTTTCTCTCTATCCTCTCTTCCACCCGCCAGCCAAGGGCCCGTGAACTTAGAAGTGACCCGACGTGAGGATGACCTGGTTCTAAGATTTCGCGTTTGACCATGAGTAAACTCCAGACACCATCAGGGTCTCATGCTGCGATTCACGTGATCGGGACGTACGGAGCATGCGTTGAACTTTTGGCCATCACACAAACACTGCGTGATTTGCGCCCTATTCTCCTGCGTACCCGGTCAGGACGAAGGGAACCCACGTGACTGTCTGTGGGGACAGCGAAAACCAAAGAAGGATTTTTCAGTTTCCCTCTGACCAGCGGCAGTTGAACATCGCTGGGCAAAAAATCGTCAGACCGCCCACTGAGATGAGGAAGACCACGAAGTCTATCGACCAGTGATTGAAAGGGTGCTATTGACTGATCAACCCAACCAAATGCCCGTATGAAATGCTGGGGACCCACGAACACTTGGAAAAAAGAAGAAGAATCCAGGAACATTGTCGGCCGGCCAAGATACTGATTTATCATCAGAACTCTCGCTTCGGCGAATCAAAACTTTGTGAAGATACCAGCCCGACTGCAAGATAAGTTGGTTCTTTTGGCTCGATCTATTTCATATATATGTATGTATTCGCTCGCGCCTTCTATTCTTTACTGATGTCCTCCCCTTTGTTAAATGAATGTTCTTTTTTTTTTTTTCTTTGTTTCGTTATATATATATATTTATAAATAAATGTTTAATTTTGAAATCCATCGTCTTGCGTCTGTTCTTCGTTGATTCCCTTGTGTCGCTTCCATTTCTGAGTGAAGACCGAGAAAAGAAACCACGTTTTCCTTTTTTTTTAGAACCCGTGGTTCATCTATATGCTACAAGTTCGTAACAATATATATATATATATATATATATATACACATACACACACATATACATACATAAACACCTCCATACATATATATACACAGCTACATACACATACATACACACATATACACATATATACACGCATACACATACATACATACACACACACACATATATATCTTACTTATATAAAACGCAGATTGTGTGTGTCTGTAACGTTAATATATTGGATCGAATTTCCTACATTTTTTAGCCGATTTCAACAAAATTTCACAGGACTACATAAAATACCTTGTGATGGTTCTAACGGCGCCGAAAATGGGAAAAACAAATTTGTTTTTTAACAAAATCAATTTTAAAACACGATTAAGACACATCGGGAAAATGAAAGGGGGACAACTCACCCACGAAAATGTAAACAAAAGAGCATAGCATGATGAAAAAAAAGCCGAACTTGACGAAAACCAAATTGTATCGTCTAATGTTCATATTATTATTAAAGAGGAAAGATCAAAGTATTTTGGGGTATTATTTACATTTTTTAATCGTTCCTAGTACGTCTGAAATTTTTGTTAAAAATATTATTTTTTTTGGTCAAAAAAAAGGACAGATAACCAATCATTTTCAATCATTTTTTTCGATTTGATAAAAAAAGATTAAAATCTGACTTTGATATTCTTTTAAAAATCAATTATAATTTTTTCAAAGCTGATTTTAATGAAAACAGATATTATACTGTTTATTTAAAATATTTTGAACCAAGCTTAACTTAGCTTCTGCGCCGAAAAAATGTAATTTGAAAATAAAACAAAGCAGGTCATAACCTTTCGCGTCGCTTGACGATTGACGAAAGGCACATTCATGACGTTTAGATAAGTTACGGGAGGATAATTCTTTCTACGGATGGAAGGAAGTGAAATTATTTAAGTGAAAAAATTTTTTACCTCGTTACTTTTAAGGAAAACTTTCAGCGCTCTAATTTTTTTTTTTTTTTGCACTTAGCTTTCATTTTTACGTTTACGATGCTTTATGGAAAATATAAAGAAATTAAAAAATAAGACTGTTAATAGTGAGATTAAATTTCATAAGAAAAAAGGTATCTAATTAATTTAGGTACCTTTCTTATGAAATTTTATCAGAAATAATTACATAAAATACTATAATTTTATGTACATTTATTATATTTTACTGTGTTATTTGTATTTCCATTCATTTTATTATTAATTTTGATATTTCATTTATGGAAAAATGTCATAATTGAGATTAATATAAAAATAAGATCATATAAATTAAAGTTTAGCAGTAGTTAAATTTCATAAGTACCCTTCTCAGTTGAAATTGAAAACTCAAATTAACTTCTCCATACGTGTTTCGCAAAAGTAAAGGGCTTAACAGCGGAGAACAATGCTGAACTCAAATAATGCAACTAAATTGTATTCTGGTTGGTCTTCCGTACTTAATAATTACTGTCCGACTATAAACACAAAAAGTACATTTCTTCATTACCATGGCTAATCTGATTGGTCCAAATTATACAATTTTCAAAGCGCTAGACAATGACAATCTCACACGGACATTTTGAAAAGTTGATGTTGCTTTTAACTAATGTTAAAATATTTTTAAAAATTCAATTTAAAATTTAAAAAAAAAATCTTTTTAAAATTAAAGAAATAAGAAATAATTGTATTAAAAATTCAATTTTCATTGAAAATTTTTTTGCTTTCAGAAAATATTGCCCATATTCATAAAAACAAATTAAAAAAAATAAAAGCATTTGAAACTAAATAATATATTTGTTTTATTGAGTTTTGTATGTTACAATTCACAGCTGATTTTCAGGTACGTTGGCCAAAAAAAAAAAAAACAAAACATGATTTGCATTCTTCAAAGCCTTGTGCATTTAACTATTGTAATCACTAAAACCGATGGTCTCGAATTTCTAGAGTTTTTCATAAAATTAGTTATGGGGGTGTTAATAAATATAAAAAAATATTTCTGCCATGACTTTAATAAAAAAAACATATTTATAATAATTTTGATTATCTGTGAATAGTTTCTGAAAGTTTCATTAACATCTGACAATTATTTTTATTTTTACAAGATTTTCCAAATTAATGTGTGTAAATACAAAAAAAACGCGCTAAAAATTATCTATGTTATTTACTACCCCTTGTTGCAACAAAGAGAAACAAGGTTTTTTAAAATCAAAATTTAGAATATTCTAACAAGATGGAAAAATTTAAAAAAAATATTTAAAAAAAAATTTAGTCTATCCTCTTCATAAAAAACAAGCATTTTGACGATAACATTTTGTTTTCATAAACTTTGGCGTCTTTTTCATCAGACTATGTTCTATGTTTTAGCGATTCCGTGGAGTGACTTAGGTTAAAAAACCCAGGTTGTGTGTGTGTGTGTGTGTGTGTGTGTGTTCCTTTATATATGGGATCGGATTTCTTACATTTTTCAGCCGATAAAACAAACATCCACATTTTTTTTTGGCAGGTAGTATTTCTTATTGTCTTGCACACTTTTCTTTTATTTATACATTCAGAATGCTTTAAAAATTCCATTTACAAGACAATTGTTTATAATAAAATTCTAATTCTATTCACTCGGGGGACTCATCATAACGATATTGAAAACAATGTTTTTGTTTGAGTTTGACCAAAAAACTAAGCCATGCGTGTCCGTCAACCTAAACAATAATCTAACGATCTCTACTGATTGTACGAATCGAAAAATCGGATAATTCTTTATCTTTAGGGAAAGATAATTCCACGTACTTTAGGGCCGTTTTTACAATTCCCTTTGCAATTTGTTACAAGGCAGATCAATAAGGCATTGGTTCTATTTGAAATTAATTCAATATTTAAAAGAAAGTATTAAGAAATAATTTAAAAATGCCGACGTAAGAAATCTGATAGACAAAAAACAACAATATTTCGAAGATGATAATTATTAAGGAAAAAACACAGTACTTGTAATAAATTAATAAACCCAAATAAAGTTAATATTTTTTGTATTAGAAACAACGAGTGGAAAATATATTCAAATCAGAATTCTAATTATGAATCACCACAAGCAAAATATGCAATTTTTTTTACTGTATTCAATAAGTAAAAATCATAAATTGTAAAAGATTACAGAGAAAGGCTACCTACATTTTTCAACCGATTTCAACAAAACTTCACTTTTTTTTTTGGCAGGTAGTGTTTCTTATTGTCTTGCACATTTTTTCTTTATTTTTACATTCAGAATGCTTTAAAAATTCCATTTACAAGACAATTGTTTATAATAAAATTCTATTCACCAATCGATAGACTCATAACGATTGTAAACAATGTTTTTGTTTGAATTTGGGTTTGACCAATTCGTAAAAAAAAAAAAAAAAAAAATAATTAACACATGCGTGTCTGTCAACCTTAAACAATAATCTTTGTCAATTTCATTTTCAGTCTTTATGACGGTCGATACTTGATCTATCTTCTCTTATTGTTACATCCCCGGGCAACGCGGGCTCTACTGCTAGTATATATATATATATATATATATATATATATAAATTAAAATTTAAAATCTAAATAATTAACATTTCAAACATTTGGGTGTAAAAAAAAAAAAAAATATATATATATATATATATATATATATATATATATATATATATATATATATATAAAGCGCATCACATAAACACACAATGATCCATATAGAGATAAACATAATAAATATAATAGTCATTCCATTAAAATGTCATGCCCGATGTTATTGGACTAAGATGGAACAGACATAAGTGACAACATGTTACAAAACGGTGTTCATGTTTTGAATCGTTTCTTATGTCCACATTTAGAAAATATCTCATTACGAAGTTTCAGCAGCTCATCTCGATTCTTATCTTTGATAATGAAGTTTTTTTCCGCCATGCGCAGATCACACCGATCGCGGAAGTTCTCTTACTTAAACCCCTTCCACCCATCTCTCCTAAAATTCTCTCTGTTAAGGTTTAATCTCCCTCCTCCTCATACTTACACTCTCTCTAAATTCTGTTTTTATTTCCGGTGTTGTTTTTTCTGTTTTCTTTTTGAATTTGTAGGTCTGATGAATTTGATCGTATTTCCGATTCCAATGGAATAAATTATGACCATGAAGTGTTTAAGCCTTTTTATTATATCCTTACTCTGTCCTAGACATTGAGTTCTACCTGGATTCTTCCCCTTGGAATTTTTATTCTAAAAATATACATGTATGGGTATTTATATATTTTGCATATGTATGTATATTTTCCACTAATATTATATATATATATATATATATATATATATATATATATATATATATATATATATATAAATCTGTGTGTCTGTTCTTGCAATGATTAACATTTGTTTGCTTTTCGTTAGAATTTTTTCGTGCCGATAGAAACATGCAAATGGCCTAGCCAACTGTAATTTCATAGAAAGAATCTATGATTTTTATCTTTATGTTGCAATTACCAACGTTGAGTTTACATTAGAAGTCATAACACATTTTTTTCGTAAATACATTAAGAATCAGAGGAGAATCGTTAAACGACTTCATAAGTGTAGAAGAATTTCCTCATATAACCAGATAATATGTGTTATGCCTTGTCTGTTACTCT
>CAHIKZ030005506.1:5755000-5780000 GCA_903632075.3 Acanthosepion pharaonis
TTTTTCTTCCCTTTCTTGATGTGTTGGTTAACAGATCTGCATCGAGTTTTGTTAATTCTGTTTACTGTAAACTGACGTCTACTGGTTTGTATACCCGTTGGGATTTTTTGGGCCCATGAAACGTAAAATTAATTTAATTAAAACCCTTAGCCATAGTTCTTTTATGATCTGTTCTGAAATTAAGTAGGATGATGAACTTATGTTTATTACAACTACTCTCTGTAACAATGCCTATCCATTAGACATTGTTCAAGCAATTATTAAGAATAAAATTGCTGAATTAAACAAAGTTAAATCTGCTATAGCAAAAAGATATCCTATGTACCTAAGCGTTCATTGTCTATGTAGTATCAAATAGATATGCTAAGCAGGTTTCTGCCGCAGTTCGACATTGTTACTTTGCCGTTAACACTCGTGTTGTGTTCTCTGCCAAGCTTGTCCTTCCGTCCATGCGTAAGGATGTTCTCCCTTCACATTATAATTGTTCGTTAATTTATTCTTTTAAATGTTTTTGCGTTTGGCGCTACATAAGGAGAACGACTCAAAGGCTGTATGCTAGAATAAAGCAACACGTTCCAGCGAAAATCCGAAACTTTAAGTACACTCCTTCAGACATATTCTCGAATACATACGGGTCTTCTATCGCAGAACACCTAATAAATACCCATAATTTTGTTGCTAGTCTTAGTGTCCTCATTTACCATCCTAAGCAGGTCCCACTCTAATTACCACTTAAAAGTTTTGGAGGTCACCTATATTTTATCTTTAAAGCCTTCTTTGTGTAAACAGAAAAAACTTTGTATTAGGCTTCCAACTAATTACCATATAAACATTTTTTCTCAATAAGCTTTGTCCATTTTTTATTTTTTTAGATAATTCAGTTTATTAACACTGATTTATCTCTGTTGAGCAAGGTTCGAAACCGGTTAGCTGGCCCGTTTTTCAGTTTTACTTTTACTATCATGACTGGTAATTATAAAATTAATTTTTGTCTATTCATGGCAGTTATAAAGTTTTGTATCACTAAACATAACTATATATATATATATATATATATATATATATATATATATATATAGTACTCAGTCAGTAATTCTCATTTGATGCATGTTCTGTTAAATATGATGTTCAAAAAGAATAGTTTGAATATTCATTTTATTCATTTTGTCTTATGCCCTTAAACCTAAACTTTTAAAATGCTGAGTTTGGGGAAAATTAAATGATCGCTTTGAGCTTTGAGGGTCTTACTCTTGAGTCTGTTTTCAAATTATATTTCCTTGAAGCTACTATTGTTGAAGTAGTTCTGTTTTGTTTCCTAAACCGTGTTGTTTGGGAGAGTTTTTTTTTTATAGCTGAATTAATTTCCCAGTACATTCAAGACATTTTCAACCTGTTCAGACGAGTGAATTTTGCGAGAATATCGGTTGTTGCTTTGAGAATTACAGCTGACATCGTCAAACGTTTTATTGCTACAAAATATTCTTATTATCTATTTGATGTTTACGAGGATAATATAAGCATTATATATATATATATATATATATATATATAATTTTGCTCTACATTGTATTGAGCACTTTTGTAAAAGTAAATCCTACGAACAGACGAACTGCGGATTTTTACTCCATTTGTTTTTTCTTTCATTTGGATATATATATATATATATATATATATATATATATATATATATATATATATATATATGTGTGTGTGTGTGTGTGTGTGTGTGTGTGTGTGTGTGTGTGTGTGCATTGTGCAGAGAAACCAAAAGAGATTAACTGATGTATAAGTTCTCATATCTCATGATGAATTATATCAAAACGCGCAAGTGTAAAATTTTGTATTTCGTGCTGATTGCCTTATTTACTATATTCAGCTTATTCATAAACATGTAGGCAGCGCTGTAATATAAAAAAAAAAAAACTAAAAAAAAACATCGGCCAATAAATAAAGTCAAATTGCAAACGCATTAGACACAAAACTCCTCAAGTCGATGCATATTACACCACAATTTTTCGCGTATACACTTAATTAAGTATGCACCTAACTTTCCGTTGGGCAAGTCTCGTACATTATATAAACCTATTAGCCGAAAATTGCGCTAGAAATTCTTGCGCGTGCAACGGCATTAAAATAATGAAAATGATATATCATTTCATATTTATGGCGCATGCTTATTTTTTGGGACCGAAGAGGATATGTTTAACACAAACCTATCTCTCTCTTTCTTCATATATATATATATATATATATATATATATATATATAGAGAGAGAGAGAGAGATGATAGATACCATAAAAGATAATATATACGTCTATGTATATATATATATATATATATATATATATATATATATATATATATATATATATATATATATATAAAAAAGAGAGAGAGTGAGAGAGACATACATACATACATACGTAGATTTGTGTGCTTTTGTGTGCTTGTGTGTGTCTGCGTTCGTAATACACATACGTTTATGGGAATGTTTTTGACATTTAAATGAATATTTTGATTTATAATTACCTATCAATTTTTCATGCAAATAAATGAATATGTTTATTTCTGTATATATATATAAGTTAATTCGAAAATGGCTACACAGGTGTTTGTGTGTGTGTGTGTACAACTTTATTCTGACCCTAAAATCTAATTCTTTATAGTTATTTCTTTTTTCATATAGCTTGACTTGATACTTTATTATCATAATCGCAGCTTAGATATTAACACAGTTGAAGAATTGTTACAATATTTTTCTATCGTTTCACACACCACGATAGTCTTCTGAAAAAGATTAGAGTTTTATCCGTTGTTTCCTGTTGAGGATTATGTTTCCGGTTCTTTCTAATGTCTTTTCAATGTCTTTCAATCTCAGTAGCCCCCTTTACGACTTAGTGGAAATATTCCCTTGCTAATGTTGAATTGATTAAAAAAAATAATTTCATCATCACTTTTCTTAAGAAATTGCTGAGGTTATATATCAGTGTCTATTTAAAATTTATGCCATCGACAGCGAAGAATATTGAATTCGTTCCAATAAGTTTTATTAAAACTGGTCGATCAGGTCGTTCTGACTGAGTAAACCATTGATAAAATCTGTCTGCTTAATTATAATTGACAAGCAAAGTCTATCAATTTTGTTAGAACAGACTGATCAACTCAGTTTGTTTTCTTAAAATAGAATAATTTATATTGTTTGTTTAATTAAGACAGGCAAAATATATTTATATTATTACAATCGACCAACAGCCTCTGTTCGTTTCATCAAAATTGTCTGCTTATTTATTTATTTATTTATTTCTACATTGTTCCAGACTGCGAAAGACTTGTCAAACAACGGTAGCAAAATCATAGAAATCTCACTGGCATGCAGGTTCATATTTTGTTTTCTATTACTTGCAAACAATGCCCGTCATTGTCAGAAGCGTTCATCCTTTCTGAGCTATAAATAAAATTATATTATTAGCTTTATTCTGGCCTTTCTAAAAACGTTAGATTTCTGATTTAAATGTTCTCTCATCGTATACAAGTGAAGTCCTACGTGAAATAATTCAAGCAAATAGGCCACAAATTTCATCTTAAATTAAGGCCAGTAACACTAATCGAATGAGCCAACGCGTACCATGGCGTTACATGCTTGTTTCTTACACCAAGGATTCACCTGAGTAAGAGTGATAGCAACATCGAAACTTGAAACATAATCACCCTGTTAGCATTATTGATCTGTTGGTTAAACGGTTATATTCGAGAATGAACTAGACTGAAAGAATTTGTCAGCCAGATGTTGCACAAAATATGGGTAGCTACGTAATGTAATGGTGTGTAATTATTTTTATTTTACAAAAACAAGTTGTTTTTCTTGTCATCTATAAACTATATAAACATTGATGCCGAAGAAATTGCAAATGTTTTACCACTATGTGTCACAGTAAGAATGATTTCTTCACGCAAGTTAACAGAGCAGTGCATCAGGCACAGCTGATAGTATACTAGTTCTACGAATACTCAACTGATTTCTAGCTGCTACATTGTTTCTAGAAGTTCACCAATTTTACATTAATTAATAAATTTCTTAAAGAACAGGCTTGGGTAGATTTACATGAAGAATGATGATGGAATGGACATTATACAATATTCACATCAGGCCATCAAAGAAGTCGGGTGCATCAGAGTTAGGGTCAGTGCTCAGTCCCGGCAGCCAAATGGAAAACATGTGAACAACTTCATCTGGTTTTCAAGCATGGGAAAGAGTATGTTGGAAAGATAGACATGAATAATAAAACAAAACAATCCTTGTGAAGTAGTTGGGCAGATTCTTTCGGACATCACAGATTAATGTAAGGTCTGTGTGTCGGAAAAGGATACGGGGTACTGAGGACACTGCGGATTGCCCGAGAGTGACTGACGGATTTGAATGAAATGTAAAATAATGAATATTAGTTGGGCTCTTATGTCCATCGTCTTTTGTGTTAAATTGTTATAAGTTATAATGTTAATTATGTTTAAATGAAAATGTCCATGAAGATGGTCTTAAATAGACCGAAACGTCCGACGTCGACTTTATTTTAACATTAATAATGCATATTCAGAATTTTTTTTTTTCAGTATTTTTCTTTCATACTGTCGGATTTATATCCATATATTTGCTTACATACTGTCTACTGAAAATATACAAACCTGAATTTACTTTATAACGTGGAAGATTTCAAGCTTGGACGAGGGAATCTATTGATCAAGTAAAGAATGGAATTTTTATCGAACTGTTTTTTAGAACTGTTCCATCGTTTTTAAAATCACTTTTGGATTTGCATTGTAACGGGAAAGACTTTCAAGCTTGTTGAAGATATAAGAACCATTGATCACTACGTATTCCAACATCAACGGAAGAGATTTCTTTAATTGTTTATAAAAAATTTTCATTCGGCTTTTTGATATTTTTTAATTTTTGGAAATCATCTTCGAATACGTCTTAACAACATCGCCCACGTGACGACTACGTGATCATATTTAAACAGAACGCTGATCTGTATAAAATTTCAGTTATCTGTCTGAATTAGTTGGGCTCTTATGTCCATCGTCTTTTGTGTTAAATTGTTATAAGTTATAATGTTAATTATGTTTAAATGAAAATGTCCATGAAGATGGTCTTAAATAGACCGAAACGTCCGACGTCGACTTTATTTTAACATTAATAATGCATATTCAGAATTTTGTTTTTTTCAGTATTTTTCTTTCATACTGTCGGATTTATATCCATATATTTGCTTACATATATATATATATGTGTGTGTGTGTGTGTGTGTGTGTATGTACGTGTTTTTTCCGTAGAAATATTTATATAAAATTCATAAATTTATTCATTCATATTAAATATACGTTTTACTAACTGAGTAATTTTTCAATATTCTCTTCTGGGGTCAATTCAGAGATTTGCCATTAAAATGGACCACAGAATCTATCGTTTATTGATGCGATCAAAATTTTATTTGCAATTTCCAATATTTAAAGAACATTAATAAATCAACTGATATCACAATATTTCTCTTTAACGCATTATTATATATATATATATATATATATATATATACAGAGAGAGAGAGAGAGACTCACATCACGTTAATTCTCATCTATATATATATATATATATATATATATATATATATATATATATATCCTGATATTTATTAAATATTTATATATATATTTATTTTTAATTTTATTTTCATTTTATGAAGAGGAAAATACTATTTAAAACCGGCTGTTATGTGATGAAAAGGACATGAATGAATGGAATATTTCTGCAACGATCAAAAGTAACGCATATGACAAAATAATCAGGAAAATAAATAAACCATAGTTAAGAACAAGAAGTCCTGAAATTATTAAATTAAATTTGGATGTAATTATAGGGAATATAATTAAATATAAACAAAAATTAAATAGATAATTTCAGCAACCATCCATATCACCCATATAAATGTTTGCATTCATATATATATATATATATATATATATATATATATATATATATATATATATATATATATATATAGAGAGAGACACACAGATTAAAGGGACCGAGAAAGAAAGGCAGAGCGAGAGTACTGGATAAAACGTCTACTTTTAAATTATTATTATATATATATATATATATATATATATATATATTAATTGAACACTGATGCGTAAGTAGTTGCTGTCTGTAAAAGAAAATGAGGAACCATTAATGGTGTGAAGGGACGCTGGATTTACGATGATGCAATATGTTGATGAAAGGAACAAACGGGAAGAAATTGCCACAGGCAAGAAATGTCAGAATAGAAACTATTTGAATAGAACATATGGTTATATCTAGCGACTCAGTAACACTGGTAACACCTAGTTCTCAATATATTGGTACGCTTGAATTCATGCGAATAAAGTACTAAGCGGAAAGCTCGTTAGAACAATAGTCTTAAAAATATTTCTAGAAAAGTTACAGGAAAGCCAAACTCAATGTAGAGAAAAAGTTACCCGAATTGGCCTACCAAGCGGTGCTCTTTTTATAAAAAACATCTCATATAATACTCCGACGTTACTTTAGAAATTGTTTATGCTAATATCATTTTTGTTTGTTTGTGGTAGAGCGTTGCATATGTGTATAAATCATGAGGATTTAATATATATATATATATATATATATATATATATATGGTGCAGTTATGTGATGATCAATTAATATGATTTTTTTTAAATCATCAACGTTTAATTATCAGCTAACGCATGATATGAAAGCACATACTGTAATTGGTGCGATGAACGCAAATCACAGTGATGTTTTGTTTGCATGTATGTCTGATGTCACCAAGTCGCTTGTGCACAAATTTCGAAAGGAGCTGAAAGCCTCCAAGGAGTCTGTGTTTGCAACTTTCTCGTTCACAACATTCGGGCAGGCTCAGGACATCAACATTCGCACAGCGATTGCAGAACCTTATCAATGCGAATCCCAGAATATAAACGATGTCTCTTGCCAGAGATGTGCAGCTGTCTTATGACACAATCTACCATGTGGAGCATGATGACAGCCATTACAAGACATATTTGACGAGAAAAGCGTAGAACAATGGTTGTTCCGAGCAAAACGATTACGGAATAAGTCGAAACTTTTAAAATTATCTAGCATGGGCTGTTTGTTTTTGTTTTTCTTTCTTTGTATGTTGTTTTACTTTTTCAGACGTAAAAAATCAGAGCAGGATCAAATGTGAAGTTGAGAAACAACATGTGATGTCCGGTTGGTTCTGATATCACCCCTGTTATTACACACTAAGTTTCCCACTTCTTGATGCTTTTAGTGTTGATGAGTAGTGAAGGACACAAGACATCCCACAACTGCTTTGAGCAGTTCCTTCGATTGAATGCTTCTGTCTACTCTGTGTTGCTGGAAACACTTGGGAAACACAGGGAGGTCGTAGATGTTTCTTCAAGACTTTGCATCCCTTGAGAATCTAAGTTTGGATGGCGACCAATCTGAATGAACATATCACACAAAACATGTGACCGCCTCGTTCTGGAAGGAAATGTAACTCGTTGTTCAAGGAAACAACATTTCGGATCTCAAAACATGAGTGGATCTCTGACAGTGGCCAATATCTGAGTATTTTCATAAACGCAAAGACATCATGTGATTATCGCTTGTCAATTTCCCGAAGTGTTTTTGCTGAAGAGAATGCAACGAATATGTTTCACTTTTATTAAAGCTTCGTCACCGATCGACATAGAAATGAAAAAAACAAAACAAAGAATACTGGTATGTTATGATTTTTGATTAGTTCATATGCAAATGATTTACTAACCACTGTTTAACACTTTGAGCTCTGATCACCCATTTACCGGTGGTAGAGAAAAATGACGTAATGCCCAGCCACCGGTTGAACTATGGTAAAGAAAAATGATTTAATGCCCAGCCACCATTTGAACGGTGGGTAAACAATTGTGTGGGGTTTTGTTATTGGTTTGCTTATTTTGAAGAGCCAATCAGAAAAGCCGTAATATTCTGATTTCGGTGAACACTATACCATGTCCGCGCCTTTCCATTGTGTTTTGTGCCCTTTTTTTTGTAAAGAAAAAGACAGTTTTGAAGCGTGCAGAGTCTCAAACTCTCTCTGCTAAGTATAATGCTTATATCTTTTTGTAAGTATTTTTATATCTACCGGGAAACATGACATACCAATTATTTACGAAATTTGACTCAGCAACTCGGGCAGAAGGGTTAAAATTGTTCAGGAACGTTAGGGCTCAAGGGTTTAATTTTCTTTTCAATTACATTTTCTACAAACAAAAATTCGGTTTATCCATGAAGTCTCCTATCAATGATGTACTCGCTTGTCTCTTTCTAGATTTCTTATAATCTACCCTATTTAAAGTTATCATACCAAGAAACTCTACTTAACTGAAATACTTAGACGACGTCCTCTTACTTTATCCCCAAGATAAACACCTATTAAATATAATAATAAAACACAATAAGGTTGAAACCACCTTTGAATTCACACACGAACGTGAAACAAACAGCTCTCTATCTTTATTTGACGTCTTATTAATAAGCAACAATTATGAATTATATTTTAAAGTTTACCGAAAACACACAAACAAAAACGACCTAATCAATTTATGTTCCAACCATAATCAGAGAATAAAATCTGGATTAATCATAGGATTTTACATGAGAGTCATTAGGATATGTAAATGAATACTTAAAGGAAAAAGAGGAGTATACTGAGAAAACATTCAAACTTCCACTACCCACACCATTTTATCCCAAACGCTAAAAAACTACCTCATAAAATCCATATAGCCCAAAATACATCCAAAATCAACACACAATACATAAAGTCCCCTTCCAACACCTTTTCAACTAAACACGCAAACGAATTAACCATCCTTACCACTAGTATCGTACCCACCACCTCCAAGATTATCGGGGATAGAGACAGGAACAAAAATAAACCAAACACCAATTCAAATGCCACAATTTATCAGATAAAATGTCTACAGTACAAACATTTACGTGGGTGAGACATCCCATGATCTTAAAACACGTATCTACGAACACAAGAGGTACTTGTGTTTAAACATACATTTTAACTCTCTCGTCTTACATGAAAACGACGTGAGACACGGTTTTATTTTATTAATGCCAGCCTAATTGAAAAAATGAACATAAATCTTTAAGGAAAAATAAGATGAAAACATATTTATCGCTCACCTAATAACTATAAACACGCAATTAAATCTTACATCACATCAAAATCTTTCTACAGATCCATTATTCATGAATCTAACTTAAGTCTATCTAATACATAAAATAATGAAATATACAAATCCTTTTAAAATATATATGCATGAAAAATGCTTTAATGATAAATCGCAATAAAATATAATTATTAAAATAATATCATGCTGCGTTTCACACAGGTGATGACAACAGGCATTCTATACACACATCCACTAAATATATATATATATATATCCAACCTAATATAAAATTACTGCAACATTTCGATACATTTCACTGACATATACGAGGGTGATATCTATAGACAATTCTCACACACATTTATACACTTATATGAATTAACGTTAACGACCAGCATACGCCTAGACAATCAAGTGTTTCTTTACACTATTACACAATTTACGTCCTAAGTGTTCCACAAACATATTTATATATGCGATTGCGTTGATACACATGACACGTATCTAACCAATAAGAACTAACCAAAAAATCAGAACATACGAGTAATCAGCATCTCTTTGGTGTTTTCTTTTCTATCTCGATCTCTGGCGAAACTTTAATATAAGTCAAATATATTAAATTGAGATGCGTTTCCTACTTGTTCTTTATTTTAATCTATCGTATCGTCGTGTTCATATGCATATCTGATCTACATTTGATCTTCAACTCTCCCTCTTCCACACACACACACACACACACACACACACACACACACATATATATATATATATATATATATATATATATATATATATATATATATGCAACGTGGATAAATTGTCTACATTCCGCAAAAAGGAAAATAACATTGACATCTCATAGTAACAGATATATTTGCCAAAATTACACGAAATTATATTGAAATAGTATATTTATTCAATAAAATACCTATTGTCTTTAACCACAGGCTCAAGACGACTTCAGAATCTCCTGCTAATCTTTTGGACGGTCTCCATGGTTATGTTGGTAAATGCTGCCATTATCCATATTTTCAGTTCATTATTTTCGTTTTTTTTGTCTCTCGCTCAAATGTGCCCCACATAAATAATAATCAAGCGGTTCATGTCTGTGGAGTTAGGTGGCCAAATATAAGGGCTGATGTGGTCATAGAAATTGTTTGACGGCTATGATTGTGTTCTCCTGCTGGCAAGGCATGGTGCTGAGCCCTGTTGTCAAACATAAGGTCTACCAGCAGCCAACCTCTTGACCAGAGAAGATCTACCTGCTCAACGCGCTCGATGTAGGCATCCGCGAACTGTTTCAGGCCCTCATAACAAATTCTGTAGTTTTTTTTTTCTTATCGGAACAGTCAGAGTAAGTTTTCTGAGCTAGTGCACCATCGTAATCCCCATTACTCATTCAACTCTTTCTGAATCCTCTACACTTTCCTCAGATTGACACGCAAACATACTGGAACATTCGAATTGGAGATTCCGGCACGAATGACAAGCAATACATCATGCCGTTTCCGTATTTGTGGCCGACCGAATTGCGTCGTGATGCTCTTTTTCTCAAAGGCGCTCCATAGCTGTACTTAATACAACAGTCGACAAAATCAAAAACAACCAACGTTCTTGCACGAAATTAAAATTCGAAAATGGCGAAAATACCTACCACACCCAATGTGTTCGCGTGTGTATGTATGTGTTTTTGCGTTGAAGTGTTAGTGTGTTATAGACATTTCTTCATCCTTACTTTGCCGACTATATTAAATCAACTTTAATGTTACATTTATATTTTGCGTAGTTTTTTCTCCGATGTTATCAGGTTCGGAAGACGTCAGATTGACGATGCTGTAGTTTTCAGCAATGGTTAGAGTTTTGTCGCATTGATGTCATGGATTTGTGCCAATTTCTGTAAAAATTGGTAAAAATTGTTCGTTACTTAAGTTTATTTTCTATTTCTACAAACAGTAAACGTTATTGCACTGCCTCTGTCAGCAATTAAAATCTGCATCGTTTCCTTTTTATCTTTGATTTTATTCTTTCTTAATTTCATTCGTCCGTTCATTGCTTTAAATTGTTACAGCTTATTGATAGTTACGAACATTTGATTATTTCCCGACAGAAAATATTAAGAGGAAAAGTTGGGAAATAAGTGTAAGTTGCTTCAAACTTTTAACTCTAAGACGGACGCTTGCGTACATTCCAAGCAAGCATTTGTAATGCTGCCGGTGGATTCTTATACACATTATGTGAATAATTCTTCCCAGAAAGAAAAAATCCTTCATATTCATCGTCTTTTAAATTAAACATCTACATCACCTCCACCTCCGGATGTTCTCTCACTTTAATCATCGATGCAAAAATATCTTTTTCATAGCATTTATTTTCCATGCGGAATATTCAATAGTTTTAAATAGCAGTCTTTTGTAATGAATGTTTGAAAATAAACTCAACCTAACGCAGTAAAAAATGAATCTAAGACAGCAACCATGGCTTAATATAACAAAGCGATTACAACACCAAATATTTTAAATTACTATTTCAAGTTTACTCTTCAAGAATGAGTTTTAGAGTATATATATATATATATATATATATATATATATATATATATATATATATATATATATATATATATGTATGGAAAAAATCATGTCAATTATAAATTAGTCTGGCGAATATGGAAATCTCTTTTTGAAAAGATTGTTATCGTATGATTTTAGATTTATCAAATCCAAATTATATCAAGTACCAGGCTTCGATTTTTAAACACTATAAAGGTGAGAAGGACTTAGTGTTCACGGTAAAAAGACATAATTCCATGGTCTCTATCAAAGTTGACAAACCAGGAATGAGCTAACTCTTGGGGACGTCAAAATCAAAAAGATACCGACATACAATAACCTAGGTAGTGTCATAAGAGAAAGCGGGAAATGTTACACAGAAATATCAAGGGGTAATGGAACTGAGTATGATGCCTTCTCGAAAAATTAAATGTCTTACAGCAGAAAATTATCGTTAATTATATAACTGAATTACTTCAAAAAATATACTATTTATAGGAGATCTATAGAAATAAATGCTTACAAATTTCTTCACAGACAAAGAGAATTGAATCTATAGTGACGTGTTTCTAAATTCATCTTCTTCCATCTAACGTGTAACTTTAGAAGGTGAGTGATCGTTTTCTCTCCACCATTTTCAGTCATTTGTAGAACTGAAAAAATTTCGTTTTTTCGCTATCTCTACTAATCCCTGTTAGGCCAACCATGTCAACCATTTAAGCAAGCTCGTTGTGTAAGTTCTGCACAGTTTTCATGTTTGCCTGTTACCTTCAAAATATCTTTTCAGTGTCTAATTTTCTAAACCTTCTTTCCTCATTAAGTGCCCCAGAAACTTTGAAAGCACCATTTGCCGTTCCAGTGTACTTTGTTATTTCGGCATAACACTTTCGGTAGTTCATTAAAACATGTCCATGTTTGATTTCTGTATTACTTGACTCTTAATTCGTAGATCGTGTATTGGATTGTTCCTTTTGCTAACGACCTCCCATTCTTTTTTATTAACATTGATTCATAGTCATTTCCTTCCAACGACCTTTACAGACTGTCCTTGATTACTTCCGTGTCATCTATTAATACATTTCATCAGTGAATCTAGATATATGAACCCCTTCAGAAAGAAATAATAATGTCAGAAATACGGCATTTAATTAGACAACATAGCCGGAATATAAATCAACACAATTTGGGGGGAAATAGTTATTTATCCGTTGGTCTTAAAAACTAAAATATATCAATAATTTATTTACCCAATTTCTGGGTAATTTTTTGCGAATCTGTAATAACTAAAAACTGAAAAAAATATTTCCTCTCATAAGAAAATAATAATTTAAAACTATGAAAAATTAATGAACGGATTCCGCTTTTTGGCTTCGGAAAATAACGGTTGCCAGTGGTCATCGATCGATGTCGTAATAAAACAAGTATTTCAATGACAGATATTTTAATAGTGATTGGCTAGCCGCCCTAGTAGAGACATATCCTTGAATACAAGTGGGCAGCTATACATACGTTAGCGTAAATTTTGCCTAAGTTTATTTCTCTCTATATAAAGTCGGGTTTTTGGTGAAATAATTTCATACGGTATTGAATTATATAAAAAAATCATTCAATGAAATATTTATATGAATAAAACTTATCATTATTGTCTAATGTTTTTGTTGATTTGTATGTGTATAAAAATTGGCTAAACTTTAGATTTAATTTTTTAGATGGCAATAGCGAAAGATGCCTCTCAAAAGATAAAAAAAAGGATGAAGAAATAGAAAAATCTCGTCAGAAGCAAACAAACGGGGTAGTGAATTGTTAGGTAATAAAAGTTCTCCTATATGACAGAGAATCAACAATCACCTAACAGAAGAAGTGACGTGAAGTAATAGAAATGTGAGTCTATAGATTGGATACTGAGAATGCTATGGATCGAACATACTTAACATAAAAGAACTGTTGAAATTTTTAGGACACATGATGAAAAAATAGGCTTGGAAAATTTGATACTAACAGGAAAGATTGAATGCAAAATGCACAGAGGAAAACAATGCATAACCTATTAAGTAATTAGATGGTAGAACACGCTTTGGGAGAGATAGCGAAAAGAAAACATTTTTAAGATCTCTAAATGACAGGAAGTTGTGGAGAGCTTGATCGTGAAATACCTGAAAGGACACGGCCCGTAGAAGAAAGAAATTATGTTAATCTCTTGGCGCCCCATTAAATAATAACATTTTGTAATTTCCTATTTCATTTTTGAGATGATGAATCATCAATATACTTTAAAGTATTCGTGTCATTGTTCCATCTTCATTATCATAGTGTTGTGGATTCCGGAATGGAATCCAGTCTCAAATGAATGACAAACGCAGGAATGAAATATAGCAAATAAATGTATTGACGTAATAATACAATTGGTAATACGGTTAGTAGATCCAGAAATGCGGTTAGTAGCAATAATAAGATATATACAGTCTGGGAAATTCAGTATCGAAGTATGACTTCCTTCTGAGTCTACGTGCTCGAAGCTGTGACTCCTACAAAGCGTTTACCTCACACTCGACTCTTCCGGTTAGCTACAACCTTTCACTGTTAGTCCCCGACTCGACTCTGTCACTCACTCGTCTCCGTCACTCTCACTCTCTCACTTCCGGGTATTCACCGGCAGCAGTACGCGTACACACTGGGCGAGTCCACTTCTATAAAAAGGGGTTGACCCCTTAACACATAGATAAAATAATTGCAATTTGGCAATCCCTAAACCTCTTATACTCCTATGCGCCGTGTTCCTTCAAGAATTGGGAAATCATAGCTTTTCACAACTACGTCGGATTTCTCTATAAACTTTCACTTCCAGTCCCTGTTCTGCCTCCTATTTGCACACGCGGCTTTCGTCTGGCAAACATTGTCTTGAGGTTTAGTCTTTTCATAAAAAAAACAACCTGAAATACAAAATTCTTAATAGCATTCTGATCCGCTATGATAAGAAAATATCAAAATTATCCGACATTAGTTTAAAAAGGTCCTAAAATAGACCATTGATGTCCTTCGGAGCGATTGTGCTGGATAAAAGTATTGCTGTTATTTGGCTTCCGAAGTTCTATCGATGGATCAACCTAGTAGAAATCTGGTTCAACAAGAAAGAAAAGTAACTAGTGTTACATAGAGAAAATAACGCAATTCTCAATATGTATCATATTAAACAACGGACATCTGAAGATGATCAGAAGATTATTGACTGAAACGTTGTGTCTGTAGTAACAACTATAATAATCTAGAATAAAACAAACAAATTTCAGTTATTCCATCCATCAATGTTTTTTTCTTATTAAAAATGGTAATTTCGAAATAAAACCTATTAATTCAAATTAATCCTTTATTTTTTCAAAGCCTAGAATTCGCTCAATATCTCACAGAAAAATTACTGAGTAATGACAGAAAAGAAAGGCAAACCCGACATAAAATGAAGTGAATAATCGGCTAAACAAGTTCATGTAAATGCTTAGCCGAACATGGACCAGGAAACATAAAAAAAAAAAAAAAAAAAACCTTCGGAGAACAAGAGGTTGTGGAGTGTCATGATTACTCCCGTCATGAGAAAAAGTTAAAAAATAGTTACTAATCAACATAGCGTCCACAATAAACTTCAGAAAGGCTCATTTTATTTGAAATTACTTTATATTTTTTTCCGGTTCCTTCTAAAGTTATTTTATTCTCTTTCACTCTCAGTATCCACTTTGAGTCTTAGTGACATTATCTCTTTCCTTGCTGTGAATCGATTCAAAATTTATATTACTTAGGTTTCTAAACTCTTTCAAATGTGACTCTTATTCACTTTAATGGGCGTGCGGCCGAATGGTTAGAAACTGGCTTTTAGAACGTGAAACCCGATACCGAATTTCGCCATGGTCGATTTTTCAGAAAATGCAGTAGTATAAAATATTGGATATGATTAATCAAATGTACGCAGTAAATCCATGAAATAAATAAGTTAATATATTTCAGTAAATGCTAATATTTATATGAAAAATCATATGAATACAGTCTTATATCTATTTCCTGTGAAATGCTGATGAGCAATTATTTGGTCGTGTATAATTTTATTTATGCAACGAGAGTTTTTATCATATTGGAAGAATTACTGTGTAGTTCTTGATATTAATTTTGTGCTATCAAATATATAAGAATTAGCGTGGTTGAAGAAATATATTATTAGAAAAGCGAAACACAATATTGCATAGTGTCTGGATGGTAAGAACACAAAATTGGATATTTCAAAAAAATTCGAATGATAATTATAGAATAATCATAAAGGCAACTGAAAAAATAGTGACATATGAAGAAAATGCATCATACCAAGTAAAAAGTTGGAGAAGAGAAAAACGAAATATAAGCAAGATAATTGGTTTGACTAAAAAATATTTGAAGGTGCTATTACAAAATTAAACAATGACAGATTATACTGAATGTGAACATTGGCTATAGATAAGAAATTTATGAAATGACTACATTTAATCTCAAGGAAAACCTTACACGCAAAGAGTACTGTCAATGTTATAGTAGTTATTTCCTTATCAGAAGATTTTCGGTATTCCTTGGTCAAAAACCTTGTCTAGTGAAATTGTTTAAATCTTTTCCTTTGTTGTTTCATGTATTTCCAGCCAAATTTAATCAGCTAAAATTATAATGCAATGTCAACCGCTATCTACTCTCTTAATTATACATTTCTGCTCACGCTCATTATTAAAGTTTCTGTTCCTAATTATTTCACACCCAGTAAACTCTTGTGTATTAATGGCTTTACCGCCTAGCTTGGTGTGAAACCGATTTAAAAAAAAAAACGAAACAAAAGAAAACAAAGGAACAATTCTCACGAAGATAGGTTTTTCATCTCCACTAGCTTTTATCGCTCTTTCCAGTATAGATAGGGGTTTCATTTTTATCTTTTTTTGAATTATTGAGAATGTCAACATATTGATTATGCCATTATTTTCTCCTTGAATACGTAATTCGAGGAGAAAATAATGATATAATTAATGCCATCCATTTTAGCTGTTGCTTATGTTAAAGCTCCTCAATTGATGTGATTTCTGCTACGTGATGCTGTTCTTTGTCTGTGGTTATCTACCGCCATTCTACTAATTTCGAAGAAATGTAGTCTTCATCTAGATACCTAGGCTTCCTTGGCACAACGCCATTTTTAAGTATTTATCTTAGAAAACAATTGTATGCAGCAGATAGTTTAGATATTTCGGAATAGTACTACAAAAGTAGAAAAAATACGAAATTAAAAAGAGAATAAACTATATACTTAGCTTGCAAAGAAAAAATTTCTTTTGCATATATATATATATATATATATATATATATATATATATATATATATATATATATAATTATTTATTTAAAAATATGATTCCAAATCGCGACATAAACACGTTATTCCAAAAAAATTCGCTTGAAGATGGAACAGAGCTTATTTTAACTCAATTTAATTTAAATAATTATATTGAAGTTTTCAGCTCTTGTTTTGAAACATGGAACTTCTTATGTCGCGATTTGGAATCATATTTTAAATGAATAATTATATTTATGCTCTACTTTTGTATCGAGCACTATTTTTTAAAAATAATAACTAAAATACTAAGGGACTATGGATTATTTACCTAACCAGTTCCTTCCTATTTTCTATATATTTTCATATATATATATATATATATATATATATATATATATATATATATATATATATAGAGAGAGAGAGAGAGAGAGGGGAGAGAGAGATGAGTGTTACTTGATTCTCTATATATTTTGCCAGAGAGTGGCGGTTCTTTATATCCGGATAACTTTTCTATCCACGTTTATTGCACACGGAAAAAAGTTTCAGAAAAAGAAATATATGTTCCACGTTATATTGCTTTTAATTTAACAGTAACAAAAAAGTTTGTATTTTCTATTTCTAAGCCAACAGTTAAATTTTTATTATTAATTTTTGGAAAGATAAATAACTGTGTTTTCTTCTTGCCCCAAAATATACATATGCTAATTTCCATAGCCTTTTTATTGGAAAATTGCCAGGAAAATATTCAATCTTTTTTCCACGTCTAATTGCTGTTGTCAGGTGTCGCTGACAATAGAATATGACGCACGTGAATTATGACAATGACAAATTTCTTCAAGAAAGATCGTCAACATTAATTTCTTAAGTTAATTATAAATTTAATTTGTTTAACCTTTGAATAAGTATTTATTTAGTGCGAATGAAATTACGCTTGGTATAATCGAGCAGACAAGCTTTTAAGTACTAAAAGAATGTTTACTTTCTTTATAGCTAGACATATCTTACACGTCGAAGGTATTTACTCATGTTAGGAGGATAATGCATACGCTTGCTGAAGTGTGTCTTACTGTATTCAGAGACAATCATGATATTTTTGACATTTTTGTGATGTTGATTCAAGAAAGTTGGCATAATAAGAATAAAGGATTATTTATGAGACGGTTTCACAAA
The DNA here is from genome assembly GCA_903632075.3 of Acanthosepion pharaonis. Lineage (NCBI taxonomy): Eukaryota > Metazoa > Mollusca > Cephalopoda > Sepiida > Sepiidae > Acanthosepion > Acanthosepion pharaonis. The sequence goes on from CAHIKZ030005506.1 coordinate 5,773,287, forward strand.
TTATTCAAAAATTTTTGTCAGGACGATGTTTCCGAAAATATTTATTTTGTTCAACAATCTTCCTCATCAAGTTCCTCAAAGACGAGAAAATGTAACATAAACGGCTAAGATTCGGAATCATATTTGTATTGGTCTACTTGAATTCCTTTTTCAAACACCTGCAATTTTCCTAATCCATTCAATGAAAATAAACACATTACATACAGTATTTACAACAAAAAATTAAAAAAAACCTCCAACTTAAAACAAACAAAAAATAATTGCCAAAATTTGTATGCAAGAACAATGCTGTGTATGACTATACTTGCCCGGTCAAGTAATGTTTCTCTCTAAGTAAATTAAAACAAAACGTCTTACATAGCAATAGCATAACCACATATTCACGGATACACACTTGCCACATATGAGAGCACAGTAACATCAGACAACACATGAGTAAGTAGCACAAAGATCATACTAGACAGCGAGTCACAAAGAATGCCATAATACTAGTAAAATCAACTATTAACAGCAAACTTATGATTTTTCAAGTATTACTCATATTATGTTCGTGCTCCACACCCGGAGATGGTCTTGACTTCGAACCACTAGGGGTAGGGGCGGAGTGATTGTGGAGATAACTAAGAAGTCCGATCTTTACCCTGAAAAATCTGTTGCAGTTCTAACATGGGATGCTGGTCGCTGAACCAGGCTTGGAGACGGAGACCTTTCGATCTTTTCATTTCTGACGTCTCTGTTCATTGTCCCTGATTCTCTTCCCTTCAAAAGCAAACAGATTGGATTTTACAAGGGAGCGTCAGGTGGTACGGAACACTGCAGACACTTCCCAGGTGGAATGGCTAATGCCACACTACTTGAGAGATTGCTTAAGCGTATCTTTATAACGCATCTTTGGTCTACCGAGTGAGGGCTTCCCTGTAGATAGTTCCCCATAGAGCTATCTCTTTGAGAGGCGACAGTCGTCTATGCGGTGGACGTGACCAGCCCAGCAGTGTTCATATCGCAGCAGAATGGCACGGATCCTCTCCATCCAAGCACGTGGGAGAACCACTAGTACGGTAGCGGCGCTCTACTAAATACCGCTCTACACCAATGTAACTATCTCGAAAGGCATGTCAGCTTGGCGAAAAGCATTGAGGAGTACAGGAGTTCATAAGGTACTCTCGCATTGATTATATATATATATATATATATATATATATATATATATATATATAGGAAAACATTTGTGAATACATGAAAGGTGATTGACCCAAAAATACTGTTTGACTGGCGATTGAATGAACTAACATACTCTTCTGTCCTATGAAGTTATAGTTTCGTACAAAACTACATTTTACTAGGTTTCCTCAGTGTTTTTTGTAAACGTTGAAAAAGCTATCGATTAATAAAACGTATAGGTAAATGGTAAGGAAACAAAGACTAAACCGCTGAAATATTTTTTTACAGATATAATTCCTTTCTGAAACCACAAATAATGTAAGAGAAGTAAAATCAATGTTTCTTATAATAAAAAAAAAGTAAAAAAAAAACATTTAAAATAAAATATAATTTATAATCTATATATGTTAATTATATATATTAATGATGATGATGTTTTGATGAAATAACTTATGATCAGATTAATTTCTGTTAGACAGTGGCGGAAGTGTTTTGTGTTAGTCACTTTTAAGTATGAAATTCAACATGCCTACAGGATGTCCACAAGAAAGTGCAAACGAAATGAGAAAAAAAACAACAAAACATAATCTTGCTTATTATCAAGCGGCGCTTCCAGCATTTCTTGCTTTAACCATGAGGAGATGAATTTATGTAAAAGACAACGGGAATTAAATAAATTCAATGGAACAGGCTCAAGGGAATATTGTGGGACAAAGCGTTTTACTGCCAGTAATGGTGGCCAAAGGGAGTTAAGTACTGAACACAAAGAAAGAGATAATAATCAAGAAATACAAAAAACAAAAACAAAAACATAATGCAATCTACACTTAGGAGTGTCTTTTCAAGGCATATTTCCTTGAATTATTTGTTCTTTACAAATCTATTTTTTCTCCAGTTAAAAACAAAACAATCTTTTATTTTATCAATTATTTACGAATATTGAAAAAGTGCACTCGCTGAATTAAAGGTAAAATAAGAAAAGTAAAAAGACATTTAGTAAAATGTATGCATTATATACAGATTATATAAATGTAATATTGAAAATAGCATTCTAACTCGGAATGGTATTAACATTATAGGTAAATAGCAGATTTACAATATATGTAAAATCGAACACTGAAGTCAACACGCAATCGTCAGATCACCTGGCCTGGCATGATTGTGTCTTGCATGAGTGTTGAATTCAATGTTCAGTTTTATATCTATATACGCTCTGTCTCTGACATTGAGCACTTTATCCCATAAATATAGCACACCTTTAAACTATATATATATATATATATATATATAATTATTTTTTATAAAAAAATTATAACATAAGTATGTTATAAAATCACTACAAAAATAGCCATTTTGTTTCAACACACTCTGTGTCTTATCAAGTGATGATGTTGAAAAGAAAATAAATGGTTTTAAAAGTTTCAGATTAATTAACGATCCTACACTAGGGAAAACATTGTTACAAAAGCTAGAATAACCAATCAAAAACCAAGTATAGAAAGATTCAAAAGCTTGACAACGAAATCCTGCTATAATAGCTATTCAGATCTTTAAATACGTGTAATATTAAAAATAATTTATACTAACTAATAATTATAAAATTATATGATAAAATTTAATATTAAAATTAAAAACTGGCAATTTTAAAATCCAAATTTAATCACCATTAAGTTTAAAACTACAAAATTATTGAGAAAAGAAAAATATATATGTTTATTCAATTCATTTCTTCATTGAAATTACGTTCGACAAGACAAGACGCTACAATACATCCGGTCATTTGACAATACATGTATATATATTTTTTTCTTTTTTTCCCTTTCTTTTCCGTTTTTATTTTAAAGTTTGTGAATGTGGTCTTAAACTCACGCGTAAAAACAACATAAACACAATCAGATTATAATACATAAGCACCCAGACATAATTAAATACTCACACACACCCACACCCGCGGACACACACACTAAAAAAAAAAATAAATAAATAAATAAATAAAAGGAGGTGGGGGGATACAAGAACATCTCTACAGCCCTTTATGAAAAAAGGAGACGTGGAAACTAACTCTTATACACACACAGTTAAATGTGAAAACACTCTACATACACATAGACACCGATAGATACACATACATACATCCACAGACAATGACAGACAATGAGAAATCACAACCAATAAATATTTCAGACTTAAATAAATGCTAACCACTTATTGAATTATAACTTAGGGAGCAAATATACAAAGATAAAAATGGTTTAAAAATAATATTATTTAATATATTAAAACGAAAATTCTAAAACCATAAATATCAATAAAAAATATATATTAATCATATAAGTTGATAATAGTTTCATTATATATTAGGCAAAAGAAAAACAGGATAAAAAACCCCACAAATATATACATATATAAAAAATATATATACAAAGTTTCCATACCACACAAAAAACAAACAACATACATAAATATATACCCACACATATATATACATACACAAACATACATAGAAATATATAAACATAAACATATACGTATATATAAATACATATCTACAATAATATACAATACATGCATACATAAAAATACAACAACACTCAACCAAATACATACATAAACCTAAATACACATACATATATACAACACACAAATATAATGTCTAACACAAATACTAACATATATATAAAAAAACCGTCCTGAAATACCAATAGATTTATATATATATACATATATATATATAAACATATATATATACATAATACATTCATACACACACATATATATATATACAAATACATACATAAATATATATACACATACATACCAAATATATCTACAAATAAACATATATATATATATAAATATATCTATATACACACAACAACACACATATATACATGCATACATAAAAATACATAAATATATATATTCATCCAAATACATATATATAAACGAACTAACATATAGATACATAAATATACCTTCAAACACCAACACACAAGCAATATACATATAGTCTAACATACAAATATATAAACACATTCATACAAACAGAAATATACTTAAATATAAATACACATAATATATATATATAAAATAGGACATACATATATATATATATATATATATATATATATACAGCCACATATATATATATATATATATATATTATACACCAACATACACACACACACACATATATATATATATACACAAATATATCAGTTACACCAACACTAAAGAATTAATAGGGGCACCAGTGCGAGGAACGAACTCATTAGTCTAACCAGAAGCTACCAAAAAATCTAGCTTTCAACCATAAATATATATAGTATCATTATACTGATAAGTTACAAATTTGATCGGGTAGGCAACCACAAATATACAGCCATGTATATACCATAAACCTGAATAAAAAACCATAAATACATATACACACAAGACATAAATCGGTATTAGTAAGACCATAGAAAGAACAACATAAAAAACCTATGATACACAGTGGATTAACACAACTGATGTCATCAACTGGTTTAATATACGATATAGGGAAAATGTTCATTCATACAGTTCGATATTATCGACTATTATACCTTATATAAGGATCTTCTACCTTCGCACTTCGCCAAAAAAAATACTACTATTTCTGAAAGTGAAAATGACATCACAGTGAAGTAAATCAATTTCTGTTCTGATTTACAAGGATGAACAGTGGACCAAAAAGTCTTGCAACAACAATTTTGACATTTCCATGGGTTTCTTATGATTCTTGCTTACTTGGTTGGATTATTTCTTTTATATAATTTAAGTGCCTTCGATTGTTAGACAGATAGTGTAGGATTATATAGAGATGATGGTTTATCGTTGTCAAGGAAAATTAAGGTAGACCATCTTAGAAAAAATGATCTATACCATTCCATAAATTTAGGTCTTGGATAGTTAGTATAATGTTAGACAAGTGGATTTTTCTAGATCACCTAGATCTTTAACAACATTTTCCAATATATGAAAATGTTAATTTCAACCCATTATACGTGCATCCTAATTATACCATATATTATCAAACATATACCCCTTCGCATTGAATTTAGAATAGCGCTAATCCTTATAATAAGGAGGTTTTCAATAAACATGGTGATTTTTATAATTGTCACTAAAAATAGTGGATACAAAGGATGACCACTATTCAATATAAAAAAGTCTGTTAATTGCAACATAATAAGAAAAAGAAGATTAGAGAAGACATTTGGTCTACTCCCCCTTCAATGTTATTCAAAACTGAAGTTCGGACTTTTATAAACCTAAAAAACATTTCCCCAACCCTGAAACTAACCCACTTAGTAAAATATTTAATCCTAATACCCTTAAATAGAGATGATAGTTATTGTTGTGATTCCAACTAAAATTAAAAAAATAACAACATAGTAGAAGTATAGGATTCAAAAGGCTTGACTAACAACAGGTTATAAGCAATACTAATTATAAGAATACAAATAACAATAATATAATTGTCCACTACAAGACAACTGTGGTATTTTCTAGATGTAGTCTATCTTGGGATATTTCAACTAACAAAATCCAAACATATGTGAAGTTTTACATATCATGAAAACATTCAAGGAACGCTGGCGGGGGCCATCTTTTAATGAATATAGGTATAAAAATTTTTGAATCTAAAAATAAGAACAAAAACTACGGTTAAATAATAAGGAGGTTTTCAATAAACATGGTGATTTTATCATTTATAATGCCTTAATGAAAAATTTATTATTAGATTTAAAAAAATACCACTCTTAAAATAAAAAGATATGAACTTAGAAGTTCTAAATTTAAGATTAAACTCCCTTTAAAATGATAATGATATGTCGCTGTATTTTTAATAGATTAGTATTTTAAATTGCATGATGGTCATTACGATATAACCCTGTATTGTTAACCTGCATCGTAAAATATTTGGTGTAACTGTGTATATATTTAAGCTATGTTGGTTAGATATTTGCACTGAGGAACAGATAATTAAAAAAATTTATTTTTTTCTTTAACATATATAGGAGTTAATAATCAACAGGTTACTAACTGCAATATCATTATATATATATAAGGATTATAAGAGTAAAGGTTAATAATTCCGAATGTATTGTCCGTACAAACTAACTATATTATGTGTGTATGGAGTCTATATGTGTGTATTGTCAATATGTATGAATGTATATTATATATAACCATTAAATATATGTATATATATATGCATGTATATATGTATGTATGTGTGTATATATGTATGTGTGCAATCTTATTTTAAAATCTAAAAGATAAGAACAAAACACCTACGGTTAAATGGAGTTTATTTAAGACTATAATGATTCCGTATATACCTATATACCGGCTTTGTTATATATATTTGAAATATATATATATGTGTGTATGTATATATATATATAAATATATATATATATATATATAGGGTATATATTTTATTGTGTATGTGTATTTATATTTAATAGATATATGTTATATGAATGTACGATATATTTTGTGTTGTTTACTATAAATATTGCT